>JARHVA010001098.1:2720000-2722500 GCA_037957365.1 Torreya grandis
GTAATGTTGTATCAGTCATGGCTGAATTTATACTATTTCATTTATGATTAGATGCAAATTTTATTATTTAATCAACATTATTCATGATTATTATATTTATTCATAGTGATCCTTAGCTAAGTGGATTAGATATAGAACTTTTAGTTAAATAAATTATTGTATTTAGTTAGATATCACTAATTAGATTTATCACAGTGAAATCTATAAGATGAATATGTGTATTTTTTTAAAATTACTATATTCTAGTAAAACTCAATGGGTTGTTATAATTTGCCCCTCCTTAAGAACCTATAACTTTTCCATCTTGGATGTATATACAATAAGGTATACAAAAAAGGAAAGAGGTCCTAGTTGAGAATGTTGTAAATTAAGTTGTAGATATGAATAAACCTCAAGAGTGCATTCAAAATAAGAATGAAGTGCTTGTTGAGAAAAATGAGACACTCATAACATAAGTAAATTTTCTCTCTCTTAAAGAATTCTTAGAATAATATTCCCTCCCCAAGTTTTTAATATACAATATTGTTCCATTAGTCCCCAAGAAAACTCATGAACATATTAATCACCCTCCCACCATATCCCTTATCAAAGAGAAACATTTTCTATAAAGGATAAATGAGGAAATTACAAATACAAGTGAGTTTCAAAGAGAGTGTGAAGAGAGTGATTCAAGTGTGTATAAGGAATAAATATTCATTAGAACCCCTCTTGGGGAATAAAAAGGAAAAATATTTTTCATAAATTAAGTTCTAAAAGATAGCCTTGATAGCATCCTTCAAGAGGGAGGTCCAATTGTATCTAATCATGTTGATGTTGTAGTTTGTCTTGATGTTAAAGGTTACCTAAGTCAACAAGGTGAGGTCTTGGATGACTTTAAAAAGATTTAAAATGACCAAGAATGTGAACTTGACAAAAGAGTACAAGCTAAGGTCTTGGATGAAGTTGAAGTAGTTTCTAAAAGTCAAGAGGTTGAACTTGAAGAGGCTAACTCCTAATTACATCATGAATGCACAAAGGAGCTCAAAATTCTTGATAACCCTATAACTCTTAAAGAGAAATATGAGGATGATTTTAGAGTTGGACTCAATCATATTGACCAACGTAAGGAACCAAATAAGGATGTTCAAAAATACATTAAGTCCCTTAAAGATATTAAAGTCCTTTGAAATGTTACACTTCTTATTGAGTATCATGTTCATGAGGAGGTTAATCAAGACACATATATTGAAGACCATGATGTAGCTTAGATTGAGTATGTAAAACTCCTTGAATAAATTGATGAACTTACAACAACTGATAAATAATGTGATATTATTCAAGATGTCATGGAGGCCTAAAAATAATGCCTAGATGGAGAATCATTAGATGAGATTACAACTATTCCAATAATTTATAATGGGATCACTTGTGAGGCTCTCTTCAAGATCAAGGAGAAAAATGAGGTGGGCCTTGAACAAGAAGATGAATATGTGTTCGTAGGTGAATGGTTTGATAATGTTACTTCACTTGAAAGCATGCAAAGAGTATTGATAATTGATATAAGGATGAATCCAAAAAGAACAAGGTCTAAGAGGTAGTTTGCCTCATGCTATTTTTCACCTCATGGAGCAAATGATCTTAAAAACTTCCCCTTTGATCTAGGAAGAATAAGATATGTTCAAGTTAGTTGTATATACTAATTTCTTATGTTGTGTCTTACTTCCTCTAAGTGCTTAGTTGGCACATGTGTGTTATCTTGTTTCCTTCACTTTGTATGTTTTTCTTATTTTGTGTGTGTTGGGAGGTCACATCAGCTATCTTGTCTTGGTCAAGGTCAAATTAGGTTTGTAGTAGAGTGCAAGTGACTTCATTTCCCAATGGAAGGACAAGGCTACTAGTCTTTTAACATAAAAAGCATGATACCCCTATGAATCACCAAATTTTTGACCATTTTTTGGCCTCCAAGCTAAAAAAGGTCACCCCTAGTTTCAAACATAAAAATCACAATTTTTAAAGTCCTAATGAAGATTTATTAGCCTTGTTAGCATTTTTTAAGGTAGTGTCTTTCTTCAAGCATTACCATGCCTTAAAAGTTAGTCTAGTGTGTTCTAAGGGTATCTCATATTTTTTAAGATGGTATATAGTCTATCAACTTAATCCTTTCACTTGGTCACTTGGTTTCAATCTTGTTAATCTTGATTATTGAAATTATGGTAATTTAGCAAAGTTTAAGGTTTTTTGGAGGGATTAAGGTTTCTATTTTACCTAGCCTAGGTCTTTTCAAGACCTCATCTTTGCTTAGGTGATGAAATTAAATGTTAAATAAGTATTTTCAAGATTAAATAATTCTTAACAATATTTGTTTCATCTCCATGGGACCATTAGACATGTGTTGGTCTCCTTTGCACTTCATAAAGCTCTAAAGCTATTTTCAAAGGGAAAATAAGACAAAAGTTAAATATAAGTGGATTTTAAAATCTCATAAATTAAATTAATATCTTGAGGAATGTCATAATTGGGA
>JARHVA010001098.1:3327500-3904067 GCA_037957365.1 Torreya grandis
CAAGATAGCAGCAATGCTTAACTCTCCTCCATAGACATATATTACAAAAGGCTTGGAAAAATTTGGGTTTTTTAGTACTGGGGCCATTGAGATAGCCTTCTTGAATTCTTCAAAGGCTTGTCTTCCTTCTGGAGTCCATTTGAAAATCAGGTCTTTCTTTAGCAAGAGTGTCACTAGCCTCACCAAGCCTACAAAATCAGATATGAACCTACTGACAAAATTAATCTTTCCTAAGAAGGACTGAACTGCCTTCTTATTTACTGGAAGAGGTAGGTTCATTATAGCTACAATTCTTTCAGGATCTATGGAAACTCCTTATTTAGACACTATATGTCCCAATAATTTGTCTTGGGGCACAACAAAGATGCAATTCTTGGGATTCAGTGATATTCCAAAATCCTGACATTTCTCAAAGATAGATTCTAAATGATCAAAATGATCAACAACATTTTTTGAAAAAATAGTGAGGTCATCCAAATAGACCAGATGGATCCTATTTATAAGTTCCCCAAAGGCTACATCCATATCTCTTTGAAAGGTGGCTCCTACATTTGATAGACCAAATGGCATCTTAGCATATGCAAATGTTCCCCATTTAGTAGTAAAAGTAGTTTTATACTAATCTTCATCAGCCAACCAAATCTGATTGTATCTAGAGAAACCATCTAGTAAAGAAAACCTCTCTGATCCGGCCATAGTTTGTAGAATTTGTTCCATGGAGGACAAGAGATAGTGGTCTTTTAGAGATGCTCTATTTAGATCTCTAAAATCTACACATAGTATTGCATCTCCATTCTTTTTCCTAACTAGTACTAGATTCGATACCCAGGTTGAGTGCTTGATTGGAAATATTATTTTGGAATCTAAATTTTTTTGCAACTCATCTACCATTAGAGGCTCAATCCTTGGATTTACTGGCCTCTATTTTTGTCTGATGGGCTTAGACCCTTCAGTCAGTTCTATTGTATGCTGAATAATGTCTCTATTGTATCCATGAAGGTCTTCATAGCTCCAAGCTATGACTCTGTCATATCTCTGGCACAATTCAATTAGTCTTTCCTTTTCTTCTTGAGTTGCAAAATTTCCAACTTTTAGCCTTTTCCCATCACTCATCTCTATTTCAAAATAGTCTACTTTGTTTACCTAAAACCTTTTCTTTTCTAGGCTTACATCTTCTAGGTCAAACAAGTTTTCTAAGGTGATCAAGCCCTTGGGGAGCTTATTAGTCCTCAATTGTATAATTAGATCACCATATGCCTCTTCAATTTTGGTTTGCAACTGATCAGCAAACTCATCTATTTGTTGTAAGAATGAGAGTACCTAAGAATCATTTTCAAATACTTGCCAATTCTCATCATTGTCTGAAATGGTCTGCCTCACTATAACTTTTACTGACTCATTGTTAATTAATAGGCCGATTGCTAGATCGAACTGTGAGCCAATCTGGGCCATCCTATCAGCTTTAGATTTTTGACTTCTAGGGACTATCTCAATATTGAAAGCTTCAAAATCTTCTATCAAATCCCAAATCCTATGTCTGTAGGATCTCATTCTCACATTTTTGGCTACTGCCTTTTCTCTAATTTGCTTTACTACTAATTCTAAATCTCCTTTTACTTTTAGATTCTTTATTCCCTTTTACTTGGCTAACAGGAGCCCATGTACTAAAGATTCATACTCAACATCATTATTAGTGCAAGCAAATTGGAATCGGATAGCCCTTAAAATTTTATCACCATTTAGAGCAGTAAGACAAATTCCTGCTCCAGCACCATGTTTACTTCTATCCCCATCAAAATTCAAGGTCCAGATTTCTAAATCTTGAGTAGTTAATGCCTCTTCCCTTATAACATTTGGGATTGCCTGGTCCTCATCAAAAATGACATATGTGCCCAGACCAGTAGAGTCATAGTTCCCATATGGGTCACTATGCATCATAGCCAACAACTGGCTTTTTTATTCTTCTTGATCATGCTCAGTCCAGTCACCTAGCTCTTCAACAAAAATCCTTTCTTCCTTATTTAACATAGCATGATCTGCCTCTAATCTTGTTGTTGGTTCATTGGTGATATGGTCTTTTGACAGTGGTTCAGATAGAATTTTCATCTTCGAACCATATCTGGTTCTTAAGATGAGGTGAGACCAGTCAAGAGACATATATCCTTCTATTTTCACTGTAAAGTCTCTGGATAAACATAAACCAAAAATAGGAGGTATATCTATGACAACTACATCTTGGTTTACAATTATATTAGGACAAGTATATAGCTGCAATGGGAGTTGTTTAATTCTCCCTATGGTTTGTACTATTTTTCCATCTAGCTACATAACTCCTTTTATAAGGGGTTCATATTTTATTTTCAAAGCATCAGCTATTTTCTTGGGCATCACTATTGTACTAGCTCCTAAATCTATCAATGCATTATGCAAGAGTTTCTTTCCAACTATCAGAGTCAAATAGAAATGCTCTAGTTTTGATTTACTTACTTATGTTGCATTATTCACAAAGGCTATTGTCTGATGAGGAACTGTATCTTTGAACTTTTCCTTTCTAGCAGGTCCTTTGGTAATAGTACCTTTGGGCACTGCTTGGCCCTGCAGAACTTCTTGTAGTAGTGTCTTCTGTTTAGGAATAACCAATATATCCCATATTGGTATTTGTGTTGGAGTCTTCTTTAGTTGATCCACTACATTTATTGGTCCCAAAGACTGAGTTTTTTGAACATAAGGATATCTTGTTTTTTCTTGAGTTTGGATAAGAGTCCCTTGATCTTGCACTGGCTAAGGCACTTCTTGTCTGGCAACAATGTTTCTTTACCCTTGAGATGGAGGATTATTCATGACTTGACCATTTATGAACTCGGGCTGCTCCACCATTCTCCTCTTTGATCTGGTGTAATAATCAAATTGCACCACTAGTCTTTGGGAGGTAGATGCTTCATTCAAGAAAACTGCTTCTTTGTCTTCAACCCATGAGAACAAAGCATCTTTTGGGGCTATTTCTTCCTCTTATTGCAAGAACATTCCTTACATCTAAGCCACTAGGACTAAATTCTACATACCAAGAGACTGATAGTCTTGATTGTCACTGGTACTGGCAAACTGACCATCCATTCTTCTTTGTTCTACCACTCTTTGTTGTAGATTACCCCTAGGAAAATATCTAGGTGTATGAGCATTATTGCAAGGGAAACACCAGGCATTAGTATCCTCCACATAATTATTTTACCCTGGAACCATCTCCCTATTTGAGTTGGGAGGAATGGTCTGTGAGGGTGTGGAAACTGCAACTAATTGATTCACTGGCTGATGGTTAGTTTGTTTTGGAGGACCCTTATATTGGTTTGGTTGGGACAAAACCCTATTTCCTTGATAGCCTTGATAAAGAGGCTTAGGGAAAGTATTTTGTTATCTCTTTATATTGATCAGCTTATTTGAAAATGTCTTTAGGATATTCTTGATATTATCCATCTCAGATGACTGAGCAAGGACAGGTTCTCTCGTAGATGATTGAGGGTAAGTGTACATAGACACAGGTGGGCTTACAGATTTAGGAACTTCTTGAGGTAATAGTAACGAAATTTTTGGTAAGATGGGCATGGGGGGCCTTGGAGGTAACTTCTCAGTATCTATTAAGTGATTCTTAGCTCTGATCGTATATTCATAAGCCTCTGGCAAAGTGTGTCCTCTAAGTGACTGAATCATAACAGATATATTTGAATTTAAAGCCTTGAGATAAAACACTATGGCCATACCTGGTAGTGGTTTAGCTATAGCAGGGATTCTATCCTAAGTTTTTTGAAATCTAGTATTGAAGTCAGTCATGTCTTCCTGTGGTCCCCTTTAAATGGTGATTAATTGTTGTAACAAAGAAGACTTATCACCCTTCTCTACAAATCTTTCAATGAATAGATCTTCGAGCTGGTCCCATGTAGATATGGTATTTGGGTTTAAAGACCGATACCATTCTAAAGCCTTCCCTTTGAAAGAAGCTGCTAATAATCTTATGGCCACATTTTTCTTTGTGACTACATGTATAACACAGACATCTGATACATCTTAAAGATGTTCTGCAGGTGTTTTAGAGTCTTGCCCACTGAATTTAGGTAGAGCTTTTAGGGCATTCACTGGGATAGGATCCCAAATGGCTGGTGGTGTTGAGAGGATTAAGGGACTACTAGTGTTCCAGCTTGCATAATTTCTTGGGGGTATAGGGGCTCCCATATTTAGTATTGGTACAAATTGGTTAGCTCTTCTTCTTGGACTTGTTACTAGAGGTGGTAAAAGAATACTTGGATTTGTAGCAGATTGTGATCTGGTGACTAGTCCATAGCTCTGACTCCTTGTAGCTCTCTGGTTCATATGGTCTTGAAAGAAACTTCAAGACTAGTCCCATCGGGTGTGCCAAAAACTGTTAATGTTTAAAATTGTGCTTGATTCTAATCAACAATAATGGGAAGTTTCAAGATGTGGGACTTGCGTCTTGAAACAACCTCCAGATTTTAGAGAAGCTAGTCTCTTCTTTATATCAAGTGTGGGGGGAAAAGGATAGGAATTTAAACAGAAACGCAAATGTAAGAAATGAAATCTAACTATGGTGATGCACTTGAGTGTAATTTTGGTCCTTAATTATAAGCACAGTGAAACTATATGTAAGATTCAATTACATCAAATATCAGACTATGGCATGATTAATGTAATAGACATAAATAATAGAAACAAAGGCTCACAATTTTAGACTACCTTCACAATGATACAAGAAACACCAATCAAAGGCACAGAATTTTGTCTTCTTCTTAATTCTTTAGCCACATAAAAGGCACAGATACATCAACTTTACAACTCGAGAAAATAGAATAAAGGCAAATGATATTCCTAATCACTGCTCTAGAAAGTCTAAAAAGTCTTGATAATAATTTCTTCAAAAAATTATCTCTCTGAGTATCTCTCTCTTCTGATCCTAATGATGATGATCTTCTGGTGATCCATGCACTCCTCTTTATATCCTTGGATGTCTCATTCCATCACCACCTTTCCCGCGTAATTCTATTCTGCCTTTTACTCATAGGGGACAAATAGACGGTGCTTTCAATGTTTATTGGCCCCAAAAATCTACTTAGTGAACTGATCCATCTACTAGAAATACCTCTAGCTGAGTTTCCCTCTAGATTGATCACACGTTCCCAAAATTATGGCCCAAACTAAATTCTAACTGAGCTAGAAGTGTCTATACAGGACCCTCTATTTTGTTGAAATCGAAGAGGACACTTAGTCAATTTCCTAAAAATTTGCTTATTTCTTAAGAGACACCCGAGAATGACACTTGGCGCTTTCCACCTGATTTATCAAAGACACGTGGCACTTTCTGCTTTCCCTATATCCTACTCAGGAATGCTCCACCTTTAACACCTATCACAATCTGCTTCTTTGATACTTAGCAATTTCAACAAAATAAGACTGACCACATTTCTTGCTCGAGCAACCTTTAAAAGGGGGAAAGATGTACATGGCAATCTCTGCTTGCTCTTTAACTATGCTTGTTGAAATATTTGAGATGCATGTTAGGCTCCTATGGATGGTGACACTTGGCAGCTTCTGTAGGCCTTTGAAACAAAACCCAAGACCCACCACAATCTTTATTCAAAAATGAAACTCGAAGATGATCTATCAGATGTTGACACGTGGAGGCTTCTGTGGCTTTTGGGAAGATACGTGGCATCTTGCACTGCTCTTGCTAAGGGTATGTGGTGGCTTCTGCTTATCTTTGGCACTTAAACAAAAATGAAATAATGCCTTACTGCCTTTCGAAAGGGTGCTTGAAGCCTTTGGTTTTTGGGACACTCCTTTGAACTGCCCAATGAACCAAGCCATTGAATAAACTGATTAAACCAAAAATGGTTCAATGGTTCAATGGTTCAACACTGCACACCATTTACACATTAACCAAGGTATTAAACCAAAAATGTTGAACCAAGGCATTGAACCGATTGTCTCTCAGATGCTGACACGTGGTGACTTCCACATTCTTCTGGAAAAGTAGTCTAGAGCCTTCCACGATTGCCACTTGGCACTTTCTGCCTGATCTTGATACTTAGCTTGTTGAAACCTTTTGCCAAAAAATAGACGAAATGCAGGTGCCAAAAAGGAACACGGATGCCGACATGTGGTGTGTTCTGCTAAGTTATTATTAGATACATGGCATGTTCTGTAGCCCTCTTGAAATTTATGAAAGGTGCCTTGGATGATGCCACTTGGCCAGTTTTGTATCTCAAAAAGTGACACTTGGTGGCTTTCACTTGAATTCAACACTTGGGCAAAAATGGAACAAAAGAATCAAAAAGGGAAAAAGAACTCGTGTTCAGACGATGCCACTTGGCAACTTCCACTGCTATTTGACACTTAAACAGAAAATGAATCAAATGAATCAAGCCCATGCTTTGTTTCAAAATTTTGCCATCATGACCAAGGTATGCGGGAATAAAATCTGTAGTGTGCAATCGAAAAATGGAATGCAACGTAGAGTAAAAATTTTACTCTACAGTTAACATTCACATGCATGGAGGTGTCAGGAGGAAATGGTCACATGGGTTTGTTTATTATTGTGCCTATTTTCTATGCACTAAATGTTAGGCTATGTAATGAAGTGTGACAAAATATATGCAAGTGCAAAGTTAGACTCCTAGGCTATTTGATAGTGTTTTCCCATACTTAGCCAAATTTGCAAGTGGCAAGAAAAGCTGAGTAAACATTTCGATGTAGTCATATTTCATATGTGTGGCAGTTCAAGATAAGATGATCATATGGGTTTGTTCATTTTTTTTCCTAGTTAATATGTACTAAATTTTAGGCCATGTGATGAAGCATGTAAATAGATATGTCTGTGCAAAGTTGGCCTTCTAGGCATTTCTTGACATAGTTGGCTCTATGGTAGAAAAATATAAGTGAACAAATTAATGGAATTATATCTCACACACATGAGGGTTATAGGATAATAGTTATATATGGTTAGATTCTTCTACGTGAGGATATTATATGGTCCAAATTTTAGATCCGTGTCTAAGTGCAATAAAAGTTGTTGAGGTCCAAAGGTGACCTTTTAGGTAGATTGCAATAGTCCCCATACTTAGTTGATTGTGCAAGAGATAAAGATTAGGACCAAATTAAAATTCAATAGTCCATAGGGAATCATAAAATATTGATCTAATGGTGTATATTCAATAATATGGGAAGAAGTGTTTTAAGTTTAACGTTGAGTAAAGGTAAGGATAAGGATCTAATGGTTCATAGTTAATCATGCAATTGAGATTGATGGCATGAGTAGAGTCAAAGTGGTCAACCTATTTAAATATAAAGGTCATTAAATACAGATATCCTTAAAATAATATTGATGGTACATTATTGATCTAAGCAGTGAGGACATCAGATGATGGCAGAGTGTCTGAAGTTTAACTATGATCATTTGGATTTAAATATCTAAATTTGTCAAGGAAAAATTAGTACTCAATTTTTATGCTATATATTTCAATATATGAAAAATTCACTCATGGTTTAATAATAAAAAATTTAAAATACTCTAATATGCATCTAGAAATATAGATTTGAAGATTTGAAAGTGTGTACAGTCAAAGATATTGAGGTTCAAAGTTGATTATGTGTTTGTGCATATTCTACAAGTAACCCGAGAAGGGTATTTGAGTTGTGCTTGTTGGTATTTCGATGTTTAAAGGTGAAATAGATATTGTAGTATGTTTTAGACTCCATGAGGACAATATTTTTGCATTATGAATATTTTACCAATCATATCCAATATGAACAAAGGTTTAAAAACTGACTGTGTGTTTGTTCATAATGGTTGTTGTACCAAATGTTGTTTGAGTAAATTATACTTAAGAATAAGGATATTTTGATGGTTATTTCCACATAAGAAGGACCTATATATCATGTGGAATGGTTTCATGAGTTTTAAAGTGTTCTTGTGTTCTTAGTTTTCTTGAATAAGTGTCAAAGAGGTAAATAGGTCATCATAGGACCTAAAAAGGTGACTTAGGCTTATTTGAAAGAGAGTTGTACTTAAGTGTGACCAATGTAATATGCCTTAAGGGTGAAGGCATGTTTTTTTTTGATAAATAATCTTTTGGATGCATGCAATTTAAAGGGTTCCTATGTTCTTGATGAAGTGTTAAATGGGTGAATAGGTCTCCATGTCGATGATATTGAGTTATGTCTCAATGTGGTAAATACCTTAAGGGTTAAGGCATTCCTATTGGCTGACCAAGATGGTGATGATCATGAATGCTCTATAAATAGTGAAACCAAATGTGATGGTTTCTAGACTTGTAAGAGGTGTGTATATGTGAGAGTTATGGAGTGAAGGAGATGTAGAGTACCCAATAGATGAGTTGATGAATAGAGTAGATTGAGAATTAAGTGTATGACCTATAGGTCATAATTCTATTAGTATAATAGTGTTCTTGAAAGATGAGGATGAACGAAGAGGTCTAGGGTGATCCAAAAGGATGTTTTAGATGGTTTGAGAATGCAGAGTTGAAGAGAGCTAGTATACTTTGTATCTCCATCAGATTAGCAATAAATTAGAGTTTAGGATATGTTGTGTTCATAGTTTTTGTTGTGTCAACTTAACATCTAAGGGGTTATAGCCTCCTTGCAAGGTGAAACTTACTAAAGGTATAGTTGTTTTGGTAGTTCAACTAGACAGGTGTAGTACCTCCTTGTGGGATTGTAGTCTCACTAAAATAAGGGATGGTAGTTCTTTAATCAATTAAAATTGGTCTAAATTTATTATTTTTATTATATGATAGTAGTCCAATTTTAGGTTTCAATGGGTTTTCTCCCTGTTGACCATTTTTTGCCCAACAGGCCAAAATTTGGTCCCCTCTTCCCCTGCTATTCTAGGCCAATTCATTTTTTGATTTTGCACAAGTCTAGGAATTTCTATGGACTCTGTAGGTCCATTTCTATGGACTCTGTAGGTCTATTTCTATAGACTCTGTAGGTCTATTTCTATGGACTCTACAAGTCTATTTCTACAGACTTTGTAGGTCTATTTCTACGACTCTACATGTCTATTTCTATGGACTCTATAGGTCTATTTCTATGGACTCTATAGGTGAAGTTTCTACGGATTCTGCAAAGAAGTTTTTCTACAAACTCTACATGTTATTCCTTTAGCACATGAAGAATCAGTTCAGAGAGTGTTGGGTTTTACAAGGCTTCTTTGGGCTCTTGTCTGAAGAAATTCACAAGGAAGGTTGGCATCTTTAAACCATTGAACCGGTTCAATGCCTTGGTTCAATCACTTGGCTTGAACTGTTGAACTAGTTAAATGGATTGGTTCAAGTGAATGGTTTAAAGGCTTGGTTCAATAAGGAGTGACATCCAGTGTTGAACCATTGAATGATTTTTGGTTCAATTAGTCAGTTCAATGGCTTGGTTCAAGGAAGCGTCCTAAAGCCAAAAGGGTAGGTGCCCTTGCAGAGGGTAGTTCAGAGTCCAAAAGCCCTTGTGGAGGGTAGGGAGCACTTCAAAGGTAGACGAAGGATTTCCAAGGATGTGAAAAAGACTTAAGGCTTTGAATTCCTTCAGAATTTTTGTTCGAAGGAATTCCTTCAGACAAAAAGTCTGAAGGAATTCAAAGGAAAGCTACAGCCAAAGAACTCGAAGACAAAAGGACAAAAGACTAAGACAATTCTCACGGACTTTTATCCATGGGAAAATTGTCCACAACAAAAGTCCATGGGAAGAAATTCGCAGAAAAAGCCCACAAAAATTTGCCATGGATGGTGACGTCTCGAAAGCTGTCAACTTTAAGAAGGCAGATTAGCCATTGTTTTTCAAGCGATGATAGGTGCGCAGACGTCAATTTTAAGATAGTGAAATAGCTATTTTCTTTTGAATTACTTGAGTGCCAACCATGAAACGATCCCAAGGAACACAGTGACCCACCAGAAGATCACCCCCAAGGGCTGAAAGAGTAGGAAGAAGACAAGGTGCAGAAAGAGACAAAGTAGTTTAAGTGGCAAAGAGGAGGTGAGTTATTACCAAATGGTCACCAAATGGTTACCAAATGGTGTAGCCTATTTTTCTTCTAGTTTGCATTTATAAGCAGACAAGCCACACAAATGCCTTGAAAAGAGCAGTCTATTTGTTGAAAAGTAGCATGGTCATGTTTTTCACATTAATGTGGGATGCTAAAGTCAAAGCAGGAACCGACAATCAAACGGCACCCTCTTCCCAAGGCTCAGAGCACACATGGGCTACCTTGCAAAAGAGTGCCAAAATCTTTCCCAGGAAGTGCCAAGTTCTCTTCCTCTTTCTATATATTGTAAAATTTCTCATTTGAGAAAGCATCCATCTCTCAGCCTTAAGGCAAAACTCTACCCAAAAATCTCTCGGGCTTGTAAGGCAGAGCTACCAAAGTTTACCTTGAACTAGGACTTAGCATTTTTACCTCTATCTAGATTTACACTTTAAAGTATATGTTTGTTTTCTTCTTTTGTGCTAATTCATTATCTTTCATGCTTTTCACAGATTGATTACAACATGTCTAGTGCATTGTGAAGTCCCCTTTCTGTAGGTCTAATAGAAGTATTCTTAGGGGAATGTAGGTGTCTGTGAATAGGCTACCATAAGTGTGTCTAAGGATGCCTCTAGTAGTTTCTTCCTCCCTGTACTTCCATGGACCCCTGGCTGACTATTGTAGAAGAGTTTCCCACTTTAGATGAAGTGTATGGGCATTTCTTCCTAGTGAAAATAGTATGTTTAGGCTAGGTGGGTCACCTTTTTTGGTGTATCACCTTTTCTTTTTAGGCTTAGGTTTTATTTTCAGCATCTCTCTCTCCCTTTTCATCCCCCCCTTTTTTCATTTTACTTGTTAGTAGTAGGAGAACCTAGGTACTAAAAGATACATCAGAGGGAGCTAGCCCTTATCTAGAGACTCTCCCCTCTAGCTTCATCAGTCTCATAGGCGAGAGGGGAGTTTCCATTATTGTGTGTGGAAGGCAGGAGCTCGACCTCCTACCACAAGTCCAATCCATTGTGTCAACAATTTTTTGGCACGCTCGGTGGGACCAATTAGGACAAGTTTTATCCAAAGATTTGAGGAATTTTTGGTGTGTTCTTCAACCAACCAGCCTTTGGAGGCTTTTGCATCAACACCAATGGCAACTCTGAGTTGAATCATCTAGTCAAGTAGCCTGGTGCCATCAAGAAATCACATTTTTGTATGTGTAATTCCTTTACACAAATTCATGGGACTTGTATTCCTTCATATGACTTCGATCAAACTCAAGATATTTAGAGAATCACCTCAAGCAGCTCTCCTAGTTGCCCTTCAATGAGAAGGGAGGTGGCACTAGAGTTTGAGAAGCAAGTAATGGAGATCGATAGACTGGATGAGCAATATGGATATCAACGGGAGCTAATGTATAAAGAGGCATGTTTGTTTAGGCAAGCTCAGGCCTTAGAATCCATGGAGGAGGAGATAGCAAAATGGAGGAATCCATTCATACAAGGCATTCAGCCTTGCATGCCCCCTCCTATCCTAAAGAAAGCCCCCTCTTGTGCACCAAATCCTTTCTACCAAATGGAACTTGATCATTCTGGCTCATCCGATGCATCAATCAACCCTGCTCTTAACCCTGTGCACTTAGCCTTCAAGCATCAAAGGGAACTAGAATAACCTACCATGGAGATGAACCTTCTAAACTCCTTAGATCATGAATCTTCTTTTGGGGGGAGCATTATGAACCAGCACATCTCTCTTAAAACTGCTCCTACTCAACATGATGATACTGATGACCTCCAAGAAAAACTCTTTCAAGATAATCTAGCCTAGCAACTTGAAGATTTAGAGGCTAAGATGAGGCTACTTCATGAAAGAGAGAGAACTTTTAGACCTTGTGGAGGAGCCCTAGGACCTTGGAGAAAACAAAGTTGCTCCCTGTTCATAGGAGCAAAATTCCAACTTTGAGATCCCGAACTAGAAGAAAATAGTAGAATCATGGGGCAAAAAGGAGGACAAGAAAGGTTTTGCTCAAAACCTTGAAGAAGACAAGGCTGCTCTTGCTCATGATAATTCTGGTGACCTCCAAGAAAGGCTCTTCCAAGAGGATATGGCCAGGAGAATTACAGAGTAGGAATCCAGAGAGATATTCCTTAGCCAGTGTGTGATGGATGGTTCAGACCCAATGGCACTTTTCATGTTTGAACACACCCCATTTACACATCCCCAAGAGAGCTATCAGGCCATACCTAATATTGATGAATTGCTAGCTAGATGGAATGAGGAGAATCATTTGTTTCTAGCTCAAGGACTACCTCCTTTTCCACATGGTTTTCCCACTTCACCCCTTCTCAAGGAGGAACCTGTTCTATAGGAGGCGAGTGAGGAGCAAAAGATCCAATCTACAATTTCCCAAGAGGATATCATGAGTGACAACAAAGAATAAATCATCATTGATGATCCTTGTGAAGACCTCATCAGCAATGGAGAAGACACAGGGCATGCATACATGCAGATGTTCTAGCAATATGAGGAGGAACATAAGCATGGTGAGCTCCATCCTCCTTTGTTTGATGAACTTCCCTATTGCTTCGATGAGGAGGATGACTACGCTAAGGAGCCTAAGTTGGAGGAGGATCAGGAGAATATCTTTTAAAATCTAGAGATCCTAATCTTTGAAGAGGAAAATGAGAGGCTGGTCTTCCTTGAGGAAAGCCTTGAAGAAGAGAGCTTTGAACAGAGAGGTGATGTTTTGTGGGATGAGCAATCAGTTTTTGATTTCAATTTAGACATCACAACTATCACCCTTCTTTAAGAAGTCTAAGAGGAAGCAGATGATGAGTTTGACAGGATCTCCAACGAAGTAGAAGGAAATGGGTCAAACCATGATGCATTGCAGAGGGACTGTGCAGATCAAAGGGCTTATGGTGATGAGCCAACAGCCACAAATTTCTTGGTGATATGCACTAGCATGAAGGACCAACATTCAACAAGCTTCTAGGAACAAAAGGAATACATGTATGTTGGAAGCATCTTTGAATCTGATCCACTTAGATACAAGCCAATCCAGGTGACAGGCAAGAGGAGCAAGTCGCCAAATCTCCTTTTCATTTAGCCACTTGTCTGGTACCACAAGTTTCCTTGCTAGGGAGGGGAATTAAGAAGTTTTCCCTTTGATCTAGGAGGGAATCAAATACACCTAGTTAGTTGTACATAGTAGTTTTCTTTTCGTTGTCTTTCCTGCTTTCCCTAAGTGCAGTTTGCATAGGTAGTGTTTTTAGCCTTGTGTGTGTTTTCCTTTGTGTGTGGGGTAAAAGGCTTCATGTTTGATTCTTGGATCCCTCAAGGCAGTAGGTAACTCTTTCATAGCTGCATCTGACTCCATGCCTAATGGACTACAAGGCAACTAGTCTCTAAGCATAACAGGCATGCTTCCCCTAGGAGTCACCAATTTGTTGACCATTTTTTGCCCAACAAGCCAAAAATTGGTCCCCTTCTTCCCCTGTTGTTTTAGGCCAATTCATTTTTTGATTTTTTACAAATCCAAGAATTTCTATAGACTCTATAGGTCTATTTCTATGGACTCTACAGGTCTATTTCTATAGACTCTACAGGTCTATTTCTATAGACTCTGTAGGTCTATTTCTACAAAATTTGTAGGTCTATTTGTACAGACTCTACAGGTGAAGTTTCTATAAATTCTGTAAAGAAATTTTTTATGGAATCTGTAGGTTAGTCTTTTGGCACATGAAGAATCAGTTCAGAGAGTGCTGGGTTTTACAAGGCTTCTTCGGATTCTTGTCTGAAGAAATTCATAAGGAAGGTTGGCATCTTTGAATGATTGAACCATTAAACTGGTTCAATGCCTTGGTTCAATCACTTGGCTTGAACCATTAAACCTATTTAATGGATTGGTTCAATGGTTAGTTTAATCAAATGGTTCAAATGCTTGGTTCAATAAGGAGTGGCACACAGTGTTGAACCGTTGAACCATTTTTGGTTCAATCAGTCAGTTCAACGGCTTGGTTCAAGGGAGCATCCTAAAGTCAAAAGGGCAGGTGCCCTTCAGAGGACAGTTTAGAGTCCAAAAGCCCTTGTAGAGGGTAGGGAGAACTTTAAAGGTAGTTGAAGGATTTCCAAGGATGCAAAAAATACTTAAGGCTTTGAATTCCTTCAGACTTTTTGTCTGAAGGAATTCCTTCAGACTTTTTGTCTGAAGGAATTCAGAGGAAAGCTGCAGCCAAAGAAACCAAAGACAAAAGGACAAAAGATTGAGACAATTCTCATGGACTTTTGTTCGCAGGAAAATTGTCCATGAAAAAAGTCCATGAGAAGAAATCTAAAGAAAAAGCCTGTAAAAATTTGCCAAGGACGGTGACGTCCCAAAAGCTGTCAACTTCAAGAAGGCAAATTAGCTGTTGTTTTTCAAGCAATGACGAGTGTGCATACATCAATTTTAAGATAGTGAAATAGCCATTTGAATTTGAATTTCCTGAGTACCAACCGTGAAAAGAGCCCAAGGAATGTAGTGACTTGTCAAAAGATCACCCCTGAGGGCTAAAAGAGCAGGAAGAATACAATGTGCAGAAAGAGACAAAGCAGTTTAAGTGGCAAAGAGGAGGTGAGTTATTGCTAGATGATCACCAAACGATGCAGCCTATTTTTCATCTAGTTTGAATTTATAAGTAGACAAGCCATGCAAATGCCTTGAAAAGAGTAGTCTATTTTTAGAAAAGCAGTGCGATCATGTTTTTCACATTAATATGGGATGCCAAAGTCAAAGCAGGAACTGACAATCAAACGGTTCCCTCTTCCCAAGGCTCAGAGCGCACATGGGATAGCTTGCAAAAGAGCACCAAAATATTTCTCAGGAAGCACCAAGTTCTCTTCCTCTTTCTATATATTTTTAATTTTCTCATTTGAGAAAGCATCCATCTCTCAGCCTTAAGGCAAAACTCTGCCCAAAAATCTCTCAGGCTTATAAGGCAGAGCTGCCAGATTTTACCTTGAATCAGGACTTAGAATTTTTACCTCTATCTAGACTTGCACTTTAAAGTATATGCTTTTTTTTTCTTCTTTTGTGTTAATTCATTGTCTTTCATGCTTTTCAAAGATTGATTACAACATGTCTAGTGCATTGTGAAGTCCCCTTTCTACAGGTCTGCCATAAGTGTTCTTAGGGGAATGTAGGTGTCTATGAATAGGCTGCCATAAGTGTGTCTGAGGATGCCTCTGGTAGTTTCTTCCTCCTTTTACTTCCATGGAACCTTGGCTGACTATTGCAAAAGATTTTCCCACTTCAGATGAAGTGTATGGGTGTTTCTTCTTGATGAAAAGAGTATGTTCGGGCTAGGTGGGTCACCTTTTCTAGTGTATCACCTTTTCTTTTTAGGCTTAGGTTCTATTTTCAACATCTCTCTCTCCCTTTTCATCCCCCCTTTTTCAATTTATTTATTAGCAGTAGGAGAAACCAGGTCCTAAAAGATACATCAGAGGGAGCTAGCCCTTATCTAGAGACTCTCCCCTCCAGCGTCGTCGGTCCCACAAGTGAGAGGGGAGTTTCCATTGCTGTGTGTGGAAGGCAGGAGCTCAGCCTCTTGCCTTGGGTGCAATCCACTATGTCAACACTCCCCTAAGAGTGTTTCCCACATGTGTTATGTGTTATGTGTTTGACCTTGCATTATCTCTCTTGTTTGTTGCTATGAATGATGTGTATGCTTCATGAATTCTTATGGTAATTGATTAAGAGATTTTAAAGGTTTGAAATTGAATTTGGATTATTTGGGATCATTTATTCATCCCCCCTCTTAGTGATCATACCTCTAACAATTGGTATCAGTACAAATCCTTTGGTAAAGGGTTGAGAACTTGAAGGTGATCTAAGGTACAATATGGGTAGTCATCAAATGCAAGTAAGTTTATTTACTAAGTAATCACCTATGTTCAATGGATCCAATTATATTTTTGGAGTGAAATGATGAGGACATACATTATGTCCCTAAGGTTTGATGTATGACAATCTATTATGGATGTTTATGTTGCTCCCACTACTCCTCCATATAGTGTTAAAGACAAGAAGTTGTTTGAGAATACTTATAAGTTAATGAATTCCATTATTTGTGCTCTTACAGAAACTAAGTTCACCAAGGTAATCCATTGTAAATTTTCTAAAGGGACATGGGACAAATTGTAGATCATTCATGAAGGATATTCAAAAGTTAAGTTGGCAAAGTTTTAGACTCACCAAAGACAATTTGAGAGTCTTAAAATGAGGGAGGAAGATTCTGGGGTATCCTTTTTATAGAGATTTGATGAGATTATGAATATCATCAGAGGTCTTGGAGAGAACCTTAAAGAGGCTACCATAGTTCAAAAGGTATTAAGGTTTCTATCTCTTAAGTTTTATCCAAAAGTATTTGTTATAGAATAAAGTCATGATCTTATTCAGTTGAAGATCGGTCAATTGCATGGCACCCTTTCTGCTTATGAGATGAGAGTAAATGATGATATACCACCAAAGAAGGAATCATCATTCAAGATATAAATGAATCCAAAGAAGAATTTTTAAGTTAACAAACCCAAAGAGGATGAGATATCTAAAATTGATGAGGATGAATAATTCCCTTGATTACTAAGAAATTGAAAACAGGCTCAGGGAAGTATAAGGGTAAACCACCCTTGAAATGTTTCAACTATGGAGAGATAGGACATTTTCTCATAATTTCCATCATAAGCATGAGAATAATGATGATGAAGAGCATGGTGAAGGCCAAGATGAAGATAAGAAGAAATGTAGGAAGAAAAGATTCAGAAAGTATAACAACAAGAAGAATTCCTTCAAGAACAAGAAGAGTCTCTACACAAAAGAAGATTTTACCTCATCAGATGAGAATGAAGATAGTGAATTAGAGTATGATCATTAATATGATGGTCTTGTTGAATATGAAGCCCTATTCATGGTTGAGGAAGGAAGTTTCTCATATCAAAAGGAGTCTATTTGGAGTGATTCAGATGTTGATAGAGATGAGGTAGATTGTGAGACTAAATTGATGAATGCCCTTGAAGAACTGAAAGATTGAGAATAATATTAACAAGAGGATGAAGTCTCAAATCAAGGACTATGAGGAGAAATTTAGTGTGTATGAATCAAGAATGAATGAAGATGCCAAGGAGTATGAATATATGGTCAAGCATCTTAGTTGTCAATTGGAAATACTATCTATAAGCCTAAAATCCAAAGAAGATGAATGTTCAAGGTATGTAATGGAAAATGAGTCATTGAAATATGAGTTAGAGAATAAATCTAGTAAGATGAATTAATTTGTGATATTTAAAAAGATCTCAAGTGATCTAGATAATATTATGAGTGCTCAAAAGCATGTTAGTGATAGAATTGGTCTTGGATACAAAGAAGAACTAGAGAATGCAACTCAAGACAAGATGAAGACTAATGTGAAAAATAACAATCTAACTTTGAATAAAAATCATCAGATAAGGAATGAAGGTGTTGGTAGACTAAAGACAAATTTGATCAGACAACCAAATTCTATGAGGTATGCAAGTTTCAATGGTTACTATTACACATGTAATCATTTTACGCATAGAGCTAGAGAATGCAAGAGACATATTAGAAATGAGATTGCAATAAACTATGATGGGGGTCATCATTCAAAAGGTGTGATCAAGGTTGAATGTTTCAACTATCTTGATAAGGGACACTTTGCTAAGCATTTTCCAAATAAGGTAAGGTAAGGTGATTCTTCTTCAAAAGGAGTAGTTTGTCTCAGTTGTTATGACATAGGACACTTTATAAGATTTTATCCATATCAGGTAGGCAAGTTGAGTTCACTTAAAGAATAATGGTTTACCACAATTATGAATAGAAAGGTCACACTGCTAGATTTTTCAAGTAAAGGCCTATAAATCAGATTAGGTTTAATCAGGATCCTATAGTGAAAGGAAGAAAGCAAGTTAACTCATGAAGCCAAAGGTGTTAAGTATGCATCATGATGAGATTTTAAGTCCAAGTAATTGATTTTATATGGTGGATAATTCTATAGAAGGTGAAGAGTGCCAAGGGCTCTCATTATCTACTCATGTTGTGAATGAAGAGACCAAGCTTAAGGAGAAGACCAAGGTAATGGTTGAGGCTAGTTCTGAGGTAAGTATGGATCCAAGTGAACATCCTATTGTTACTAAGAAATTTTAATTCAAATAAATTCAATTGTCACTAACTAGTGAAAATGTTCCGAATTTCAAGGAAGATTCTATAGATGAAAAGGTATGTAATAAATCTATGTTGTATCCATGTATTGTCAGTCCAATAATATAAGAGAAGGATAATGTTGTAGTGGATGAACATGTTTCTTGTCTTAATCATAAGAAGAAGAAGAAGAAGAAGAACTATAAGCATCAAATGACTAAAGAGGAGAAGGAATATGAGGAATTATGGGCAACTCATAGTTTCACACTATTCAAGGACATTGTGAAGTAGGATGTCTCTGTTTATGCTTCTTAAGAAACTCCTTTCAGTGTAGAAGCAAGTGTTGTTGTGTATGTAGTGTCTATAGGGTAAAAATGGGTGTTTCCAAGTGGAAAAATGATATTGATGAAATTTTAAGAAGATTTTTATGCTCAAAAAGGTTTGTTGACCTTATTCTAGCTTGTTCCAAATGGTTTTGTGGTCTGAAGGTATGTTGAAGTCAAATTGAATATTTTTGAGTGATCTCAGTTTTCTTAGTTTTAACTTAAAGGTAAGCATGCCTAAAATGGGTTATAGGATGTATGGGTTACCAAAGATGTGAAATCTCAAATCTTGGTCCATAAGTGTGTGATGGCTTTCTCCAGGTGTGAAAGAAGTTTCAAGAGTGTGCATTGAATGGAAGGTGTTGTGTTGACCTTGTTTGTTTTGAAATTCTAGGGTTTTGATCTCTACTAAGAAAGTGGTTTGCCTTTTGAATTTAGGTTATATGATTCTTCATAGGTTGAATGGGTCAAATGGGTTTTAAATCAAGATTCACAAGAGATTTGAAGGTTTATGGTTTTTAATTTATTCATGTTTTTGTCAAGATGGAAGCCTAACTGGCAAGTAGGTTTGTGAATAAATTTTATTAAATAAGATGATCTAGGTGTTTCAAATTGTTCTTCTTGAAGGGGAATATGAGAGTGATATAGAAATGATTTTTTAGGTCCTGAATATGTGTCTACTAAAATTTATGGTTTTTACAAGTTCTAGGTAGGGATATAAGGAGTCTAGATAAGCCTAGTATGAAGATTTGATGTTTTTACTCAGTGTTTCCAAAAGATCAAGGTATGTATGTTTCAAGGAGATTTCTCAAGTTGTTTTAGATCATGGTTCCTATTTTATAAGTGGCATGAAGTTCTGTTAATGGTCCTTATGGTAGCTTGAGATAGAAGGTTAGTAAGCCTGTATGGTGGTTCTTCATGGTGTGTGAAGATATAAAGATGCTCAAGAGGTGTAATTGCTTAGAAATCTTAAGGGGTTCCCTCTCATATAATTCTTGGTGAGTTACATTATATTTTAGTATTTTTATGTGATCTTTCTTCATTGTTTTCAATGCGTGGTTGAAGAGAGTGTTGGAATTGAGCAAGAGGAATTTGTCAAGGTAAGAAGAGGTAGGCTCAAGGTAAGGGGGAGTTTGTACTATATTTATAAGATGGTCTTCTCCTTTTGGTAGTATTTTTAGGTCCTTAGTATCATTTTGTGCCAACTTTTTCATTGTGTCAAAGGGGGAGAAAGTTCCTATTATGAGAGTGCTTGAAGAGAGAAGGAAGGTGAGCTGTATGTGTTAGGTTGTGGAGCTAAAAGCTTCACTGATGCAAATAGAGGAGGAGGTTTCTAGAGGTTACTGAGTGTCACAAATAGCGGCGTCGGTCAGGCCAACTGACGTCGATAGGATTAGATAGGAAGAAAAACTGACGTCGGTTAAAAGTCAGCCGACGTCAGTCACCTCTAGGTAGACAGGGACCGACGTCGGTCACTTGTGTGGTTCAAAACTACAAGTTTTACGGGCAGTTAGTTAACAAACCAAGTGTTTGCATGTTAAGAGCCAAATTTAGACTAGAAGCTGCGAATCTAATTATTGTAATTAGATGTCTAATTATTGTTTGCATGAGATCTATTTAAGAGACTCATAGGCTGTATTGTAAGGTGTTCTAGTTTGAGTTGAGCAAAGTTAGCTCCTTCTGTGTGTGAGGTGAGCAAGGGTGTTCCTCCTAGTTCCACAGCAGTACCAAGTGTGGGTGCTAGTTTTGGAGAATCAAAAGGGTTCTTCAGGGGTGTAGGATCTTGGTCAACAGGTGTGCATGGCTACATTAGGAGATCTACATGGTAAGTAAGATCATTGATCTGTAGGTTTATGTGTGTACATGATCTAGGTTTGTAGGTGTGCAGAACCAGATTGATTTGCAGGTGTGCAAGATTAGGGAGGATAGCAACACAATAGGGAGCAGGATTAGGTAAGATCTACTTGGAGCATAGTGTGTACTCAGAAAGAGAGCAAAGAGGAAGGTAAGGAAGATCCTTCCATAAGTGAGATCATTTGGGTTGCAGGTTGTTGCAGTTTAGGGGAGATCTACTTGAAGTATGATTGTGTACTTGTGGAGTGCGTGGAGCACTTGTGGAGTGCATGGAGCACTGATGTACTGGTAGTAGTGGATACTGACTGGTTGGAGGTGAACACCAACTCTGTCTTTGAGTTGTGAGTTGGGACCGTAAGAGAGAGAGCTTTGAGGGAAGATTTACTGTTTATGCCCTAGAGGTGTGGGAGCCCTAGAGGTGTGTAAAGAAGAAGAACTATGGCAATCTTCTTTATTGTATTTCCTTCTGAAAGAGTTTTAATACAAGTTATGTATTGTCTCTCATATTCTGTGTTATTTTTGAATTCTAGTTACTTGTGTATTTTGGTTAATTCTGCATCTTCAAGTTGCTTGTGTATGGTAATCAATTGTGCTTCCATATTTCCCAACAAAGTGGTATCAGAGCTTTTGGTTGGGTATCTAACAAGTGGTATCAGAGCTAAGGTTGTAGGGAGCAGGTTTTGTGTTTGGTTATAGGTCACTCTCAGGGATTTCTGATTGAGTGGGAGTAGAGCAATGGTAGAAGAAAGTAAGCTAAGAATGGAAGAATTGAAAAGCATGAATGGTCAATTACGGTCCTATGGAAAGAAAGAGCAGGGAATAGAAGATTGTTGGTTGGTAGCATATCAACATGAAGGAACTGAAGATGCAGATGTTGTAAGGGTTGTTGCACAAGATGCTCTGGTATGTTTCTTGGATAAAGTATAATCTTGGTTTATAGATTATGTTGCCTCTTTACATGTAGCCCCAAAGAGAGGAGCTGGTGAGCCTTGCCAAAGAATTGGCAAAAGGGAAGTGAAGCTAAAATTGTAGGCGGCCAACACATGGGTGTTGAAGGAGGTCATGCAGGTCCCAGTCTTGAAGTTGTGGCTAATTTCTTCAGGGAAGTTGGGTGATGAGAGATGCACAAGAACTCTCACAGTGGATGCAATTCAATTAGCTGGTGGTAAGAAAGCAGGTACTCTTTATCTACTTGCTTATGTTACTTATTTTTCTTCTATTGTGGAGACGTGGCTTTGTAGGCTTGGTCACATGAGCAAGAAGGAGATGCATGTTCTTAAGCAGAAGATAGATGTGTTTGATAGACTTAAGAACTAGAAAGCCTTGGTGTTCTTGGAGGAGATGATGGATAGAGACCAGTGGATGGGGCTGGATACTTCTAAGCAGGGCAGTTTGGACATGGGTTTTGATTCAAAGGAGCTCATGGGTAAAAATTCATCACTCACAGGTGAACATAGGTACCAGCGTCAGTCAAGGGAAATTGGCATCAAATAGATAGGTGCCGATGTCAGTCATGTGTAGACCGAAGCCGGTGATGTCGGGTAGGGTAAGACCGACGTTGGTCAAGAGGACCGACATCAGCAACAGGTAGACACCGACGTTAGTAGAGTTGGTAGTCAGGACAAGTGCATGAAAATCGATGTCGATCAGATGCAGACTATGTAGTGACCGAGGTCGGTCACTGTAATGGATTTTGGGCAGATAGCAAGCTGTCAAGGAGTCTCAAACACCCATATGGAGGACTGAAAGTGGTAAGTGAGCCTCAAATTCATTGTTCCTCTTCTTTATACTCGTTTCTCACTGTAGAGTAGGAAGGATCTAGGAAACAGTGGGAGCATGGTAGGAATATGATGCAGAACCAAATGGGAGATTTGGTAGGGTTGCCAGCCGGTATGAAAGCATAGAGATGAATGGATACCTTAGTTAAAGAATAGAGAGAATGGACACATGAGATGAAAGACCAGGTCATATGGTCTTGAGGAAGCTGCAAGACAGTGGTATAGGTTTTGACAGGTGGATGACAAAGCATGGCTTTAGTCAATGTCAGGGTAACTATTGTGCTTGTCTTACCAGGTGGATGATGATAGCTACATTATCTTGTTACTATATGTGGATGGTATGCTAGCTAGTAGGTTTGTACATACAGGGTTTTGCTAAGCTAAGGGTAAGGTTAGTTCAGTTGCATGTCATGAGGAATTTGGAGCAGCAAAATTCTTTAGCATGGGAGACATGGAAGATCACAAGTTGATTTTGTCTCCAGTAGGAGCTGATGTGAATCAGGTGTTAGTGAGGTTTAATACGCAGGATGTAGAACCAAATCACACTAAGGGCTGGACAGTTAAGTGTCTGAAATCACATGAGGTCTGGGATAGACCTGAGTTTTCCCAAGTAGTGAGAGTTGTCAGAGAGTTAGGAGCCAATTTGGGGAAATGGGTTCTCAGGTATTTGAGAGGGACCATCAGCAGGGATTTATGCTATGCAGGGTTAGGACTTCACTACATGGATTTATAGGTTCGGATGTGGTAGGTTACTCGATGACAGGAGGTGCACCACAGGTTGTGTGGTGGGTGGTCTTCAGGGTTGATCTTGAAGAGGGATACAAGCCCAGAAATAGATTAGATGGGGTATAGGTATAGGTACAGTGCAGCTATTTAGCTCCAAGTGGGAGATTGTTAGGTTGTGGAGCTAAAAGCTTCACTGATGCAAATAGAGGAGGAGGTTGCTAGAGGTTTTTGAGTGTCACAAATAGTGGCATTGGTCAAGCCAACCGACGTCGGTAGGATTAGATAGGAAGAGCAACTGACGTCAATCAAAAGTTGGCCGACGTCGATCACCTCCAGGCAGACAGGGACTGATGTCGGTCACCTGTGCAATTCAAAACTGCAAGTTTTATGAGCAGTTAGTTAACGAACCAAGTGTTTGCATGTCAAGAGCCAAATTTAGACTAGAAGCTATGGATCTAATTATTGTAATTAGATGTCTAATTATTGTTTGCATGAGATCTATTTAAGAGACTCATAGGCTGTATTGTAAGGTGTTCTAGTTTGAGTTGAGCAAAGTTAGCTCCTTCTATGTGTGAGGTGAGCAAGGGTGTTCCTCCTAGTTCCACAGCAGTACCAAGTGTGGGTACTAGTTTTGGAGAATCAGAAGGGTTCTTCAGGGGTGTAGGATCTTGGTCAGTAGGTGTGCATGGCTATGTTAGGAGATCTGCATGGTAAGTAAGATCATTGATCTGCAGGTGTATGTGTGTGCATGATCCAGGTTTGTAAGTGTGCAGAATCAGATTGATTTGTAGGTGTGCAAGATCAGGGAGGATAGCAACACAATAGGGAGCAGGATCAAGCAAGATCTACTTGGAGTACAGTGTGTACTCAGAAAGAGAACAAAGAGGAAGGCAAGGAAGATCCTTCCATAAGTGAGATCATTTGGGTTTTAGGTTGTTGTAGTTTAGGGGAGATCTACTTGAAGTACGATTGTGTACTTGTGGAGTGTGTGGAGCACTTGTGGAGTGCGTGGAGCACTGATGTACTGGCAGTAGTGGATACTGATTGGTTGGAGGTGAACACCAACTCTGTGTTTAAGTTGTGTGTTGGGACCATAAGAGAGAGAGCTTTAAGGGAAGATTTACTGTTTATGCCCTAGAGGTGTGGGAGCCCTATATGTGTGTAAGGAAGAAGAACTGTGGCATTCTTCTTTGTTGTATTTCCTTCTAGAAGAGTTTGAATACAAGTTGTGTATTATCTCTCATATTTTGTGTTATTTCTAAATTCTAGTTACTTGTGTATTCTGGTTAATTCTGCATATTTAAGTCGCTTGTGTATGGTAATCAATTGTGCTTCTGTATTTCCCAACAAAGTGGTATCAGAGCTTTTGGTTGGGTATCTAACAGTATGATGGGTGTTGACATCAATGACAAAGGGGGAGATTATTGAAGAGTTATGAAATATGTCGTGGTTATGTCATGGATATGTCTATGTGAGTGGATGAAGTGCCTTGATAGTCTAAGTGACAAAGTGTTTAGTATGCTTATCCTAGTATGCTTAAAATTGGCTTGGTTGATATTTTATTTTGGCATGGTTAAGAATGCTTAGTGATGAGTATTATGATTTGAGTTTGAGAAAGAGGTCCTCTCAGAGGTTAAGGATGCATTGAGTGCTTGTGTGCATAAGTGGAATTCATTTGGTAGTCCATAGTTTTCATCTAGACATTTTGGGTCTAATGGCATAAAATTTTTGTAGGTAGTTTGATGAAATCACAATTTCCACATGTAGATGAGTTAGTAGGAGTTGGTCATATGGTTGTGATCAAATTAGTCCCAATTTTCTATGTTCTAAGTCTCAATTCATGTGATAAATTGTATTCAAATATATGTGGGTACAAATTTGGGCTCTTAGGCATTTTGATAGTGTTTTCTATGTTCAAATAAAGCCGAGTAAGCATGTTGATGATGTCAAAATTTTCATGCACAAATGTGTTAGGAGGAAATGTTCACATGGGTTTATTTAGTATTGTGACTAATTACTATATGATAAATTTTAATTCATGTGATAAATTAAGACAAAATATATGTAAAAGCAAATTTGGGCTCTCAGGCTATTTGATAGTGTTTTCCCATACTTAGCCAAATTTGCATGTGGCAAGAAAAGTTGAGTAGGCATTTTGATGTAGTCATATTTTGTATGCATGTTAGTTTTAATAGAAAATGATCATATGGGTTTGTTCATTTTTTTACCTAGTTTATGTGATAAATTTTAGGTCATGCAATGAAGCATGTAAAAATATATGCATGTGTAAAGTTAGCCTTCTAGGTAGTTATTGACATAGTTGGCTCGGTGGTAAAAAAATTTGAGTAGATTAATGGCATTATATCTCACATACATAAGGGTTATATGAGTATATTTATATATGGTTGTATTCTCTTATTTGAGGAGATCATATGGTCCAAATTTTAGATCATGCGTCTAAGCGTAGAAAAAATTATTGAGATCCAAAGATGACCTTCTCGGTATATTGCAATGGTCCCCATAGTTGATTTTGCAAGAGATAAAGATTAGGGCGAAATGAAGATCCAACATTTCATGGACAATCATACAAGATTTATATAATAGTGACTATTCAACAATATGGTAATAAGTGTTCGAAGATTAATGTTGAGAAAAGGTAAAGGATAAGAATCTAATGGTTCACATTTAATCATGCAATTGAGATCGATGACACTATTTAAGTCAAAGTGGTCAACCTATTAAAATGTTAACATCATTAACATCCAAGATCATCATAATAATATTTATGGTGTGTGGTTTATCTAAGAATCAAGGACATGAGATGATATCAGAGTGTCATAAGTTTAACTGTGACCATTTGGATTTAAATATTCAAATTTGTGAAGGAAAACATAGTGCTCAATTTTTGTGCTATATCTTTCAATCTATGAAAAAATTTCTCATGGTGTAAAAAGAAAATTTGTATAAGAATATAAGGTTCATATTTAAATATATATTTGAATATCTAAAAGTGTTTATAGTCAAATATATTGAGGCTCAAATTTAACTATGTGTTCATGCATATTCTACAAGTAACTTGAGAAGGGTATTTGAGTTGTGCTTGTTGGTATTTCAATGTTTAAAGGTGAAATAGATATTGGAGTATGTTTAATACTCCATGATAACTATATATGTGCATTATTAATATTTTATCAATCATATCTATTATGAACAAAGTTTTAGTAACTGACTATGTGTTCGCTCATAATGGTTGTTGTATAGAATGTTGTTTGAAAAAATTGTGCTTAAGTAAAAGGGTATTGTGATGGTTATTATCACATAAGGAGGACCTATAGATCATGTGACATGGGTTCATGAGTTGTAAATTATTCTTGTGTTCTTAGTTTGCTTATAAAAGTGTCAAAAAGGTGAATAGCTCATCATAAGACCTAAAAAAGTGACTTAGGCTTATTTGAAAGAGAGTTGTGCTTAAGTGTGACCCATGTAAGATGCCTTAAGGGTGAAGGCATGTGTTGTGGCCGATAAGTAATATTTTGGACTTGTGTAATTGAAAGTGGTCTTGTGTTCTTGATGAAGTGATAAATGGGTGAATAGGTCTCCATAAGACCTATAAAGGTTATAATGGCCTAATTGAAAGGTGTAGTTACTTAAGGGTGACTCATGGGTGTTAAGGATGACCTATGTGGATGGTATTGAGGCATGTCTCAATGTGATATATTATTTAAGGGTTAAGTCATGCCTATTGTCCAACCAAGATGGTGATGATCATGAATGCTCTATAAATAGTGAAACCAAATGTGATGGTTTCTAGATGTGTAAGAGGTGTGTATGTGAGAGTTGTGGAGCGATGGAGAGGTAGAGTGACCATTAGATGAATTGATGAGAAGAGTAGATTGAGGAGATTTGTATGACCTTTAGGTCATAATTCTATTGATATAATAGTGCTTTTTTAGGATGAGGATGAGTGAGAGGTCTAGGGTGATCTAAAAGGATGTTGGATGTTTTAAGTGTGAAGAGTTGAAGAGAGATGATATAATTTATATATCCATCAAATTGGTAGGTAATCAGTGTTTAGGAGATGGTGTGTTCATAGGTTTTGTTTTTGCATCTCAACATCTATAGGATTTTATCTTCCTTGCAAGGTAAAACTTGCTAAAGGTCTAGTTATTGTGGCAACTCAACTAGATAGGTGTAGTAGCTCCTTGTGGGATTTACAATATCACTAAAATAAGGGATGGTAGTTCTTTGATCAATTATATTTGGTCTAAATTTGTTTTTATTATTATAGGATAGTATTCTAATTTTAGGTTCTAGTGGGTTTTCTCCCCCAAGAGGGTTTCCCACATATGTCATGTGGTATGTGCTTGATCTTGCATTATATCTCTTGTTCATTGTTATGAATGATGTGTACACTTCATGAATGCTTGTGGTAATTGATTAAGAGTTTTGAAATTTTTTAAATATAATTTGGATTATCTAGGCTCAATAATTCACCCCCTCTTAGTGATTGTACCTCTAACAATACCCTCAAGAACCTCTAAGGATTTTTGGGTCTAATTGGTTACTATCATAGGTTTATCAAAAAATATGGTAGTATTGCATCTCCACTCACCTCTTTATTGAATAAAGACTCCTTCCAATAGATTGATTAAACTACCAAGGAATTTAAACAATTGAAAATGGCTATGTGCACAAATTTATTTTTGGTTATTCTAGATTTTCTAAATACTTTTATTGTGGAATATGACACATTGGGATATGGCATGGGAGCTCTACCCATGCAGTAAGGTAGACCACCAAAATTTTAAAGTCACTAACTAAAGGTAAAAATAGGATAAAACCAATCTATGAGAAAGAGATAATTATTATTTTACATGTAGTTAAGCAATAAAGACCTTATCTAATGGGTCATCACTTTTAGGTAAAAACTGATCATGATAGTCTCAAATATTTTTTAGAACAATAATTGTCATATGAAGAACAAAAAAATTATGTTATTAAAATGTTAGGATATGATTTTTAAATAGCCTAAAATAAAGGAAAAAATGATGTGGGGATAGATGCACTATCTGAAGGGATGAATCAATTGAGGCATTGTTATATGCAATTATTATTTGGTAGGTAGATTGGCTAGAGGAATCAAGATTAGAATGGGAGAATGATAGTGTTACCCATGATTTGATTGAAAATATTCATCAAAGTTTTGGGGTACCTAAAAATTTTACATGGAAGGGAAATGTATTATGGTATAAAGACATATTATACCTTTTTAAGTTTTATCTCCTCAAAAATAAAATCCTTCAAGAACTTCATGCATCTTTACTAGGATGTCACATAGGATTTTTTAAAACATATCATAAAATCAAGTAAGCTTTTCTTCTGGGAATGTCTCAAGGGGAATGTCTATAAATATGTGGTTGAATGCATGATATGTCAATAGAACAAAGGTGAAACTACTAATACTCCAGGTCTTATGCATCCTTTATCCATCCATAACCAACGTTGGGAGGAGGTTTTCATGGATATCATTATTGGGTTACTACGGTCTGAGGGTAAAAATATTGTCATGGTAATTATGGATCGACTTACCAAGTATGATCATTTTTTTCCTTATCATAGCCATTTGTTGTTAGTGTAATAGCTTCTATTTTTCTCAATATAGTTTAGAAATTACATGGTAATCCAAAGATTATTGTAAGTGATTGAAATCCCATATTTACTAATAATTTTACACTAAATTATTTGCATTTTTGGGCACCCAATTAGCTCATATCTCATCCCATCATCCTAAATCTAATGGAAAAATAGAGGTAGTCAACAAATGTCTAGAAGGATGTCTTTTTTTTGTTTATAACAAATAAGATAAATGGGTTCATTGACTGCCACTTGATGAATGGTGGTATAACACTTCTTTTCACACTTCCTCCAAGATGTCTCCCTTTGTGTCATTGTATGGGTATCAACCCCCATCCATAACTTCATCATTGATGGTGCATCCCAAGGTTTGAGTTATTGAGGAACACATTCACCATCAATAAGACGTACTAGTGAGTTTGTGAGAGAATTTAACAATGACACAAAATAGAATGAAACAACAAATAGATCAACACCATAGTCAGTAGCATTTTGATAGAGGTGATTGGGTCTTTGTGTAATTATAGCCATATAATTATATGTCTCTGAAGTAACATAAAAAAGATAATAAGTTGTCACCTAAGTATTATGGTCCTTATCAGATCTTATAAAAAATTGGTATTGTGGCTTAGAAATTAGAATTACCCCCATCCATTCACATGCATTTGATATTCCATGTATCTTACCTAAAGAAGGTAATTAGACATAGAGTTTCCATTTGAACTGAGTTACCTATATTGGATAAATAAGGTCAATTCATTCTAGATCCTAAAGATATTGTTCACACGTACATTAAGGTACTATAGACCAGAGCCATTGAGGAGTATTTGTTCAAATGGGAAAACTTGCATTATGAAGATGCAACATGGGAAGATGAAGCATTATTACAATAACATTCTAGTCTGATTCAACATTGAGGACACCATTGTTTTGAAGTAGAGGGGAATGTTACACCCTTAACTTATAGTTCATCTAGGAATATGTGTGGTTAACTTGTAGCTTACACAACTTTATATTATCTTAATTTATTTCTTAATGTTCTTAGTATGGTCACCCTATGGAATAACCATGGCTAAGTAGAGTATACATAGGAGGTAGTGGTTAGTATTTTATCATCATATTGTGAATTATGTTCTTATTACATTATTTTGGAGGTTTCCCCCTTGAAGTGACTCAGTCATAATATTCAAATATTCTAGTCTTTCACCAATTATTATTGTGGATATGCTTATTCTATTCTTAATTATATGATATATAATTCTAATATTTTGAATCATCTAAGTAATTTCATTATAAGTCAAGAAATTATCCATATATAAATGGAATAAGGTCATATTCCATGAGAAATCATTCCACTTACATCTACCATGAAGCATAGTTGATCTTTCTAAGAATAACCACTAGATTAAAATTATCTATCCTCATCTAGTATCTCCTAACTAGATATAGGTGGGTCGATATGACCACAACTAACCATTCACACTTAATTTGATGGACATTGGACTCAACCAAAAATATGTCAAAATGATAAATCTATGCAATAGTCACAAAATTTCCATTATTATTACATAGGTTGGCACTTTATATTTGATTCATACACAATCAACACATTTAAGTGCATATATAATCAACATGTATATAGAATAAACACTAATATGTAAAAGAGAATAAAAAAATACAACCTCCCTAAAAATATAAAGATTCAATTTTAAAAGGCTAAAAAATATCATAAATACATAGAGTTCAAAAAACTGACACTTTCAAAAAATTGGCACCTGAAAAGATACTATAGCTTAAAAATTATGTGAGTTGAAAATTATTAAAAAAAACTTCACCTTGCAAAATAAAAAAATTGGGCTTGCAAAAATATTTGACTCAAATTTTCATAGAAATGTTAAGCTCCCTTAGGTTGGTTGTGAGTAATGGATTAAATTTACATGTAACCAATAGATAAGGGTGAGGATGAATTCCCCCTTGATTAATTTGATTGATCGGCAAGTGATGTCATCATAAAATTTCCTCCACTTTTTAATTTAATAGTGCCTATAACACTAGATTTACTTTGATGACCATTGGGATGTTATGGGCATGTGTAAACATGAGGAACTAGAGGATGTGTAGGAATAGAGAGACAAAGTTACATGAGAATGAGATACATGAAGATCCAGAGGATGCACAGTCATGGAGAGCTAGAGACACATGAGAATATGGGACAAGTGGACATGCAAGTGTGAGGATGCATGGGCAAATGTGTAGGGGTGAGGATGCATAGGTATGGGTATATGTAGAGTAAAAATTTCTAGGAAATGTGGGTGTTAGGACACATGGATGTATAGGCATGGGATATATATATATATATATATATGCATGGATTTGAGCAAGCATTAGATATAAGTATTGAATTTGTATAAATTATTGAACTGATGTAAATGGGGAGAAACTAATAAGGAAAACCCCATATCTTAACAAAATCGTATGGTTTTATAGACCATACCATGCATGCAAAGGTAATATCCTACATTTTCATGATCATTAATTATAGCCTTATATTATTAAATTCCCTTTTATTTAGACCATCACAAATGAAATTAGATTTTGTCTAGCAATTGATGAGGGGCATTTACTTTGGACTATCTTTTGGTTTAAAGTTTATATTTTATATGGATATTTTTTTATACCATTTGTTTATTTTTTAAAAAATTAATATTATTAAAATTAAATATAAAATATATGTTGTTTCTATTATGATGTATAATTAATATTGAACTTATATGTTACAATAACCAACATATAGATTAATTTTAAAATATATATTTATAGATTCAAAAATAGGTTAAAGATAAAATAACAAAAAGTTGTAATAATTATAATGTAAATAAATGGATTACATTTAATTAGGAAATAATAAATATATATGAATGAAATTATAAATATCTAATTAATATTTTCAAATCAATCTGTGTGACAAACACATAGGGTTCATATACATATTTTGAGTAAATGGTTGTTCCAGGGTAACTGAGTCTAAATTTTAACATAAACATGTGAATCCACTAGTGTGAGAAATCTCTCTAATAAATATGGATCTAATCAGGATTTGGTTTGGAAAGTGTTGGATATGATTTAAGACAAGTTTAAGGAGCATTCAGAGTGATTTTGAACACAAGTGACATGCAACTTCAAATTAATGGATGATTGCCTTTGTCTAATTTTGATCTTCCATTTCCTTGCTTTGATATGTGTGTTATGACTCATATTTACCTACTATATAAAAATATATAATACATGATTAATATAAGAATAATTTAGCAAAAAAAGTGACTTTAGGGGCCTACATCAGCATTGGTGAATAACACAAACTATATTGTTATTTGGTGTGCCCCTAAAGAGTGGGAACAACAAATTGTGAAAAATATTAAATTGCATAAAAGGAATAATTTCATAAATGTAAAGTTCATAACATATAAAAAACCATAGTTCATGCACCAAAATTTATCTAGAGAGGAAAATGCTAGCTTTAGACAATGATCAATTATTTAGGATAACTATTACTTGATCCCTCTTATTTTCCTAAGTTCTCAATATAATAATATGTGAATGATTAATTAATGTGCTTATTTCTAAATGAAGTATAATTATTTTATATTTATATACCAATGAATTCAAATTATGGCCTTATTGATGCATGAATTGACATCATATGTCTAGAAGTAAAAAGGATGAGATGAAAAGGAAGAATGCACCCTAAATTAGAGAGGATCAAAAGATGGGACTAGAAGCATTGGGGGCACTTTTGATAGGTGTTAGGATAACTAGGGAACTTTTGTTATAAATACCCATATAAAAATAAGGGGAGAGAATAAATGAGTTAGAAAGAGAGATACCTATGGAGATGATACAAAATAGAAAGACCATTGATAGTCAACAAACATGCTAAGAATATTTAATTTTGATCAATAATCAAAAAATAAATAATTATAATGAAAAAAAAATAAGTTAATACTTAATAAATGCCTCAAGGCCATTTTTTTATGTCTATAATAATCAACACATTGTCCTCTCTGATGTATATCCATAGCCACCATTTATAAAATTGGCTTTAAAATTATACGTTATAATAACTAACATGTATTCCCACCCTTGAACATGTACTATATTCATAACATCATTTATATTATTGTGGTGATCAAGTTTCATACAATTATAATTTTTTAATTAATATAAAAATTAATTAAAAATTATTTTCCCTATTCTTCTAGTAAAATGTCTTATGGACATAAATTCAGATGCTTAAATTTGGTGTTAGACATTTTGGTAGCATCAACTTTAGCACACATTAACATATTTAAAATTTGTATACACATTTCAATATTATGCACACTTTTCCCTATCTATTTACCCACTTGTTGTCTTGTCCAACTAAATCCAACTAAATCTACCAGATACACATAATTAGGATCACCCTAGTCTATGCAATAAACTTGTATAATCTTGAACAGATTGTCTCCATATCTCATATCACTTATTTTTCAGTATCAAGATAGTGTTGACAACAATCAAATAGTTTCAATTTTAACACAGGTGTCTACCTCTACCCATAGAGTTCAAGAACACTCAATAGCCATTTTTTAAATGTTGAAGTCATCATTAAGTTATCTTGTACATGTTTAATGGGTTGATCACAGTGTGAAGTATCAGTCATATATAAATACAAATCAATCATAAGGTTATACTCATTTTGATATTACATTAGGAATCACTTGAAATATTTATAAATCAATTAACACTCTCTTTAGACATAATCAAAGGAGCATACATATTTGAATATTACCCAAAAAAAATCCTAGAGCCAAGTCTAAATACAAGAAAACCCATCTAACATGGACACACCAGTGTCAATTTATAATAAAACCCAACGAAGGAGTATAATGTATAAAGTGTAAACGAGACTAATGCACCCATTGAATATTCAATTTTTCATCAAGGGTGAATATCAAAAATAAATTTAAGTCAATGAATGAGATGGTTCTAATACATGTAATAATCACTTTCTCTAACATTTGGGCCACAATGAAAATGAATTATGACACATTATACATTATGACATATCAATAGGCCATATTACATTACCAATTTCTTGTGGTCAAAATTTTGTGGATAAATTGATATTTATGATGTTTGCCAAGGACAAATTATGTGTTACACTTATACAATAATGGTTATAATAAATACAAGTTATCATTGATAATCTAAATAAGTGTATATTACATTCATATTTGAAAATAATATAATCATAGATGGAAAGAATGGGAACCAAAAGATCAAAGATTGAAAAAAAAGTGAAGGGTAATTATTTATTAATACGACACTTGATCCCTCACATAGTGTTATGGTAATTATAATGTTTATGCATAGACACCTTGAGAATGCAAAGGGAAAGATGATAGACATACCAAAGTATGAAGACTTTAATGATGATGAGCTATGTGCATTTAATATTATTCTATTTTCATAATGGGCCACACTTGAGGATTGATAGCTAGATAGGATTGAATGCATGAAGAATACCTCGTATATAGTAGTGGAATCCAAATAAACAACTCAAATAAAAGAAATTTGTCTTCACAATAAAGAAATTATATTTGTAGAATTAGCCATAAAAGCTTTAGGAAGGTACATTATATAAGTGAAAAATAAACATATCTTTACCTGCTCATTAATGTGGGATTATATTTCAAACATGTGTAGCTAAAAACTATTAAATGAAATAAAAATTACACTAACACCACCTCTCAAATGTAGTTTAGGTGGGTAGTGGAACTAGTTTTTAGCACAAAGGCCTGATAATGTACCCATGTACATAGAAAATATATAACTAAGAACTCCCCATAGAAGATGTTGAAGCTTCCTATAGAAGAGATCATGAAATGAACTAGGTCGATGATGAGATCTTCTACCTAAATACTGAAGAAGCTCCACATGCATCGAATAATGTATCTTCCCTTTTTCAGAGGAAGACCATGATGTGTGTACTAAAATTATGATATTATAAAATTAAATATGAAGGCAATAGTATGAATATCTCTAAGTATGGTCCAAAATTGAAATGTGGCATATGTCTATCATGATCATGGATAAGAATTGATTGTAATGTGACTGAAGTGAACCTATCAAAAGAATGGAATGGAAAATTCATTAGAATAATGTCCATGTGAATAGTATATCATGGTTCAAAAACCCTTGAAACTAAATAATAAACTACAGATGAATTATGTAGATCTATATAATGAATATCCATAAGAAGAGATGATTTGTTAATGATCTCAATAGGTGTATTCTCACTAGTATAGTCCTCTAAAGTATAAATATGTGATGGATCTAGAGGAGTAATATTATGAATAGTGATGAACATAGAACCTATAACATAATAGCTAAGGTCTGGTAGAAACTCATCCACTAGTGGTGGCTTAATAGAAGGAAGAACACTATCTATATGAAATATGTCATCAAAAGAAATAAGAGTAGGAGGAGAGAGCACAACCATATCTGAAGAGACACTATGAAGAGGATGAGGAAGAGTGATATAAATTATAGTAGATGTTTCTCTAGATTTTCACTAATTGCATTCAAATGAGGAAGAAACTAAGGTTAAGAGGTTATGGGTTTGATGTTACCTAGATTTAGTGTGCACTGTATCCAAGCTTTTTGGGAGCTCCTCTTTGGCTGTGGAGGAAACACCTACAGTAAGAATGAAACTTAAACAAGAAAAATGTTAGAAGTGGATATGGTGGACTACCAAGCTATGCACTCAGTCTCGAAAGCGTGAAGCTCTTTAAGGGATGACAGTCCACTATTTCAAGATAAAAGTGTTGTAAAGGAAGAAATGATAAAAGACTAAAGAAATAGAAAATTAGATGATGTGTACCTATTCCCTATAGTCTATGTATCTCAGAATGCTATAGAAGGCTGGCTAAAGGTTATGTCTGGTCTAGATGGGTTGTTTGGATAGGTTTTTGGTTTGCTAATTTAGAACACAGTCATCGATGTTAGTGGGTCTATCGAGGTCAAACATAAATTATGCTGGCATTAGTTGGGTTGCCGATGTCAGTCAGGGTTGTTGGCCTTAGATGGCTTTTAGGTTATTTTTGTGCTAGAAAAAGGAGTTTTTGGAAGCTCAGAGGTTTGTGTAGGGTTGCGAGAAGGTGAATGAGATCTAAGGAAGGGTAAAGGTAGAGGATAGGTGTGAAAAGAGGGTGAGAATAAGAGGAAGGCCTTTCAACCCCTCCATAGAAGAAGTTAGGCCTCTCAATAGTATTTAAAAATATCAATGAAAACTAATTGACAATATATTCTAAAATACTAAAATGAAAACCAGAGTACTTAGCTTTATAAGGTGAAGAACCAGAGATGTCAAAATAGTGATTCTTGTTATGGCTGATATGACTGGTGTTGTGAGCCAATGAAGCAAAAATGGATTGCTTCAATTCAGTAGCTCAAGGTCCTCGTACAATCTTTCAATCTAGTCTCTGGAATGATTTGTGCAGAGCTTCAATAGCTAGGAGAATGATAGTCAAGTTCTTGTGCTTGAAATCTCAGAATGTGCATGTGAATGTATGAAAAGGCACATGGTAGCTCAATGTTAGAGCTTGGCTTATGTAACCGACGTCGGCGATACCATCGGCATCGGCCACAAGTTAACTGACATCGATAGAAAGAGAATAGGTAAAAGGGCTATTTTTATCTCTTTGCCTATTTCTCCACCTGCCAAGTGCCTTTTCCATTAGAGAACAGTCAAAACAAGGGCTTATGAGGCATGGGAGTTGGTTAGGGAGTTAAGATGGAGTGAGAATAGGTCATGGGTAGTTAGGATTTGGAGGACCTAGTCTTAGGCTGACTCATAGGCTAAGAGACGGTCTAGGGTGAGGTGTTTAGGTGAGGTGTCCAAGGTGAGGTAATTAATTTAGAATAAGTAGTTTTTAAATTAATAAGGTGTGCAAGTGTGGGTTAGGAGTGTTAACATTTATAAGGGGACCAAGGGGGGTTGACATGATATTGGTGTCTACATTTGCCCCTTTTTATCTTGTGGTTTGTTCCGCTGAACTACAAGACAAAAATAGATGTAGGTTACCCCATGTATGGGATGAGGTATTCCCCCTCAAAGTAGGAATCAAGAGTAGGTAATCTAATATCAGGTGCTGATTTTATAGGCAATGGATGGGTAAGGTGAGTTTAGAGTGTGAATGCTACAATAGTTGAGATTTTGCGTATACCACTTCACTTGATAGGCAAGTCAAATTGTCATAGGAAAGGTCGAGGAGGACTAAAATTGAAGTAACCAATCCCCAGCTTATTAGTGGTAGCTGATTGAGTTAAAATAATCAAAGTTGTAGCTCTAATGGTCAAAGAGGAATAAAATGGAAGTAAATGGTCCCCAATTTATTAGTGGTAGCTGATTAGGTTAGATTGATCAAAGTTGTAGCTCTAATGGGCATCGTGTTCCAAGTATCTGAGCTAGGAAGTGATCCTAAAAAACACAAAAATGTCACAAATATTGGGGATCAACTTGGTCATAATCCAACAACAGGTGTGAGGGGTGTGTACAATTTGCTAATTATTCATGAAGTAGCATATGCAATCAAAACAACCAAGGCAAAGTTGTCTCAAAAGTGGTCATGGTCTGAGGAGATAGTCGCAATCTCTGAGGTCATTTATCGAGTTAGGCTGAGAGATAAGTGATCTCAAGTGTTGTTTATTGTGGTTAGGGATGTGATCTCCAATGTGCCCCATGAGAAGTCTAAGGCGACTTCTAAAGTGTTAGGGTTGGTTGTTTGGTCATGATTTTGGGTAGTTTTAGAGAAGACCTATGTTTTTAGGTCGGATAGTTGGTCTATTAGGTAGATGAATGAATGAATGGCTGAGCTAACCTTAGAAGACCCCATGTCAACTGAGTGTTACCTACATTGCCCCTATTTTAAGGGCCTCAAGCCAATATAGTTCTCCTAAAAATGGAAAGTGGAGGGTAGGTTAGGGATTGGGTTTGACTAGGTTAGGTCGTGGTTAAAGGTTAGATGGTTAGAAATGAGGTAGTTTAGGATAGGCAATGAGCCTAGGGTTCAGGGTAGGAAATGAGCCTAAGGTTTAAATATTTGGTCCATTAGGCAGACGAATGAATGAATGGCCGAGCTAACCTCAGAAGACCCCATGTCAACTAAGTGCTGCCTATATAGCCCCTATTTTAAGGGCCTTAGGCCAATGTAGTTCTCCCAAAAAGGAAGAAGAGTCAAAGAGGTACATACTTGAAATGATGAGTGTATGATGATGTTATAGCCTTTTCCATATTGTGGGATGGTGCATGCTGTAACATAGGTTATGTGGTTTTTCAGCCTTAGCAATTTTCCATATTGGTGATGGTGTATGCTAAAAATGAAATGAGTTTATTTATGCTTCAACAGGTTTTTTTATTGATGATGGTATATGCTTGACATAAATTGTGTTTGGTTGATAGTTTCTATGTGTATTGTTTTCCATAGAAACTAATGTGAATGGGCTATGATAATTTATATAACACAAATTGGTATTTTCATTAAATTAATCATGATTTTATGATAGTGGTTAGAAAATGTTTTGGTTGTATTCTATCAGAAACATGTGATGTTATTTATGATAAAATTGAGTTGAATGTTAGGTTCATAATTTTATAGTGAAAATTATGAGATGACAATATGTGAGCATATAATTTTAAGACATTGCATCCTAAAAGATAAACTGGCATGTGACGAAGGTGTGTAAGAAGTGAAAGGTTCATTGCTCTTTCATTGACAAGGACCATAATGATAGCATAGATAGGGTTTTTTCAAATAAAATCCCTTTTCAAGCATTACGTCGTTGACCATTGGTTTTTGTTAGAGACATACCCTAATCACTTGACATTAAGTGAGCTCAAAATCCCTTGGATATTTTGGGGTAATAGGTGTGATTATGTGATATGTGAGGATAGTGTAACCCTTTTTAGTAGGGATAACTTTTCCCCTTTTATAGGTGACCCTAAGAATGACTATAGGCAAGTCCATGACTTAATAGTTTGTCAGTCATTTTTTTTTGGTAGACTGATCAATGCGGGAAGTCTACTTGGGGATGTTGTTTTTGTTTTGTGGTCATGTGAAGCTGATCGATGTGGGAAGCTTCTGAGAGGGTGTTGTGTTTGTAGAAAAATTTGGGCATAGCCATCCTTCGAAGGAGTGGTATATATTTTGCTTTGTATGTTTTGAATTTCTTTGAATAGCTATCCTTCAATGGAGCAGTCTATTAATTACATCAATAACGCAACTATCCTTCAAGGGAGCAATCTACATTTATAGTTTATGACCTTTTAATATTTTTTTAGGCATCCCTTTTTTTTTGTTAACTAAACTTTTAGTCATGGACTAGACTATAGAGGTTTAGGGGCTTCCCTTTTATTAAGACAAAGCATTAATGCTTAAAAAAGGGTTAACTAATTTTTGTAGGGAAAAAGAATTGAAAGGAATAGGAATGAGGATGACAGGGGTTGTTCAAGGGACAAGCTCAAGTTAAACATCAAGTGAATGATTACTTAGTTAATAGTAGAATGGTCACAGATGCAAGGCATTAAGGGGCTCAGGTTCTGGCCAGCCTTCAAGAGAAGATAGATGATAAGTGCCTGATCCATACTTGTGCATTATTATATAAGTTCTGAGCTAATTAGGAGCAAACTTGCCTCATTTGCTTCTTTCCATATTGGTCACTGTTAGTTTTCTTTAAGGATGAGATCTCTGATTTTGAAATCTCGCTCTTTTAGATTTTTGTTGTAGGCATGATTGATGCGATCTTGGTAGATATGAAGATGATTAAGAGTAACAAGACTAGGGATGTGAAGTAGGTTAGCATGTTGATGGCATTTAATACAACACCAAACATAGTTACTGTAGTCTTGGTTAAGAGTGGGCCAATAATAGTCCAAGTGGAGGATGTGCTTTGCAACTGAGTTACCACTGAAATGTCATTTACAAATCCCATCATGGACTTGTTTGATGGCGTGAGATGTCTCAGTGGTGGTTAGGCATCAGAGAAGGAGGTTGTTAACCTCGTTTGTAGAGAAGACCCCCTAGCATGGTGTATCGAGCAGTACTCTTGATAAAATCCTACCATCCATTACTACAGAGGTCCAGAGGAATGATAGAATAAGTCAAGTAGTCAACAAGTTGTTTATACCAAACATCATATTGGTTAGAGAGGTCAGGAGGAATTACCCCCAAAGATGTTGGTTGAGATGTGACCAAGATATAAATCTTGGGCTTTGGTGGTGGAAAGGGCTTGGTGAATGGATATGTCCAAGGGGTAGAAACCTACTCTTTTCCTTTATCCTTTAGGGTTTGGGACCTGGTAGCCACATTAATAGTGTTGATCTCAAATAAATGGGGAAAAGGTGGTAGAGGGACCATAATCTTGCGTTGGGATCCTGATTCAAGTGAGGAGGTTTGGGAGGCATGGGATGGTGTTGGTAGGTGGTCAAGAGAATCCTCAATGAGAAGGGTGTCCTTTTCTAGGTGTTAGTGAATGGAAACCTTAAGAGCACAACAAATCTCAGTATCATGCCCAGGTGTGCAATGATACAAGTAGATTTGAGTGTCATCAAACCAAGATGGTTTTGATCCAAGAGGTTGGTATGGATTAATGGGTGGGAGAATGATGCTAGAAGACTGCAACAATTAGCGTAACAGTGAAGCATAGGAACCCACTAATGGGTTTGCACTCATTGTTGCAATAGGGGTTGACAACTTCTATTTAGGAATTGTAGGGGGAGTTTTTCTTACCACCTTTTTGGTTGGTGGTGTGGCCACACGTGTAGATGGCACTTTCTTGATGAGAGGTGTCAAATTTCTTGGAGGAAATATGTTTTTGATGGGTAGAGGGAGTAATGGAGGTAGTTTGTCTTTGTGAGGTGTTGGAATAGGGAGCACTCCTATTAAAGTGGAAGGATGTGGACCCAAGATAGAGGGAAATGGTGAAGGTGGGGGAGGAATAGACTGATGTGGTTTAGCATCCTCCTTTAGTATGGTGCGAGGACCACCACTGTGTGGGACAAGGTTCAAATCTAACTTCACTTATGGGTGAGTTAGGTTTGATACAAGGCAAACACTAAGAGATCTAATCTATTTTAGCATGGTGGATGCCTATGAGGGTTTGGATTTAGACGTGGAAGGCTGAGCTTCTAATGATTTAGAAGTGGAAACCTGATCCTTGTCAGAGACTTTGGGGTAAATCATTGTGGAAGGGTTGTCAGTATAAGGTGAAGATGGATGTGTAGAATAAGGAGCCCTAAGTCGATACCATAACACCTCATACTCTAGGTTCCTAGAATGGAGGAATCCTAAGCTTTTTGCCAATTGAGAGAAGGGTTTAGATGACATCATGTGAGGCCTTATAGTCAGTCCTTTAGAGGATTTAGGTGATTGCGAGAGTGGAAACATGTTAGATGCAGTTATGATGGGCCAAAGGTGAGAGAGAACCATCACTGGATATCCTCGATTAAAGTGGGTGAGGTGGCGAGTTCTTCTCTTAGCAAAGAAGGGATTGGAGAATTTGGCTCTTCAAGCGGATAGAGCACAGGGATGATCATGACTTTCACGTGTGGTCTAGGAGCATGGAAAGTATGATTCTCCATTGGTAATAAGAAGGATAAGGGTGGGGCCACCAGTGTTGGTACCATCAAAGCATCCTCCAATATGGGAGAGGTCAAAGTAGACTCTCCTATGTGTGAAATTGGGGTGGATGGAGGACTATCCTCCATCAGTGGAGGAAAAATAAAAGAGGAAGGTTCCTCTAAAGGGTAAGGCAGAGGGATGATGGCCCCTTCTACATGAGTGTGTGGGGTATGAATGGTAAATTCTTCCAATGGTAGAAGAAGAGGGAAGGTGGGGGTAAGAGGAATAGGTAATATGAGATCCTCATGAGGTAAAAGAATGGGTAGAGGAGGTGTTTGATGTCATGGGGGTGATACAGGTGAAACAAGTTCATCAAGGTGAGGAAGAGGGCGAGGCAAAGGGAGCTCTTCATTGCATGGGGGTGGTATGGGTAAAATAGGCTCTTCTACTTGTGGTGGAGAAAACAGTTGACCAACCTCTTTAGATTGTGGGAGAGGTTGGATAGGAATGAAAGGAAATACTATGTTGACCATGCGTATGTTGTGTTCTTGAGAGTCATCGGCCATGGTCTGAACATTGTTTTAACTTGGGGGATGGTTAGGAAATGGTTGCCTAAAGACAACCATGTTTTGGTTGGCCGTTATAGTAGGGTTATCCAAAACAAGGTCCCCTTTGTCTAACATGTCTTAAACAATGTTTTTTAAGGTTTTGCAATTATCCGTGTCATGACCCTTGACACGATGATAGTTACAAAAGTTGGTTTCCCTATACCATGTAGGGATGGCTCGTGAGGGGTCAAACTGGATAGGTGGTCAGATTTGAGGGAGGTTGAGGATTCCCTGCTTCACTAATTTATCTAATATGAAAGCATATGATTCTCTTATTGGAGTATATCATCGCTGTTCATACCATTGTTGGAATTGTCTAGTGATGTTTTACAAAGTGGAGGGCTTAGATTGGTTGGTTGTGGTAGAAGATGGTGACCTAAGGACCACATCATTTGCTGATCCCTTGGACTTGGAGTGGGAAGAATAAAATTTGGAAGAAGAAGGGTCATTGGGTTTTGCGTTGGTTTTTTTTTTGCACAATTTGACCATGTCTTCTTCGATTGTACAGAGTTAAAGCTTTCAGGCCATAGTGAAAGCTTCATCAAATGTGTAGAAAGTTTGAACCTATAGAGTGGATGAGACGTGCTTGGCATATGCTCTTGAAAAGAGCTCAATGAGATTGGGTTGATGTAGTGAGAAGGAGAGTTGGTTGATCAAACCTCTCTAACAAGTGACGAAGTCTGTTATTGAATCATCCTCAAATTGTCTAATGGAAAAAAGGTCTGTGATGGAGACCTTCTTGGTAATATTGATTGAGAAATGATTGAGGAATAGCTGAGTGAGTTGAATGAAGGTGAAGAGAGAATGACTGGTAATGGAGCTATACTAGTCAAGGGTCACACCAAAAAGTGACATAGGGAATGTGTGAAGTAATAATGCATCATCATGTGCTATGAGGTAGCAAGTATGTCTAAACACTCATAGATGTTGTTGTGGGTCCTCTTTACTCTAAAAGTGAGTAAATTTTGTGAGTTCCCACTAGCTATATTATGGTCAAATAGGAACTGAGGGGTGGATCAGTTCGTTGCAAATTTGTTCATACAAAAGAACACTCCTTGAAATTGAAACAGATGTCTCAAGGTTGGACATCTTATCCATCAGCATCTTAATTAGATTGGTAGATGGATATGCATGAGGGGTACTCCCTAAGTTATAAGGTACCTGGAAGGCATTGGTAGGGGTGTATAACATACTTGGTTGCATTTGTGTAGGTGTAACATACTGATAGTTCATCATAGGGGCTGATGTCAAGGCCACGGGGGTTTGTGTCGTGAAGTTGGAGGGCACAACTTGACTAGATGTTGCCAAGGGTGGTTGAATGGTGGTGACACTAGTTAAAGGATAAGTGGTCACTCTTGTGTTTATGGGCACAAGAGTGGATGGGATAGAGACAATCAAGTTCTGGAAAGGTGTTAAACTTGGTTGAATTGTTTGCAGTTGAGGAGGTACAAAAACCCTGATGGAGGTAGGGTAAGAAAGGGTAGAAGGGGAGGCCAAATCTTGAACATTGGCCATGGTTGGGTTACTGGTCGAGGTAGTAGCCTGAGTGACCATAGGTTGGGTAGCGGATGTTGTTGATATCATTGCTGCTTCAACCAAAAAAGTTGGCATCCCATAAATAGGGTTACCTAAAGGATCTCGTGTTTGGCTTCTAGCAAGATAATGTTGGAGAGCCTTGATGTTGTAGTCAAGGAATCTCTCAAATCTTGATCCCCTTCAGGAACAATAGGAGGTTGATCAGGGGTAGGTTGGATAAGAGTATGCTCAGTATCTGAAGTATACTCCATTAGATGACTTGGCATGAAGGGCGAAGGTGGAAATGGTTGTTGACTCACATGGTCAACAAGGAATTTGGCTTGATTACATGTCAGGAGCATCCAAGGCAAAAGGGGTTCAGGTTCCAAAAACTATGTGTTTTATTTTTAGAAAACTAGAATTTGTGTTAAACAGCAAGAAATTTGGATTTTAAGCTTGTTGTTTGGAAAGATTTTTTTTTTTAATTTATTTATTGATAGTGACCAATGTCAGTTGTTTAACTGATATTGGTTAGAAAATGTTGCTGACGTCGATGGAGAAACTGATGTCAATTTTTGTGTAATTCTAAAAACATAGAAGATTGATAGTTTTTGGAAGAAGTTATTCTGAGTTGTTTTGGACTTTAGAATGGTACGACCTTACCAGCTCAAACACTTAGATAAAACTAGTAGAATAGATGATTAGGCAAGAAATCTCTAAAATGTTAGATTCCTAGGAATGATTTTTTTTGTCATGGTGGCTTATGCCTTAAGAGAACGTGTTGGGAGTTGGGCTTGTAGAACAGTTCCTAAAGAGGAAGTCTATGGCTGGTTTCAAGTTATGTTATGGTGCTCAAATATATTTGTGTTAGGGTTAGTACGTGGCCTGGTGCTGGGGCTTGCTCCCTTTACTTCATGAACCCAAAGCCGAGCTGGGCCACTTAGCCAAAATATACCTTCCCTATAGTTTATACTCTGCTAGAGAATAGAGTGGGTCTTCCTCTTGGTGGTGAAATCCAAGTAGGATTGCCGGGTGGGGTAAGGTATTCGCTAGGTGATGAAATCCTAGATGGGCCTTGTCTCAAGTAAGTTTATGTGTTTGATTTGAAGTGATTGTGGTTTGGTTGTGTCACATTTGTGCACTACGATTCATTCATAATTCTTCAATTACTAAGTAGGATAAGTGTGCATCCAAGCAAGAATGAAATGCAGTAGTTTTTAACCCAAATCTAAATATGTTATTTAAATGCAAACAAATGGAGAAGAGGTAGAGTATGAGTTTTTTCACTACTCTATGATGCATGTAAGAAGTAACAAGAAGAAAAAGAGATGTTCTTTTTAACCTTTGCTAATGATTTCCTTTTGAAACAAAAAGATGGAAGAGGGGATGCAAGAAGCAAATATTTTTCTAATGCATCTACATTAAAATTTGATTTTTAGAAGAAGAAGAAGAATGAACCCAAGGAAAACTCCAAGGGTCCCACCGGGTGTGCCAGAATGTTTCTCTAGATTTTCACTAATTGCATTCAAATGAGGAAGAAACTAAGGTTAAGAGGTTATGGGTTTGATGTTACCTAGATTTAGTGCACACCGTATCCATGCTTTGTGGGAGCTCCTCTTTGGCTATGGAGGAAACACCTGTAGTAAGAATGAAACTTAAATAAGAAAAATGTTAGAAGTGGATATGGTGGACTACCAAGCTACGTGCTCGATCCCAAAAGCATGAAGCTCCTTAAGGGATGACAATCCACTGTTTAAAGATAAAAGTGTTGTAAAGGAAGAAATGATAAAAGACTAAAGAAATAGAAAAGTAGATGATGTGTACCTCTTCCTTGTAGTCTGTGTATCTCAGAATGCTATAGAAGGTTGGTTGAAGGTTTTGTCTGGTCTAGATGGGTTGTTTGGATAGGTTTCTAGTTTGTTGATTCAGAACATAGTCATCAACATTAGTGGGTCTACCAAGGTCGGTCATAAATTATGCTGGCATCAGTTGGGTTGCGATGTCAGTCGAGGTTATTGGCATTGGATGGCTTTTAGGTTATTTTCATGCTGGATAGAGGAGTTTTTGGAAGCTCAGATGTTTGTGCAAGGTTACGAGAAGGTGAATGAGGTCTAAAGAAGGGTAAAGGTAGAGGATAGGTATGAAAAGAGGGCGAGAATAAGGGGAAGGCCTTTCAACCCCTCCATGGAAGAAGTCAGGCCCCTCAACAGTATTTAGAAATATCAATGAAAACTAATTGACAATATATTCTAAAATACTGAAATGAAAACCAAAGTACTTAGCTTTACAAGGTGAAGAACCAGAGATGTTAGAATAGTGATTCTTATTGTGGCTGATATGACCAGTGTTGTGAGCCAATGAAGTGAACATGGATTGCTTCAATTTAATAACTCAAGGTCCTTGTATAATCTTTCAATCAAATCTCTGGAATGATTTGTGTAGAGCTTCGATAGCTAGGAGAATGATAGTCGAGTTCTTGTGCTTGAAATCTCAGAATGTGCATGTGAATGTGCAAAAAGGCATAGGGTAGCTCAATGTTAGAGCTTGGCTTATGTAATTGACGTCAGTGATACCACCAGCATCAGCTACGAGTTGACCGATGTCGGTGGAAAGAGAATAGGTAAAAGGGTTATTTTTAGCTCTTTGCCTATTTCTCCATCTGCCAATTGCATTTTCCATTGGAGAATGGTCAAAATAAGGGCTTATGAGGCACGGGAGTTGGTTAGGGAGTTAAGATGGAGTGAGAATAGGTCATGGGTAGTTAGGATTTAGAGGACCTAGTATCAGGCTGACTCATAGGCTAAAAAATGGTCTTAGGGTGAGGTGTTTAGGTGAGGTGTCCAAGGTGAGGTAATTAATTTAAAATAAGTAGTTTTTAAATTAATAAGGTGTGCAAGTGTGGGTTAGGAGTGTTAACGTTTAGAAGGGGACCAAGGGGGGGTTGACAAAATATTGGTGTCTACAGTAGGATAACCAAAAAAGGTTTGAAAAGTGATTAAAATAGTGGAGAGACACTCTATGTGGTCCAAATGATGGTGTAGATCACATGAAATTTTCATTAATAAGTGACCAAGACATAGTCAAAAGAGTTGGCCTAGTCATTATATTGACAAGCATTAGTGGGAGAATACTACACCTATAACCTATAGTGCATCTAGGGTTATGTATGACTGACTTGTGTCTTTCACAACTTCATTTTATCTTGTTGCATTTCTCTATGTTCTTATTATGGTTGACATATAGAATAATCATGGCTAAGTAGAGCATATATAGGAGGTTGTGTTAGTATTTTATAATCATATTGTTAATTATGTTATTATTTTATTTTTGTGGAGGTTTTCCCCTCAAAGTAGCTCATTCATAATACTTAAGTATTATGGTCTTTCACTAATTGTTGTTGTGGATCTGCTTATTCTATTCTTAATTTTGATATATATAATTCCATTGTTGTAAATCATCTAAGTAATTTCATTATAAGTGGTATCATAACTTATATTTAAGCAATTTTTTGAAGAATAATTTGTTTTAGGTTATGACATTGTGAGCACTAGAAGGTTGAAAAAATATAAATTTTGATCCAAGAAAAATTTATATTTCATCACCATAGTTTTGTTCATGAGGTTTTTTACAAAAAAGAAAAAAAATATGAGTAAAAAAAATCCTAGATTTTTTTTTACCTTGTGCAAATTAGTATTCGTTAGATTCATCTATGAAATATTATTACAACTATATATTGTGTTGGTACACTTTTTTGGGATGAAAATTTTCACCCTTGGGCATATTAGCATTCATTCAATTCATTTTGGTGAGTTGATTTCATTGGTATCATATACTGATACATTTTTTTTAGGTCACAACCCTCTTAAGGTTTGTGAATGGTAGGGCCTAACACTCATGGTCATGGGAATGGGCAAGAAACACCTAAAACTCGTCAAAAAGTTGAAATGGAGTCAAAAACTTCTAATATGAGTATTTTAGAGATAGTTCAATAATTTAAGTTAGATTTATAGGGCATGGTATAGAAATATGATCTTGATGTAATTAAAGGGGACCTCATAGGGCTGAGAGGGGACCTAAATAAATTTTGGGTTCAATTTCAACAAATCACTAGCCAATTAGCTAACTTTTCATCTCAGTAATTTTAAAATAACCACTTACCATTCTATTTTATTTCTTCTCCTCCAAACAATCACAATGCCAGCTAGGGTACAAATCTATTATCGCCAAAAGTGGACCTATGAAAATTTGATGGTAATGATTCACTCACATGGATTACTCAATTTGAAAATTTATTTTATCTACATCAAACTCCCTATTCATAAAAGGTGGTCATGGTCTCTTTGTATTTGAAACTTAAGCAGTTTATTTGGTATCATTAATTGTGCACTCAAAATAAAACTAAGGGTCTCTTGGTTTCTTATTCTCTATTTTCTTTAAGATTTAAAACTCCAGTATCATAAAAATTTCTCAAAAAACTACTTCATCTAACTAGCTTAGTTATGCCAAACTAATAATATAAAGGATTACATTCATTAATTTTATAATATCTCCTTATGTGTGGTAGACATCACTGAAGAAAATCTGATTGACTTATTTTTGGGTAGCCTCAAAGATAACATCCAATTGGAGTTTCACATGTTTCATCCCAAAAATGTATATAAATCCATACCAAGGGCACATTTGGATGAGTAAAAAGAGTTGATCAAACAAATGCCTTTCACTCATGTGCACAAACATGCCTTCCCAACACCATCATTTTTGTAGCTTACCCAATTAACACCTCAGTAAATTGAAGAAAATGGTGCAAAAGTTTTGTGTTTTGGCTATAATAGGAAATGGATCAAAGGACATCAATGTGCTAAAAATAAGTTATTTTACATTGAAGGTACCAATTGTTTCTATACGAGTTTTCACTTTCACATTCAAAAAGGAATTAAGAAACTAAGATAAATGGTCTAAGGCTTGTATGTACCTAGATGAAGTCTTGCGCACCAAATTTAGATGATAGCAGGAACTCCTCTTTGGTTGTGGAGAATGACACTTGTAGCAAAAAGAGACTCAAACACAAAAATGATTAGATGGCTAGAAAGTGGACTGCCAAGCAAAAGCTTGATCCTAGAAGTGCAAGAACTTCTTGGAGGATGACAGTCCACTAATAAAAAATAGAATATTAACAGAAATAGAAATGATAAAAATAGAAATAAAGAAATGAAAGCAAATGCATACCTGTTTATAGCAACCTACTTTGCATAGTCGCCGATGTCGGTGGTCCTACCGGCATTAGTCAAGGAAGGTCACCGACGTCGGTTAGTATGCCGACGTTGGTAGGGGTAATAGTCGAGGTCAGTTAGGGTAATGGCCTGCGACAAGTTTTAGGTCTGGTTTATAATCCATAGAATGGTCTGAGAGTCTGTTTGGAGTTTAGAGAGCCTATTTGGAGGTTAGAGAGCCTATCTTGGTGGTCTGTGTAGAGCTGTAAGGTAGAAAGTATGGTCTGAATAAGAGACCAGAGAGAGGATAAGGTGATAGGGAGACAGGGATTTAGAGAAGGCCTTTCAGCCTCTTTAGGAAGAGCAGGTTGGGTCTATGTCAAGGATGCTTGGAATGGAAAGTAGATAGAATGCTAATATATTTGAAATGACACTGAAATAAAAATAGTACAAATACTTAGCTATGGCACGAGTTGGCAGAGGCGTAGGAGCTGTGTTTCCATTGTGGCTGGTGATGGAGATGTCATGCAATCTTCAAACCTGTATGGAATGACTAGTGCTGGTCCTCCAAGCTTGGAAAATGTTGTCAAAATGTTGATACCTATGAGAAAATGAGAAGCAAGAACACTAGGAAGCAAGAGCAAGAGAACTCTATTTTGCGGGGAGAGGATTTGAGATTCGTGATTAGCCGACTAGTGATTAGATTCGTGATTAAGACCTTTTTGGTGATATTGATGGAAAAGTGGTCGAGGAAGAGTTGGGCTAGCTAGGTGAATGTGAAAAGAGAATGGCTGGTGAGAGAGCTGTACCAATCGAGAGCAGCACCAGTAAGTGACATGGGGAATGTGCATAACAACAATGCATCATCATGCGCTATGAGATAACAAGCATGTCTGAATGCTCGTAGGTGCTATTGTAGGTCTTCCTTACTCTAGAAATGAGTAAACTTAGGAAGTTCCCACTGACTAGGATACAGTCGGATTGAGACTGAGGGGTGAATGGGTTCATTGCAAATTTGCTCATACGAGAGAGCATTTCGTGAACTAGAAATAGAGGTCTCGAGACTAGACATTTTGTCCATTAGCATTTTGATTATATCAGCTAACGGATTGATAGGTGGAGCACCCCCTAGGTTGTAGGGCATTTGAAAGGTATTGAGAGGAGCATATGACGTGGTTGGTTGCTCTTGTGTAGGCACAACATATGGGTAGCTAGTTATTGGGCGGATGTTAAAGCCAAGGGCACTTGTGTTATGGGGTTGGTGGGCACAAATTGGATAGGGGCCATCAAAGGTAGTTGAGGAGTGGCCACACTTGTTGAAGGGTAGGTAGTTACTCTTGTGTTGATAGGTACAAGAGTAGGGGGGATAGAGACCACTAGGTTTTGGAAGGGTGTAGAATTTGGTTGAGTAGTTTGAGGTTGAGGGGGTGCTGAAACCCCCATGGAGGTAGGTCTAAAAGGAGAGGCTAAATTTTGAAGATAGGACACGGTCGGGTTATTATTTGAGGTGTTGGCTTGATTGTCTATAGGTTGAATTGTGGACGCTGTTGATATCGCTGCTGTCTCGAGTAAGGAGGTTGGCATCCCAAAAATTGGGTTGCCTAAAGAGTCTTGCGTTTGGCTTCTCATGACATAATGTTGAAGGGCCTTGACATTGAGGTCAAGGAACCTTTCGAAGTCTTGGTCCCCCTCAAGGATAGTGGGAGGCTAAGTTGGGGTCGATTGGGTAGGAGTTCATTCAGTTTCTGAATGATACTCCATTAGAGGACTGGTTATGGACAGTGAAGGTAGAAGCAGTTGTTGCCTCACATGGTCAAGAAGAGCCTTGGTTTGACTGCATGTCAAAACCATTCAAGGCAAGAAAGGGTCAGGTTTTAGAAATTGTGTTTTTTAGTCTCAGAAAACCAGAATGGGTGTTAGACAGCAAGAAAGTCAGATTTTAAGCTTGCTGTTTTGGGTAAAAAGTTTTGGACAATGACTGATGTCGGTTACAAAATCGATGTTAGTGAAACAAACTACCGATGTAGGTCAGATGATCGATGCTGGTGAAGAAACGTTACCGACGTCGGTGGTAAAACTGATGCTGGTTACTGTATTTTGCAAAAACTCAAAGAAATTGAAAGTTTTTTAGAAAAAAGGAAGAAAACATCCTCACTAGCTCAAAAAACTAGATGGGAATAGAAAAGATGAAGAACACAAGCAGATCCTAAGCGTTAAATCCCTAGGAATAAATTATTAAGATCGTGGTGGCTTATGCCTTAGAATATGTTTAGGAGATTGGATTTTGAGACGGGTCCTAGAAGAAGTAGTCTAGAGCTGGTTTTGGGTTTGTTTCGATGCTCAAGAGTTTGTGTTAGGTTTTGTATGTGGCCTGGTGCTAGGAGCTTGCTCCCCTCACTTCACAAACCTAGAGCTGAGCTAGGCCACTTAGCCAAAATATACTTCCCCTATAGATTATCCTCTGCTAGAGAACAGAGTGGGCTTTCTCCTTGGTAGTGAAGTCCAAGTGGGATTGCCGGGATGGGTAAGGTATCCACTAGGTGATGAAATCCAAGTTGGGCCTTGTCTTAGGTAAGTTTTGATGTTTGATTTGTGCAAGTGATTTGGTTGTGTAACATAAGTGGCCTACGATTAACTCATGATGCGGTTGTTAATTACTAGATGTGAGAGCTAAAAATGCAAGCAAGCAAAAATGAAATGCAATTAATTTTAAGCCCAAAATGAAATATGAGTTCAGATGAAAACAAGTTGAGAAAGGGTTGAAGAGTATGACTTTTGACTAGTCTAAGATGCAAGAAAAGAAAGAACAAGAATGATTCTTTTAATTTTTGCTAATAGTGTCTTTTGGAAGAGATAGAAGAAAGAGATGAAAAGGAGAAACCTAATGCACCCTATATGAAAAGAAAGAAAAGAACCCAAGGAAGATCCTAGGGTCCCACTAGGCGTGCTAGAATGTTTCTATATGATTTTTGATTTCTACATTCAAAAAGGAATTAAGAAACTAAGAGAAATGGTCTAAGGCTTGTATGTACCTAGATGAAGTCTTGTGCACCAAATTTAGATGATAGCAAGAACTCCTCTTTGGTTGTGGAGGATGACACCTGTAGCAAAAAGAGACTCAAACACGAAAATGGTTAGATGGCTAGAAAGTGGACTACCAAGCGAAAGCTTGATCCTAGAAGCATAAGAACTTCTTAGAGGATGACAATCCACTGATAAAAAATAGAATATAATCAGAAACAGAAATAACAAAGACAAAATGAAAGAAATGAAAGCAAATGCATTCATATTTGCACCAATCTGCTTTGCACAGTCGCCGATGTCGGTGGTCCTGCCGGTGTCGGTCAAGGAAGGTCACCGACATCGGTTAGTATGATGATGTTGGTAGGGGCAATGGTCGAGGTCAGTCGGGGCAATGGCCTGGGACAAGTTTTAGGGCTGGTTTCAGGGTAGTCTGGTCAATAGAATGGTCTGAAAAATGGTTTGTGGTAGTCTGAGAGTTTGTGTAGGGTGGTAAGACAGTAGATAGAATCTTTAGAAAGAACTAAGGTAAAGGGTATGTTGTCAGAAAAAGGGGTAAAGGGTAGGAAAAAGGCCTCTCAGTCTTTTCAGGAAGCAATTTAGTCAAGTCAACTAGAATGGTCTTAGGAGGGTCTGTAGGTCTCTGATAGCTTGTGCTGAGTTGATTGGATAGAGAGTATTGTCTGAAGAGAGACTAAATGGGTGTCAGAGGCAAAAAAAGGGAATAAGGGTGAGAGAAGGCTTTTTAGCCTCTTCGGGAAGAACAGGAAAGGTTGTGTCAAGGATGTTTGGAATAGACAGTAGACAAAATGCTAATATATTTGAAATGACACAAAAATAAAAATAGTACAAATACTTAGTTGTGACATGATTTGGTAGAGGTGCAGGAGCTGTGTTTCCATTGTGGTTGGTGATGGAGATGTCATGCAGTCTTTAACCCTGTGTGGAATGGCTGGTGCAAGATCTCAGTGCCTGGAAAGTGCTGTCAAGAATGCTAATACCTACAAGAAAATAAGAAGCAAGAAGGCTAGAAAGCAAGAGCACGAGAACTTTGTTTCATGGGAAGAGAATTTGAGATTCGTGATTAGCCATCTACTAATTAGCGATTCGTGATTAGCCCCAGAAAGAGGTTAGAATTTAGTTTAAGTAAACTGACATCGGTGATCCCACCGGCTTCAGCTGATAGTTGACCGATGTCAGTGGGTGGAGAATGAGTAAAAGGGCCATCAAGCCCGTTCTCCATTCGCCAAGTGCATAATCCGTTGGAGAATTGTCGAAGGTTGGGCTAAATATGCATGAGAGTTGGTTAGGTGGTTGGAAAGGAGTAAGAATAGGTCTTGGGTGAGTCATAGGGTGGGAAATGGTCCAAGGCGAGTTGTCAGACGAGGTGTATAGGTGATGTGTCAAAGGGGGGTTATTAATTCAAAATAAGTTATTATTTTAAATTAGTAAGTGTATGGGTTAGGAATGGACCAAGGGGATGACCAAGGGTTAGACACGATTTCGGTGTCTACACCAATGAAGAGGAATAAGAAGATGAGGATTCATGGACAAGTTTAGAGGAACCTAAGGATGAATCTGAAGATTCTCAACCTACTATTTGTTATCATGAACTTTCAAGCATTAGTAGTCCTCTAACTCTTAAGTTGGTGGGTTTCCTAAATAAATAGAAGCTGCTTGTGCTAACTGACTTTGGGAGTACACAACTTCATCAATAATAAGTTGGATACTCACTTGAACTTTTTCATTTACCTAGCTTCATAGTTTTAAGTCATGATTGCAGATGGTGGTACCATCAACTATTCTAAAAAATGTCATAGTATTAAGCTTGCTATGGAAGAATACTTGTTAGATTCCCCTATGTTTATTATTCTTATGGGAAGCGCTGACATTGTTTTAGGAGTGCAATGTCTCACCACTTTGGGCACTAATAAGATGAATTTCTAGGAACTATTTATGAGATTCCATTTAGAAGGCAAGACCTTTGAACTACATGGATTATGGGATAAATCTCCACAACTAGTTGGTTCCCATTAAATGATGAATTTTCTTAAAAACATTATTGAGGGATTCATGACATGATTATTTTCTATAGAGGTTCAACCAATTGAGGATTATATACATCCTAATTTATGAAGGTTGTTGGATGACCATTATGTAATTTTTGGTGACATGCCAAAAGGACTCCTCCAATCTATGTGAATTATCAAGCCATCAGGCCAATTCTGAGAAGTACACCACCCAAAATTAGACCCTACAAGTATCCCTACACCTAAAAGAGTGAAATTAAAAAGATGGTACATGAAATATTAGAGGTAAGAATCATTTGACACAATCAAATTAAATTTCCTCCTCTATAGTCATGGTGCAAGAGAAGGATGACACTTTGAGGATGTGCCCAGACTATAGATAACTCGACAAGTAAAGTATCAAAGATAAGTTTTTAATTCCAATAATTGATTATTTTCTATATGAATTACATGGTTATTTTTATTTTACCAAGTTAGACCTTATTTTAACAACCTTAAAAACTCATGAAGGCCATTATGAATTTATGGTCATGCCTTTTGGCCTAAAAAATACACCGTATACATTTTAGATTTTGATGAATACTATTTTTAGGCCATTTTTGAGAAAGTGTGTATTAGTGTTTTTTGATGATATCCTCATCTATAGTAAAAATTTAGATGACCATGTGAAGCATGTGAAATGGGTACTTTAAATTATAGAACAACATCATATTTATTCCAAACCTTCCAAATATGTTTTTTGTATCTAATATGTGGAGTACATGGGTGATATTATTTCACATGAAGGATTGAAAGTTGATCCTAAAAATTCCAAGTGATGATGGAGTGGCAGGTTCCCAAGACCCTCAAGAACCTCCAAGGATTTATAGGGCTAATTGGTTACTATTGTAGGTTTTTCAAAAATTATGGTAGTATTGTTGGAGGTTTTTTAATGATGTCTCCAAGGTGACCAAGGATGTTGATAACGTGTCATGTATGCTAAAATGACAATGGCAAAGTATGATTCAATATGATTCAATGTTCTTGCATGGTTCTTCAGTGGTTGATGTAGTGAGGTAATTGATAGATGATATTGATGGTATAGGAATGTTTTAGAGACCCTATGGGGTGTTATAAGTGCTTAAAGTTCTTATAGAAGTGAAAATAATTCATCAGAGTAGTCATATGAGTGTCTAGGTTCAAGTAACCATCTTGGCAGACAAGGCTAAATAAGTAGTTTGATGATGGTATATTTCAAAAATATAAAGGTTTCAAGAGAATTTTGATACATGGATGAATTCCCTTATGAAATTTGATCATGTGGTTCAAATTTCAAATCATGAGATTGATTGTAGCAAAAGTTATTAAGGTGAAAAGTTGGCCTTCTAGGTAGATTAAAATGGTTCCCATACTTAGCCAAATTTGTATTAATGAAGATCTATGATGAGAATTTAATAAGATTATACATCTAATGGTGAGTGTTTAATATGACCAGATAATGATCTAATGGAGTGCATGATCTTGTTATTAGTGATCCAATGATACGTATTTAGTCAATTTGTCAAAGGAACCTAAGATTACATGTGCATGTGACATGTGTCTCAATCTCATTGAGTTGACAAAAGATAAAAAACTTATGGTGTTCATACATATGGAGATTTATGGATCACATTGAGTCAAATAGTCAATGTGTCTATAAGGCACGTAGAGCTACCAAGTGTCACAATCATAGAAGCTCATATCGAAGATCAATGGTTAGCATTGTAAGGTAAAGACCAAAATACTACCAAGGAGATCAATGGAGCATATTTGTTCAAAGTTACCAAGGGAAACAAGATTATAACAAAGTGTTTGATGTTATCATTTACATAGTGACTATTGGAATTTAAATATTCAAATTAATGAAGGAAAACTAGTCTGTAGTTTTTGAGCTATATCTTTTGATCCAAGATGAATTTCATGGTGGTGTAAAAATAAAATTTTAAGAGGACTTCAAGGTTCATCTATAAAAGTTTATTATAAGGTTTTAATGTTTTTAAAAGTGTATATATCGAGCTTAAAAGTTGACTATTTATTCATTCATGGTGTTACTATGTAGAAAAATAATGTTTTAGCAAATTATACTTTAGAAGAAGAGTGTTTTGGAAGGATTAGTCACTTAAATATGTGTTATAGGTCATATGGAGTGGACCCGTGTATTTTAAATTGATCTCGATGAAGTGTTAAAGGGGTAATAGGTCTCCATTAGACCTATAAGGGCTATTAAGGCCAAATTAAAAGGCGTATTTGCTTAAGTGTGACCCATGAATGCTATGGTCGACCTGTAAGGATGGTATCAAGCTATGTGTTAACATAATATAAGTCTTAAGGATTAAAGCAATTATTATGGCCGACCTAGAAGTTGATATTGATGAAGAATCTATAAAGTGTGAATATCAAAAGTAATGGTTTTTAAATAAGAATGTGAATGAGTTGATAGATCATAAGATAGAGATAAATGAAATATATCAAAGGGAGTTTGCTTAGTGGAATGACTAAAGTATAGAATAGATTGAGTATAATTTAAGAAACCTAGAGTGATCCAAAATGGGTGTTTGGATGCATTGCTTATATGATCAAGTTTGAGGGTGTGTGATGAGTTGAAAGAGAGAGTAGAGTTGAGAAAGTGTGGAATTGAGTAAAGGAAAGAACCTTTGGAAGAGAAGGTAGAGGTTAGTGAGAACCACTAGGGTGTGACAAATATCAAATATATTTATCTGATCTAGTTGGTAAAGATAAACACAAATTTCATTAGACCTAATAAGCTTAGAAGATGTTGATTGAGTGAGTAAGCCCTAGAGGTTGTTTGAGAGAGATAAAAGGGTGAAAAAGACTGTAATCAAGATAAGTCCATAATCATGTGTATAAGACATCAAATTAGTATTGGAGATTAGATCAAGTTAGCTAAGTGGGTGCTTGGTTACCTAGGGGGTTGATTCTTCCTTGCGGGATAGGTGTTCTTTGATCAACTGGTACTAGTTTAAATTTAGATCTTATTATTATAGTACTATAGTCCATTTTGTAGGTTCCAATGGGTTTTATTTCCCAAGAGGGTTTCTCACGTAGATCTTGTGTTATGTGTGTGATCTTGCTTATCTTTATTATTCATTACTATAAATGATGTGTATGATTCATAAATGATAATGTTATTTGGTCAAGGTTTTTGAAGAATTGGAATTTAAATTTTGAATTATCTAGCATCTTTGATTCACCCCACCTTAGTGATTGTACCTCTAACAATTGGTATCATAGTAGGACATTCATTACAAGTTTAGCTACTTGAAGGTGATCCAAGGTATAATATTGCAAGTCAACAGATGCAAAGTTTCTCTACAAAAAAATCATTGATATTTAATGGGTCCAATTATGTTTTTTGGATTACAAAGATGAAGATCTACATCATGTCAATAGGGGTTAACATTTGGAAATATATTGTGGATGGATATTTAACCTCCCAACCCCTCCAACTAGTGTAACTAATAAGAAACTATGTGAGAGCAATTATAAGGCAATGAATACCATCACCTATGGTCTTTTAGAGATTGAGTACACCAAGGTAATTCATTGTAAATCTACCAAAGAGATATAGGACAAATTATAGATCATTTATGAAGGAGATTCAAAGGTCAAGTTGGAAATGTTGCAGACTCACCAAAGATAATTTTAGAGTCTCAAGATGAAGGAAGAAGATTTTATGGCATCTTTTTTATAGAGAGTTGATGAGATTGTGAACATTATCATAGCTCTCTCTCTCTCTCTCTCTCTCTCTCTCTCTCTCTCTCTCTCTCTCTCTCTCTCTCTCTCTCTCTCTCATTTAATTTTAAAGTGTTTATTGTAGAAAAAAGTCATGATCTTACTCAAATGAAAATGGATCAATTACATGGCATCCTTACTGCCTATGAGATGAGATTCAATGATAAAAACTACCAAAGGAGGAAGAAACATTAAAGACTAAAATGAGTTCATATAAGAAAAGAAATCAAGGTAAGGAAGTAAAGTATGATGAGATATATGATGATGAATTAATAACTTTATTTATAATTAAATTGATAACAGGCTCAGGTAAGTATAAGGGAAAGCTACCCTTCAAATGTTTTAATTGTGGAGAAATGGGACAATTTTCTAATAAGTGCCCTCATAAGAATAATAAGATTGATTATGAAGAGCATGGTGAATGCCAAGATGAAGGCAAGAAGATATTTAGGTCTGATAAGAGGAAGAAAAGATTCGAAAAGTTTGACAACAAGAATAAGTCCTTAAAAAAAAAAGTCTCTGCACCAATAAAGATTGTAGCTCATCATATGAGAGTGAAGACAATGATTTTGAGTTTAATAGTGAATATTAAGTCCTTTACATGGCTGAGGAAGGAAGTTGCTAATATAAAAAATAGTATACTTGGAGTGATATAGATAATGAAGAAGATAAGGAGGATTGTGAGACTAAATTGCGGAATGCTCATGAAGAACTGAAGATTGAGAAGAAGAATAACAAGAAGATGAAGTCTCAAATCAAGGACTATGAAGATAAATTTAGTATATTTGAGGTAAGAATGAATGAAGACACCAAAGATCATGAATATATAGTCAAGCATCATAGTTGTCAATTGGAAATTCTATCTACAAGCCTAAAATCTAAAGAAGATGAATATTAAAGGTATGTGATTGAAAATGAGTCATTGAAAGCTGAGTTAAAAAAGACATCTAGTAAGATGAAGTCATTTGTGTTGTTTGAAAAGAGTTCAAGTGATCTAGAAAACATTCTGAATAGTCAAAATCATGCTAGTAATAGAACTAGACTTGGTTACAAAGAAGAACAAAAGAATGTAACTCAAAACAAGGTGAAGACTAATGTGAAAAAATACAATCTGACCTTAAAGGACAATAATCAGTCATGGAATGAAGATGCTAATAGAATGAATAAAAATCAAATCAAACAACCAAATGTCATGAGGTATGCCAAATTCAATGGTTATTGTTACACTTGCAATCAATTTTGTCATAGGGTTAGCGAGTGTAGAAGACTTTCTAATAATGAGTGGAATTATCAATTAAGTGGTGTAAGCAAAGTTGAATACTTTAACTATCATGATGTGGGACACTTTGTAAAATGTTATCTAAATAAAGTAAGGCAAGTTGAGTTTCCTTCAAAAAGAGTGGTTTGATACAACAAAGAGAAGATTGGTCACATTGCTAGTTTTTACATTCAAAAGTTATTGTTATCACAAAATTTTATACCCTAAAAGAAGTTTCTAAAGATTCTTCTAGATTTGGGCAACATGGGAGCATTTATAGGTATGTGGGTGTACCTATATTAGAAATGAACCTATAGATTTAAGGGCTAGATCCCTAGTTGTATCTTGAAGTGCTCTTATTTATGCCAACTAATGACTTATAGGGAAAAGATTTAGAGATTACATGAACTAAACCTACTCTAAATGAGGTGATGCATCGAATTTTAAGATCCACTCTCAATATTAAACCCATTAACACACTAATAGACTATGAATAAAACTAATGCAATGTCTACAATGGTTTCCAAGAAATAATGACTCACTTAGAGGTCAATTTGATGGACTTAGGCTGGAGTTAAATGAGGGTAAGGCTTGATTAGAAGAACTTACAATCAACTATCAACTCTATACCTGAGACATCAACCTTAAGACACATTAGATGGCCTACAAGAAAAGTTTATTAGCACTTAGGTTGAGGTTGGACCTACAAAGGGAATATGAAAACCACTTTTACATATCAAATAAATATAAAACACTAATCACATATTAGTAGAAAACTAAAAAATGCTCTATTCATCACTCCAAGAGGTGAAAAATATAATTTTTGGTAGAGTCTAGTCATACCAGCCTGAGGGATGATTAAAAATAGCTCAAAATCTACATATAGAAGAAAGGGCCTTTAGAGAGAGATCATGGCATTAAAAGAGGAATCAATGAGCTCAACTTTATTTGAACCATAGTTATAATTTTTTTTACATTTATGTTCATTCAAGCTTCCTAATTGATCTATGTTACTTCAAGTGGTTGCATAGTTACATTATTCCCTCATTGATACTCCCTGATGGTTGTAATGGTAGGATCAAGTTATTTTGAGTTGGGACTTGAAATAAATGTATTTACAACCATTAGATCAATCTATTAGATCTTTATCTTGGTGCTAATTATTTTTCCTTGGTTCATCATGGCATGTAAAAGGGGAGAGAAGGGTCATTTTCATGTAGTTAGTCCTAGAGATGAAACCATTGGGGTCTATGTGTATGCCTTCATGGCATCCTTTAAAATTTTAGCTCTTGTTCAAATTGGATCATGCTCAAACTCTTCCCTACATTCATAGGTCCACTATAGATAGAAAACCAATATTAGACTATTGGTTTTCCTATAGTCATTATGTAGATGCAGACCTATAGACTATATAACACCTTTCTTAATTATATTATGTCTAAAATAGACCCATTATGTCTTTTTAGGAACCAAGAGTTTAACATATGCATGGATATTTCTTTTAAAAATGGTGAACATAGTCATAAAATGAAACTTGCATGACACAAACCCTTGATCTAGAGGTCCATATTAATCTTAAATGGAGTTCCCTTTGAGTCCTTTAACCTGACTACATTAATGTGTCCCCTTAATGGAATTTAGTCAAGTTCTAATGGCAATAGGATGACCCTATAATACCTATTTGCTTTGGTCAAAAAATTTCCCTTTGGTTCAACTTTGTCTATCAAAAATTGCTTGGGTTAATCAAAATGATCCAACCCATATTTATTCCCATTGGCCTCACAGATTCCTGCTATTAGATCTTGAATATTTGACCTCCTATGTACCATTGATATCCTTGGTAAGAATGAATGTGTTCCATTGATTTCTTGCCATGAAGATCATTTGACATGTTGACTCAAGATCGCACCATTGGATCAAGGTGTATGATTGAATGTGAGCCCTTCGATTTGCCTAGATTTGAAAATAAACAGCTATTTACTATGGTCTAAATTTAACATCTACATGAACATCATTTGATGTTCATGTAACCATCATTGGCATCTACGTGACCATCAAATTTAAGACTCTAATGGTTTTTTGCCATAGCTTAAACTCAACATCTTCATGAACATCTCCCATTTTTTGACCAACTTTGAAGGCTTAGATTTGGAAGTGAAAAGGTCATAGAGGTAGAAAATTTATAGGAGATGTTCTTGATACTGAAAATATTGTGCCCACTTGATTCGTTGGTTCTGGGTGTAGAACCTAAAACTGGCCACCGATAACCTCCAACTAGGGTTTTGACTAATTTCCACCTAAAGTGCACAATTTGGCCTAAAAACACTAAAATGCATTAAATGGGTTGAAATTGATATATTCAAGTGCTGATTTTGGCCATAGTATCATTAAATTGGGTAATGCAATTTATGGGCCAGCTAACTTTGATCAAATCATTTCAAGTCAAAATGATAATTTTGCACCTGAGTGCTCTGGATTGCTCTTTTCTATCAAATCTATAGCACAAGACACATGCCTTTGCTATTTGATGTTGGTAACTTCCTAAGTTGGATAATGGATCCAACTCATTTGATATTGACTTCCAATTCTAATCCAATCAAATTTTGTATCAATAATAAGACATTTTGACCAATTTGATTAATTTTTGCACTAAGAGCCAAAATTTACACCAAAGTTGACTAATCATATTTTAGGACAATTAAAACAAATTAGGGCCTTAATTTAATTTTCCATGGAAATTTTTGAATAAATATTTATTTGAAATTGATTTTTAATAACTGCATCATCATATGGGGTGGCATCCATAAGCCATAAATGCATAAAATATCAGGATTATGGGTCTCACATGCCTCATTAAGACCATCCATGCCTATTAAATACCCCTTTATCCCAAATATTAATGAGGATATTTGTATAATGAATTTCATATTTGGATTTATTCATGGCCACACATCTCAATCTTGAGATGGACGGTCATGATTGATCCTCAAACCATTCTAAAAATATATAAATAAGAGGCCTTGCCTATTGAATTTTAATATCATTAATGCCAAAATCATAATATTAAATTGATTCCAAATATTCATGAAAATTAGTGTTATATTCTCCAAATATTGAGCCAAGTCAAGCCAAACCCACAAGGTGCCAAGGAGAAGAGGAGATAGCCAAGCCTCCTTTGATGAAGACTTCATGAGCACAAGATAATAAATCCAATATTATAAGATAATTTTTAGAATTAAAAGGAGGTGAAACATTTGTTCTCTTTCATGTTTTAATTGTGTTTCCATTCTACTATTGTTAACTAAGCTCAACCAAGTAACTAGGTCTAGAGATGTATGTTAGCTAGTGTATTGGTTTTTCAATTTGATTTCATTTTGTCACCAACAAGATACTAAAACCTCTCTTTATTAAAATTTATATTTCACATAATTTTATGCCCAATGGTATGATCTTCATGAGATCACAATCCACAAACTTTTTTGTGTTTCATAGTTTTGATTCTTTTTTTTGGGTTATTTTTACTTTGAGTAAAAATGGCCAATAAATAAGTCATAACTTTTTATTTATGTAATATTTTTATATAAATTTATTTATTAATATATATAAATATTTCATTGATATGATCTAAAAATTTCACAAAAAAATCCTCTATATTTTAGAAGTTATAGCTTTTATAGTGACTATCATTTTTTGTTTTATATTTTTTTTTATAAAAATGGTTATAACAGAGTTGATAACTTTTTTTATTCACTTTTTGGAACTAATTTTTTTCATGTATGTTCAACCTAGAGTTATTGACAATATATCAAAATTAATGACAAAATTATCTATATTTTAAAAGTTATAATAAAAATACTAACTATAGGTTTTTATGTGTTATTTGTTATGTTTTATTTTTAGCCTTCTAATTTGTTATTTTTAGGTATTCATATATTTAATATTTTTTTTTTTAAGATTTTATTTATATTTGTGCTAAAATTTTCTAATCTTACTCATTTTCTTTCTTGAGGTTTTGCCTTCGGGTTGATAGATTTTGCCCTTCAAGGTTACCTCATTTGATAAATGTGCTTCAAGGCTAAACAAAGTGCTAACATTTTTCTTCCAGGATCTACATGGAAGGTCATCTAAGCAAACTAAATCAATGCCTTTCACACTTTTTTTGAGTGTTTTAAAATTAATTAGTAACTTTCTTTTTGGTCTTAATGAAAAATTTAGATGCTTAAGTGAATGTTTTGATAATTATGCTTTCAAAGTTACAACTTGAGACCAAGGGTTCAAAAGAACACCACCAGATCTTTCATTTGGCTCTAAAATTTAACACACTTGTCAATTATTATTTTCAATAGTTGTTTAATTAGAACTTGTCTAGCAAAGAGAAGGTTTGTGCATGTATGATCTTTAATTTATCCCCTTTAGGGAACCCTTGGAATCAAAAGCACCATCCTTATTGAAAAAAGATTAGTCCAAGGCTTAAAAAGAATGTCATCTAAAGCACTCCTCAAAAACATGTCAAAGTTTAGGTGACCTTGAAAATGACCCTAAAGTCTTTCTATTAGTCTTTTATTTTATGCGAATTTGGCTTGCAAGGGTGACTTCATTACCTCCCATGAGTTCTTTAGGGAAGTTTTGACCCAGGGTTTCATCTCCCAACATTGAATTCATCCACTCTTGAGTTACACATGAGACGTATCTGCATTTTGACATCACACTACACTGAGTGGTTAGTATGATGTAGTGGTTTTAAAAAATACTAGACCTTTTTGCAACAATCCAAGTGTCATGGACACTTAATTTTCATGCTTTTATTTTGTATTATTTGACATGAAAGTCATTATGCATTTGATTCTCCTAGAAATGTTTAAAATCTTGATAATTTATTCAACCCCACATTACCATACCCTTACTAGGATTTGGATGATTATACTTAGAGTATTTTGGTCATTTTTCTTGGTATGTTTTGAGACTAAAACTTGTTTGTTTGTTCATAAAGCCATGGAAACATCAATTTGTTTATATGTCATTCTTTTGTCTAAAGAGGCATTATGTTGGCCATTTTACACCACACTTGTGCCTTGAAATTTTTGCTAAATTTGTTTATGTTTGTGTCAATTTGAGTTGCAGAGGGTAGTGTTATGCTAACAAAATCATATCAGACCATTTTGACTTTTGAGTGTTTGAAACATAACATAAATCACATCATTCGAGCATGCTTACATCGTTAGGCTGATTAATTTATTTCAAGACTAGTTTACATTGTATCAAAAACTATTTTGTTTCAAACCATGTCATGTATACCATTTAGACCTTTGTCTTGTGCCATCATGATATCTAATCATGTCTATCTTGTTTGGTCAAATCTGAGTTTTCAATTTTGAGTTTTCAATTAACCTTATCAAGTTTGGATTCAAACATTGATTGATCTCTATTTAGGCCTCAATTCGTGGGGTTGATACATAGATCTTTCTCTTTTGGGTTGCATAACTTCAATTAATCAATTACCCAAATTTGAAAACTAGTGATGGTTTGTTTGTTCAAAACCTATCCTCATCATTGTTTGTGCCTTTATTTTTGAGAACATAACCTTTCTCCAAAAGCATTTTGCCTCATGCCTCATGCCTTATGCCAATTTATCATGTTTATGTTTGATTTTATTTACCGGGTCTACGTCAAAGTTGTTTCCAAACTTGTTAGATTAAATTCACATCAATCCTTTATTTCAAGTATAGCTTTTGACACTGTTTGACCAAAAGTCCTAGCACATGCCTTGTTTGAGCCTATATTTTGACTTTGCATTTGGACAAAAGACCTAGTGACTCTTTCCCCTTTTCTAATTTGGACCTTGTTTGGAACACTTTAACCTAGACATTTAACATGTTAGTTTTTATTTAAATGCTTGACCTTTTATGTGTATGACATTTGACATTAGATATTTGATGTTAGAATATTTTATTCCATATCTTAGCACAAATTATTTTGGAGATATAGCTCCACTTTCAGACCATATTGGAGATACAGCTCCACCCCTTCGACCAAGTTAGACCACGTTTGAACCATTTGTCCTTTGGACAATTTTTTAAAGTTTGTATAAGTCTAAGCCTTTTTATTTTAAATATTTCATCATTTATGCAGATATGTCTAGCTACATTTATTGTGGATTCATGTACAATCCAAATTATGATAGAATGGCCACACAAAATCCCACTAGGAACCCCTATAGAGAAAGATTTTCTAAGGAGTTTTATTATTCTCCCTACAATACTCCATATGGGGAACAAAGTCAAAATCTATAAAATCCAAATCAAGACCTTGATTATCATGAAGAGGATTATGAGGAGGAATTTGAAGACCCAACTACATATAATGTTGTTTGGGATATGGATCCATACCCTCTTTGTAATAATCAGTACATGAAACATAGTCAAGAACTAACTTATGAGCCAACTCATGACTGAGATGATTTGATTTATGAGGAAGACTTAGATGCTTTGGCTTATGTATTCAATCAAGTTCCATGACATTATTTTATTATTTGATCATTGAATACCCCTAACCCTCCTTTAGATTATATGATCTACAAGCTCTACAATATCTAAGGAATATCATTACTATTCTTAAACGTAGTACTTTGGCTTGTGTGAGCAACTAAGCTCCACAACACCCTTTCATCATTCTAGGTCCTAGTCTTTTGACTTGTGTGAGAAATCAAGCTCCACACCACCCTATCATTACCATCTCAAGAATTTGTCCTTTGGCTCATGCAACCATCATGCTCCCCAATGCCCTACCATTATCCAATCATATGCCATTCCTCCTCCATTACCAATGCCTTCCAAACCTTAACCGATCCAATCATTTGAAGACCAATCTATGTTCAAAATTGGTATCTTTCAACTCATTGGAAACCAACGCCAAGAGAAGCAACCAATCCAAGATGTTTCTATTGAATCAACCATTTATGATAAGTCAACCTATGATGAATTGACTATTGATCCTATACTAGTTGTCAAGGAGTCTTACTCTGATGAGACAGTCTTTGTTGGGTCACTTCTTAATGATTGTAACCACCTTTGGGCAAATCATTACCTTGACTATATGCCTATTTTTCAAGAGTCTCTTCTTGATAATCTAGTTCTTGAGGAGTTGTCTCTTAACCTATTTCCCATTATGGAGGAGTCTCACATTGACAAACTAGTCTTTGTGGAGCCCATTATGCCATCATAGGTCATTACTTGTCTAATACCAAACATTAAACAAGACATCATTATAATAGAGTACACATTAGATGAAGAATCAAAGTTAGAGTCAGGTTTTATTCTTAAATCAACATCATATTTAACATCAAAATTAGAATCAACGTTAGTCTCAACATCAGATTCAACGTCCCTTGAGTTAGAATCAAATTTAGAAGAAAAATATGTTTTTGGTTGTTACAAAATTAGTTATGCATAACTCTTAGATCAATTTGAATACATTTTTGATCATTCTATAGTTTGTTAGGATGAGTACTTTAGCATTGACAAAAGTTCTAGTATCTTCTACAAGGATTGTGATGCCAACACCCATTCCATTACCATTCCACATGCCATTACCATCAACCAAGATAGCCATATTATTGACATTCTATCTCCCATTAGTGTCAATTTGGATTTATAAAATCACACTTTGTTAAACTACATCCATGGTGACACAGTAGTTGAAGAAAAGCAAGGAGGCCAAAACCACATTCATGTAGTAAAAGAACACTCTCTTAGTGAAATTTTTTCAAAGGCACTAGGATACAATCAAAGTTCCAACTCGGCATCTTCTAGTGAAATTTTTTAGAAGTGATAGAAGAAAATCAAAGCCAAAATCCAATGGTCATTATTGAAACCTTCTCAAAGGTACTACGGGACAATCAAGACAATTTCATTGGTAAAAACCTCATTAAGGCACCAATAGCTGAGCACAAAACTTCTTCACTAATTGATGAAGAAAAAATCAAAGATCAAATCAAAATATCTTCCTATCTATAACCTAATCAGATGGTAACTACTCTTAGTTCCAAATAATTTAAAAATTTAATGGTCCTATATAGAGAATAAGTCTTCAGCCTTACCATAACCAAAATTATGTCAAATCTAACATAAACAACATTACGTGTGATTAAAAGTCCTAATCTTCATTTATTTCCCCAAGATTATACATGCCATTATCATCTATCATTAAATTTCATAATCAAATCTACCATTCATTATTTTTCCTTATTTACAATCCATGGCCACACTTTCCTTTGTAGAGGCTACAAAGATACTTTATATTGATATTTGAAGGAATTAGAATCAATGACCAATGAAGATCACAAAAGCATTCTCAACCTACAAATCTATAGGTAGTTATTGATGGAGTAGCTATTTAGATGAGGTTTTGGCTAGTAATTAACATGATCAAGTATTTTTTTGTATCATTTGTTGATTAAGACATGCATCTCCCCATCAACAGGAACAATAGAATCCAAAACCACACCTAGGCCAAAAACATGTACCATACCATTTCATTGCCATGTCATTTGTTGGGGAATCCAAGAACAACACACCTTGTTTTGATCCCACTTGTTAGGATATTTCTCCTCAGAAAGAGCACAATATGATTACCAAATACAAGCAATTAAACATGCAAAATTAACCAGAAGTACAAGTAACTAGAATTCACAAATAACACAGAATATGAGAGACAATATACTATCTTATATTAATACTCGTATAGAAAAGAATACAATAAAGAAGATGCCACTTCCTCTCCCACCTTCCAGAGGCTTCCCACACCTCAAGTGTATAGTAATTCTTCTTCAAAATTTCACTCTCCTACCAAAAACGGTCCCAACACACAACTCACACACAAAATTGGTGTTCACCTCGCCAACTAGTTAGTAATAACCCTGCCAGTACACCAAGCACTCTAAAGTACTTCAAGTAGATCTCCCATGAACCTACAACCTACAATTCAATAAACCATACTTACACATGTAGATCTCTTATGAGCTTGCAACAACTTGCAACTCAATGATCTTACAATGGAAGGATCTTCCTTGCCTTCCTTTCTAGCTCATAATTACAATACATGCCAATGGGTCTATAAATAGATCCCAAACTTAAACAATAACTTAGACTCTTAGTTTACTATAATTATCCATGTAGCTAAAGACTTGAAATAGCCTTTACATGAAAACACTCATTTCAACAAACTAACTGTTTATGCAATGAATAGTTTTGGAACACACAGGCGATCGACGTCGGTCCCTGTCTGACTGGTGTTGACCGATGTCGGCCGAGTCCCTATCGATGCTAGTTTCCTTCTGCATTCATCATGACTGACATCAGTTATACTACTGACACTAGTACTTTTGGAAATTTAGCAACCTCCTCTTCATCTTCATAGTTGAAGCTTTTAGCTTCACAACCTAATAATCTCCCACTTAGAGATAAATAGCTGCAACTGTACCTATACCTGTACATCATCTAGTTTATTCCCTTGGCTCTATATCCCTCTTTAAGATCACCCTTGAAGACCAACCACCACAAATCTTGTGGTGTAACATCTATCATCCAAATCACCTACCACATCCACATCTACAAACCATGTAGAAAATAACTTGACCCTGCATAGCATGTGCACCTGCTGCTGGTCCCTCTAAGAATCCACTGAACTGCCCTCCAATGCTTCTTTCCCAGATTGGCTCCAAACTTGTGACAACTCCCACTACTTGGGAAAACTCATGTCTAGTACATACCATGCACTTAACCTCATTATGTGAATCAAGACACTATTCTGTGAACTGTCCAACCATCGGCGTGTTAACTTGGCTCACACAATCATCCTGAAACAAAGTCAACATGTGACCTTCCATGTCTCTAGAACACACTCATGCCAAAGAATCTTACTACTCCTAGATTTCTCATGACATACTTCTAAACTAGATTTACCTTTAGTTCAGTGACTCCCTGCATATGTAACTCTGCAACAAGCACACAATACAGTAATAGGATAATGTAGCTAATAATATCCAATCTAGTAAAGAGAAACACAATGATCAAACCTCCATTGTCTTTCAACTTATACAAGACCATATACCCTAGCCTTCCATCTCACGTATCCATTTCCGCTCTTCTTCATCCTGAACATCCATTTATTTCTTAGTGCTTTCTTTCAACTGGCAACTCCACCCAAAAACTCTCATTTGGTTCTTCTCCAAGGAATCACATCTTTCATCCATGCCAAGCTCCCACTGTTTCCTAGATCTACCTGCTCTGCTTCTTTAACAACTTCCTAGTTCTTTACCATCAGTGAGCAACAAGTAGTGTAAAGAAGGGAAATGATGAATTTGAGGCTTACATACCCTTTAAGTCCTCCATATGGGTGCTTGAGACTCCTTGACAGCTTGTTATCCACCCAAAATCTATCTCAGTGATCGATGCCAATCACATCTTAGTCTGAATCTGATCGATGTCAGTTCCATGCGACTGCCTCATCACCGACATTAGTTTCCCTTGGCCAACGCTGGTGTTTATCTGTCCCTGAGTCACTGACATTGGGCTGCACATAGCCAACATCGGTCCCTGTCTAGATGACGACGTCAATTTTCTAACTGATGTAGGTCTCTATGTTTTTCTTGTGAGAAATGACTTTTTCTTACAAGCTCCTTTTGGATCAAACCCTTGTCCAAATCAACCTTGCTCTGCTCAAAATTTTTTTGCCCCTTGTGCTAAACTCTGTCTGTCATCTTCTCTTTGAAAACCAAGGCTTTCCTGCTCTTGTCACGAACATCAAATTCCTCAAGAAACGTCACCTTCTTCTTTTGCATATAGAAATCTCAATCTATGCTCTTCAAATCCGAAAGCATACCCTTTGACTCAAGAACATGCATCTCCTTCTTATTCATGTGACCAAGCCTATTAAGCCACATCTTCGAATCTACAGTTGAAGTAGATAACCCATAAAGAGAATCAGTAATACAAGTAGATAGATAAAGCGTACCTACTTTTTTACCTCTTGCTACAACAAGTGCACCCTTGATAACCTTCCAAGAGTCCACTGTGAGAGTTAATGTGCAACCCTCATCACCCAAACTTCTTACAAAAATCAAATTCCACTCCAAAACTAGGACATGCATGACCTCCTTCAACACCCATGTGTTACCTGTCTATAATTTCAGCTTCACTTTCCCTTTTCCAACCATCTAACAAGGCTTACCATCCCCTAAACAAATTTCTCCAAAGTCTCCCTGGACATAATCATGAAAAAATTCCCTATTTTGGGATGCATGAAAAGAGGCACCAGAATCTAAATCCCAAGATTCTACTTTATCCAAAGAACATACCAGAGCATCTTGTGCAACAAAATCCACAACATATGCTTCTTCTTCATGTCCTTCATGCTGATCTTCACCCAACCGATAATCTCTCTTTAAGTGCCCTTGCTTTCCACATTTCCAGCAGGTTATTTTTCCATACCTAGACTTGGATCTCCTGCCTATCTTTGACCTTGATCTCCCATGCTCTATTTTCTCTCTTTGCCTTCCTCTGCCTTCAAAACTCAAAGCATTCCCTGATGATTCACCTGTGCTTTTCTTGCGTATCTCTTCATTCAAGATCACACACAACATCATCCACTTTTAAGATTTTTGAAGCAAATGCAGTATTGCTGACTGCCATTACCAAACTCTCCCAACTTTCAGGTAATGAACATAAAATTAAGAGACCCTTAATTTTGTCATCAAAATCAATATTGACTGAACTTAAATAGTTTACCAAACCATGGAAATCACTAAGATGACTATGTACAGATCCACTATCCAACATTTGCAAATTAAATAATTGCTTCATAAGAAATACCTTATTTGAAGCTGAGGGTTTTTCATATAAATTTGTCAAAGATTCCATCAACTCTATCATTGTCTTAGTGTGTGATAAGTTGGAAATCACAGATGATGCAAGAATCAACCTTATAGATCCTAGAGCCTTCCGATCAAGAACCTCCCATTCTTCATCCTTCATATCTCGGGGCTTGCAATCAACCCCACCCAACGGTAAGTACAAATCTTTCTGATACAGATAATCTTCAATCTACATCTTCCATAATTGATAGTTCTTACCATTAAACTTCTCCATTCATATTCTACTTTCTTCTTCCATTGCTCTACTCCCACTCAAATAGAAACCCCTGTGAGTAACCTGTAATCAGCACACACTAACCAGATCTAATCCAACCTGTTAGTATCCCAACCTAAAAAATCTGATACCAGTTGTTGGGGAATCCAAGAACAACACACCTTGTTCTGATCCCACTTGTTAGGATCTTACTCCTTAGAAAGAGCATAATAAGATTACCAAATAGAAGCAATTAAACATGCGGAATTAACTAGAAGTATAAGTAACTAGAATTCACAAATAGCATAGAATATGAGAGACAATATACTATCTTGTATTAATACTCGTATAGAAAAGAATACAATAAAGAAGATGCCACTTCTTCTCTCACCTTCTAGAGGCTTCCCACACCTCAAGTGTACAATAATTCTTCTTCAAAAGTTCACTCTCCTACCAAAAACGGTCCCAACACACAACTCACACATAGAATTGGTGTTCACCTCTCCAACTAGTTAGTAATAACCCTGCCAGTACACCAAGCACTCTAAAGTACTTCAAGTAGATCTCCCATGAACCTACAACCTACAATTCAATAGACCATACTTACACATGTAGATCTCTTATGAGCTTGTAACAACCTGCAACTCAATGATCTTACAATGGAAGGATCTTCCTTACCTTCCTTTCTAGATCATAATTACAATACATGCCAATGGGTCTATAAATAGATCCCAAACTTAAACAATAACTTAGACTCTTAGTTTACTATAATTATCCACGCAGCTAAAGACTCGAAATAGCCTTTACATGCAAACACTCAGTTCAACAAACTAACTGTTTGTGCAATGAACAGTTCTAAAACACACAGGTGACCGACGTCAATCCCTGTCTGACTGGTGCTGACCGACATCAGCCAACTCCCTGTCGATGCTGGTTGCCTTCTGCATTCATCATGACCAATGTCGGTTATACTCCCGACACCGATACTTTTGGAACTTCAGCAACCTCCTCTTCATCTAAATAGTTGAAGCTTTTAGCTCCACAACCTAACATCATTGTCATTGTTACATATCCTTTTGCCATTGTCAAATATTCAAGCTAATAACCTTTTCACTTGGGGGCAACCCTCTTACCATTTTATCCAATTTATCAAACCATCATTATCCTTAGCAAGACCATGCCATCTAACTATTCCATTCCTATGTAGACTAAAGATTGTTTTTAGTCATCCTACCTAATATTATTTTGATCTTGGATACTTTGGTTCTTCATGAACTTTTTGTGATGGGATTTTGATTAGCTTTTAACCCTTATCAAATTTGTGTTTACAATGGTAGTCTATGAAAGTAGTGTGATAGTTAATCTAACAAGATATCTTTCATCCTATCAAGTTTATTTATGTGAGCTTGATTATAACCACCTATGGGTAAATTAGTGTCTCACCAGTCTTGATACTAATTATAATTACCTATGGGAAAATTAATATCATTGACCTATTCCATTATATCCAAGTTATAACCACCTATGGTCAAACTATGGACAACACTTGTTTACCATGCATTGTTGGCATCACCTTACCAGCATTATTTTCATTTGACTGGCTATTTTCTAGATTTGAGAACTTGTTAGGATCTAGTTGGTTTTTCCTCACCTTTTGTGTGGATGGAATTACTATGATTTGAGGTCATTTTAGAACTAAGTAGGTTGTGCTCAATTCATGTTTGAGGTCACCTTATTCCCCCTTTCTATATGCTCTCTCCATTTTACAAGAAACCTAAGCCAAATGCTCTCACCATTTTGTGAGTAGATATCTTATCATTCTCTAATGAGTTAAGATACCTTGAAATTCTAAAAACATTGATAACATTTTAAAAATCTAAAAATATTTGTGATGTCTAATCCTAGTTAGTTATCCTCGATCCACCCTATTAGGGCAAAGTAATTATTAGGATGCTTTCTTTTGCTTTTATTTTTAGGATTTCTATTTTTTTATTTATTTCAAGTTGTTTGTTTATTTTTTTGTTTGTTTGTTTGCTTTCAACACTGTTGCCTTGACTTGGTCTATATGTATGTATTGGGTGATTCCTTACACACATTATTCTTAAGTCTATCCATATTCATACGTCAACATTGTCATCATGGTGTTTATCATTGGTGCATTATTTTTGAGTATTTATTAGATTAGGAGTCAGTCCTTATGCATATTTTTGCCAAGTCTTAATGGTTTTCTATCATGATGCTTACCATCACATGCTATAGAAAAAATTAGATTCAAGAAGGTCTAAAATCAATAGAACCATATAAGTTTCTCCTTGGCACCTTGGTAAGTCCTTCCATCCCACCCTTGATCAAATTAACCCATTGGACATTCTCGTTATATCATTACTAATAAGGATGAGCATCTCCTTATTAGTAGGTACAACTGAATCATTTTCTATTGATCAATCTCATTCCTCTATTCATTTATTTCATCACTTTATGCCCACTCATCTTTAATCTATATTTTAGGTCATATCCTTGAGTTATGCTTGTTAATCAACCTTAACTAGGGTACCATCATCTTTAGCCAATCCAGGTCCTTTTATTGATTATAACCACCTATGGGCAAATCATTATTTTGACTTCTATTCCTAATTATAACCACCTTTGGGCAAATCAATATATATTTTTAACTCAATGCATTAAATAATATTCTCATCTAGATTAATCTCAACCATGGGTTAATTGTACCTTTCTTCTTGTTTCTTTTTGAGAGATTGTCCATCAATAAATGTGATAGCCACTCCCTCGAGGGGGAATCATCCTAGGCTTCCTAAACACCATTTGAAGATTTGTTATTCAACCATCATCTTATCTTTGTTATATAGTCCTTTTCTCATTATTTGAGAAGATATTTCTTTTCCTATGATTTGTAACATCTTTCAAAATAGGGGTAAACTGTAGACACCTAAAACTAGCCACTAATAACCTCTAACTAGGCTTTTGACCAATTTCCACCTAAAGTACACAATTTGGCCTAAAAACACTAATATACATTAAATGAGTTGAAATTGATATATTCAAGAGCCAATTTTGGCTAGAGTATCATTAAATGGGGAAATTTAATTTATGGGCTAGCTAACTTTGATCAAGTCATTTTGAGACAAAATGACAATTTTGTACCTAGGTGCTCTGGATTGCTCTTTTCTATCAAATATCTTGCACAAGACATGTGCCTTTGTTATTTGGTGTTGTTAACATCCTAAATGTCATAATGGATCCAACACATCTGACATTGACTTCCAATTCCAATCCAGTCAAAATTTGGACCAATAACAAGATATTTTGACCAATTTGATTAATTTGTGCACTAAGATCCAAATTTGCACCAAAGTTGACTAATCATGTTTTAGCCTAATTAAACCAAATTAGGGCCTTAAGTTAATTTTCCATGGAAATTATTGAATAAATTTTTATTTGAAATTTATTTCTACTAATTGTATCATCAGGTGACATCATTATATGGGGTGGCATCCATATGCCATAAATGCATAAACTATTAGGATTATGGGTCTCCCATGCCTCATTAAGACCCTTCATGCCTCATTAAGCCCATCCATGCTTATTAAATACCCATCTATCCCAAATATTAATGGGGATATTTATAGAATGAATTTCATATTTAGATTTATTCATGGTTACACATCTTAATCTTGAGATGGATGGTCATGGTTGATCCTCAAACCAATCTAAAGTTATATAAATAGGAGGGCTTGCCTATTGAATTTTAAGCTCTTTATGCAAAATTTATAATGCTAAATTGATTTCAAATATTCATGAAAATTAGTTTTATAATGTCCAAATATTGAGCCAAACCAAGCCAAGCCAAAGTGTGCCAAGGAGAAGAGGAGATAGCCAAGCCTCCTTTGATGAAGACTTCATGAGCACAAGTTGAGCAAGCCACTACTACAAGCTAATCTAGAGCATTCAAGGGAGGTGAAAGATTTGTTCTCTTTCATGTTTTAATTGTGTTTCCATTATATTATTCTTAACTAATCTCAACCAAGTAACTAGGCCTAGAGATGTATGTTAGCTAGGGTGTTAGTTTTTCAACTTGATTTCATTTTGTCATTAACAAGATACTAACACCTCTCTTGAGTCAAATTCCTAGTTCACACTGAGAGCTTTCTAAGTATGCTTACAAAATGTTCAAGTGAGTTGACTTGTGATATTTTACATGACATTCACATGCCTATCACTAATCATTTGAATCTAAATGGATATTTATTGAGGCTTGAATTTAATGCTTATGTGAACATCTTGTTCTATGTGACCAAATTTGAGGACTTAGATCTTGAGATAGGAAGCTCATTAAGACATGAAACTTGTAAAGCATATTATAAGCATGAATAACTTTGATCATACATGTTATTTTGGTCACATGAGGCCTCTTGATCTAATTTATAAAATGCCCCAACAAATTGACAAGTGTGTTTTCATGTGATGTGTAGGATGGCTTGGCCCCTTAGACTCAGTAAGCTAAACTTCGAAGGCTTAGATATCAATATAGAAGACTCATCAAGATATGAAATTTGTATAGAAAGATGTTGGCACTAAGGACATTAATCTCATGTGTTTTGGTGGTCACATGAGGCTTCTTGAGCATATTTATAAATTTCATAGGTAAGTTGTCTACTCTAGTTATTCATGATGACCTGATGATGGTCTGGATTCAAAAAGCTTGTTCCTAAAATTTTATAGATTTAAATGATTTTTTTAGGCCTATGTGAACTTATCCTTAATCTTGAATTACATTTATCACCATGAACACCTATTTAGATCCTTTTATTTACCCTATAGATTAATCAAAATATACTTTAAATAAGCTTAAATTGTTTTAAAAGATTTGTGAACAATGTGAGACCCTTGGACCTCTCATTCTATTCAAAACTGTCTAATCCATTTGATCATTTGATCAATTAGGATCTCTACTTCTTTCTTGGCATAGGACCTCTTAGAGATTGCACTGCATCTAGGTAGTTTCGTATGTGTGCCAAAATTGGCCAACTTTTTTGGTGACTCATAGGGAAGCATGCTTACTATCCCTGAGAATCCAGTGCATTTTACCTTGTCTATTCCATTGGGTATGGAGTCTCCTCTCTATTCTAACACATTAACCTGGATCTAACACTAGCTTCCAATATTGTTCTAACCCCTCTTGCAACAAATGAGGACTAAAAGAAAGAGTAAAAGAATACAGTGCCCAAGGCACTTATTAAAGGGAAACACATAAAACAAAAATAAAACCTAACCTAAATAGATAAAGTTGTGTAAATAAAGCACTCTCTTGGAACAAAATACAAATAAACAAATGTGCTAGAGAATTACTTGGAGGAATTTAGCCAAACTACTCTAATTATTTACAACTTAAAAATATACATACCTTTCCTCCTAGATCAAAAGGAAAGTTTAAAAACCTTCCTACATCATGGGATGAGGAATTGAATGAGTCATGTAGTTCCTTGACCCTTGGCCTTGATGCCTTCTTCTTATTTGTTTTATCTTCAAACTTTATTGGCATGATATTCAATGAGAACCAAGTAAATCCAAATAGATTAGCTATAAAAATGAACTCTTCTTGTATCCAAATAGCCTCAACTTTCTCATATGGATCCTAAACTATGGCCTCTACTGGTGTTTCAAAAATACATACCATTTTGTTTTCATTGATGTTATAAATGAGGTTGGCATTCTTCTCAGTTGTAAGTTCTTCAATATCCTCAAGGAGCTTTACATAGTCCACCCAATCTCGGTCATTGTCCTCCATGGAAAACTCTTTGTCCACCTTCTCAAGTACTTGACCCTCAACTTGGAAAATATCTTCAATATCTTGAAATAGCTTCATTTATAAATACTAATCATCTTGGTCCTCCTTATCATCAAGAGCCACTACTTTTTCAATATTCTCTTCTTGATATATGAGATGATCAAGCCAATGTCCTTCATGCTCTAGTGAATATGAGGGTGATTCAAAATTAGATAGAGGTATTGAGTCATCTCAAAGAACTATGCATTCTACCTTGGTCTCATGAAACTCTCTTAGGATTACAACTTATTGTGGAGTGACTTAACCTTCATCCTTGATAGTAAACTCCACTTCATGCTTGAGATGTTCATCCACAACTTCAAGATCAGACATAGAGTCTTCTTTAAGTACTTCCCTCTTCAATTCTTGGCCACATTCCTTATATATAGCTGTAAAAGAGTCTCTAATATGTTTATTTTCATCTAAGAAGGTAGAATTTGTATGCAATCATAAATGCACAATGTCTATAAATCAATCTTAACTCAGAGAAGATAGAGCATACCTACACTTCTGATTGGGGATACACTTGTTAAGAAGTAACATGACCATTATGGGGATTTGTTAGACCCAATTAGGGGATCACTTGTCACAACATATCATGCTAAGAAGGGTTCCAAAGCCTACAGTCTAATACAATCACACAACAACCCTAATGGAGTCCTAAGTTTTAAAACATTTACTTATTCTAATAATAAGAAAGTAAAACTAATCTAGATCACACAAAAGCTTGTTACACAAAGTGGGGGTTAGAAATGTTAAAACAACTAAAATAAACATGTATTAGAAGACATATACTAATATCAATGTATAAAAAATCCTAATACATGGAAAATGAATACACATGTATTATCTATCTACTATTACAAAGGAGAAATAAAATTATGAATACTTACCTTTGAAGACAAACCTATCGATCCTCAATCTCTCCCTTGGTTAAGGTGCTTCGTAAGATATCGTTGTGTTATGTAAGGATAACCAAGATAAATCAACTCTAGGATACACAACCTATCTAATCATCCAAAATACTTCTCCACAAGACAAGATCTGTATCTCCAAAAAAATATGAAACCCTAAGTTTTATTTCTTAACTAGAATGGTCAATAAGTAGATGTTCACTCACACTTCTTTGCTAATAATTATTCTCTTATGAAATGGTGGGAAATGAGCTTATATATATAGGTGGATCTTGCCCTAAATCCTCCCAGGAACATTAGCTATATAGGGTCAACCTAGTCAACCAAATATGTTTTCAAGGATAAATCATTAGGTCTAAGCTAGGTTATCCAAAAGTATAACAAGCTAAGAAAGTGAAAAATACCCCTAAACTATACTAGGTTAACCCAATCAACCTAGTACAATCGACTATCCAAAAGGGTGTTAAGGCAAGAAAAGGAGGAATGGAAAGAGGAAAAGACTAGAATGGGTGGGACTAAGAATAATAAGCTTAGGGTAAATTATTTTAGGATATAAGTGTGTAGATGGAAAGTGGAAAAAGGGACAACAATATTATGAAGCACCAATGGTCTTTCCACCCCTTTCCTAATGTACCCCTTAGGGTATGCACTCAGAGAGATTGAGACTCGATAGGTTCATACAAGATACAAAGTGTTAGTAATCAATAAAAGTTTGAAAATATTGTGTATACATATGCCCCACTTAAAGCTCATCATGTGTCATGTAAGTGCAACACAGGATGGTGCTTTGAGATAAAACATGATAACACACAGTATTGATGCTAAGTAAAGTGTAGTAAGTAACAAATAAGCTAAATGAAAGGATTAAATTGAAAAACATGTACCTTTAACTTACCTTAGTTCCATAGATAATGAAGTAGACTATAATAAATGTGAAGGTGTCCAATGTAGAAAACACTAGATGAACCTGTAGAAGTTAGTACAAAAAATAACAAAAAATCAAAAAAAAATTGAAGATATGCATATAATAGTGGAAAATATTATCTAAGTCATCATGAATATAACGCATTTTATGGTTTTGAAAAATAGATTAGTAAAAGCAAAGATATAATCAAAATAAGGAATCTATAGAACAATAATTGAAAGAATTTAAATTTTGAAAGTGTTTTTAAATAAGACAAATGACAATTCCTTTTGTTGTTTTGATTTGTGAGAGAAGGGAAAAAGAGCTCTAGAGATAAAACAAGTTAGGATGGTGAGGAGATGATAGGTTAGATAGAGAGGGGCTCCAAAAGTGGCAACAAGTGCACTATAGGTATGCAACTAAGAATCTCAAACCAATTTTTGAAATTTATATTAAATTAAGGGAATTTTTAGTGAAATTGAATTTTAAGCATTTTTAGATGTCAAAATGAGGTAAAATTAGATTCTATGGGTAGCAAATAGGAAGACAGGAAATGGTTTTGGAGGGTTTAAGAAAAAACAATAAAATGACACTTTTTTCAAAAATGCAAGGGGTTGACAGACAAAAAAATTGGGTTAACCTAGTTGAGCTAGTAGGATAGAAAATGAGCAGATCCACAATGTCAACCCCGCAGGTATAGGTTGACCCTATACATTATACAGACTGAAGGCCTAGTTTACAGTTGTCAAGTGGTCTAAAAGGTCCAAAATGGAAACTTAGCACTAGGGAGGGGAAGAGAAGGAGGTTGGATTAGATTTTTTAGTCAACTAGGTGAAAAGATAAGAAAATTTTGGTCAAACTAGTTTGACCAAAGAGATAGAATGATACAAAAAAGTGTGTAAAAGTCTAAAAGAGGGATAGAATAGCCTAAAATGACCAAGTAAGGTCAAGAAAGATTAATGAGGCTAATAGTAAGCTAAAAATAAAAATAAAGTAATGTAGGTTTATTTTTATTGTTAAAATGTAAAAAGAATGTATTTTGATTATACATGACATGAAGGAACTAATACATCCTTTGTGTGATTCTTGGGTGCAGGGATGATGGATATTTTGGAGAATTATGGATGCAACATGGTTACTAAAAATTTTAGGAAGGTTATCTGATGGAGATAGGTATAGACTAGGATTCATAGGTCTAGGTAGGATAGCAGAGATGTGTTGGATCTCCCTTAGTGTTGATTTGTTAGTCATGTTCCTTAGTTATTAGGAATGATTGACTAACACCTTCAAATGGGAGGTGGATGGGAATATATTATATGTGGCTATCATGCTAGAGGATGTCCATGCCATCTTGAAGATACCTATAGTAGGAGTGCAAGTGATCGTAGGGATACCAAACATCCTAGAGGAAAAGAGAGACTTAGCCATGTGAGCTATAGGCTCAGAGATGATATTACTAGGTAGGATAGTAAGTATGTTTGAAGTTTATACATCACACATTCTAGACATCTAAAAGGTTGTGATAGGCCTTGTGATTCAGTAGGTGTTATATCATAAGTCAAATGGTAAGGTACCATTATTCATGGTAGCCTTGAGAAGGATAATCTTAGAGAAGTGAGTTCTATATGACTTAGGCTCTATCATCTGGGTCCAGCTAGTACATGATCTATATGATATGTTGGTCAGAGGATAGAGGACCATGAGATTGATCATATTACTAATAGCTTGGATTTATGAGATTTTTTTATGTACCAGTCAGCTGGGTTACCCCATATAGTTCATGATAGGTCACCTCAAGTATGAAGATAAAGGGAGGACCAAGCAATGTAGGCCATGCCCCACATGCTAGTACTATGGTCAGTGAGATGTGTAGACATTGTGTGGTAGCCATATGATCACATAATAGATACATAGGCAAGTTGGGACTTAATTACACTAATGATAGCTAGGATAGAGGTAGTCAAACACTATTTGTAGTGGAGAAAACCACATCTAATGACATGAGTGTTAGGGAAAATGGGCCTAGCTCATCCAAAAAAACTAATATTGATGCTCAAATAGTGGGCTCAGCATGTGAGGGAGCCATATGGGAGGAAAGGATTGGGGCTAGCAGCGGTGAGGCCAACATAGAGGCCACATCAAGAGCAACCATAGATTGGTTAAGCATGATAAAGAGTTTAGCAGGAGGATAAGGAGGTAGAGGCAGAGATACAAAATGTACCATTACTAGCTTCATGGTGTGATGATCAATGGCCATCGAGGACATGAGATTGATAGAGGTAGGAGGAGTAGGAGAGAGTGGAGACTATTTCCATCCTACATAAACCCATAGGTGATCCAAAAGAGATGACAAAGAGACCACTCAGATGCAAGCTGAGACTAACATGAGCCATGATAGCTAGGTTTAAGGTGAGGAGGTAGCCTATGGAGGAGGTGATAGGAGGTCATGTAGATAGGGAGACTATGATAGGTGATCATGAAAATGGTGAGACCATAATAGAGGAAATTAGGATAGGTAAAAAGAGATGGATAAATTATTGCTTTAAATTTATATTTGTAAGTAAAGATAGATATTTTTAAATATGATAGTGATATAATATCTATCTTCTATGATTTTTTTAGGTGTAGGTGAGGATGAGGAGGAAAGATAGGGGTATGTGGTGAGGGTAGCATTCCATGATGTCCTAGATGAGGCTTTGCATCCATATGACCACATGACACTAGAAGATCTGAGTGTACCATTTGCCCCAACTCAAGTGAGTTGGTTTAGATTAGTTAGAGAGGTAACAAATATGGGTGTAGGGGAGCTATAGGCATGGTAAACCCTATCAAATGAGAGAGCTATGCATCTATCTATAGTAATGGAGATGATAGAGATTTAGACATAGTTGGTGGAGTTATAGATATGGGAAGCACACCTATAGGTATAGGTAGAGGAATTGACATCTTAGATGGCCTCCTTATAGCATACCATTCAAAGGATTCAAACTGAGGCCTTAGTAAGCAGTGTGGCTAGCCCATAGGATAGACAAGATGGGACCCAGCGATAGAGCTACACATTGTATATGGTTGCATATATTGTATCAAATTCATGAAATATATATGTGATGGATCATTTTGGCATAATTTTTTGAATGTGTATGTTATCACTATAGGTTATTCTAGTTGTTCATGATGGTTGAGGTTGTGGATTCTTTGGATATATTTCTTTCTAGCAAATGTATTTAGCTTTGTTGTATATGCTATAGGAAGTATATGAGATGTGGTTTCTTTTTTAGCATTATGAAAGACACATGCATGGTTAAAAATAAATAGGCAAAAAGACTTGTAAAAATATAATCAATCAAGAAAATATACTACACACTATTTCAAGATGGGAAATGTGTAATAATAAGAAATGAATAAGTATAAAAACTTAAGAAAAGGCAAAACAAGATGGTAAAAAGGAATTTGTTTTTAAACTAATGTGAAATATTTTTGTACCAAATTAAGACAAATAAAATCATACTAATATCATGTTGGTAAGTATGAAATCAATTTAATAAAATGGAAGGTATGTAAAAAAGTACAAATGGTAATAAAAATATATTAATTAAGTCAATCAATCATATTAAATCATGCTAGGAAGTACAAAATTGCAAAATTTTGGTCTTAAATTGATCACACTAATTCAAGTTGGGAAGTATGAAAAATTAAAGAAATGGTTGTAATCTTACATGCACTCAGAAAATAAGAAGATAAAAAGGTGAAAGACAAATTAAGAAAGCATAAAACATACTAAATCAAGATGGGAAGCATGTAAAATGATGTGTAACTTCATAATTGATTGAATCTTATCTCAAATTTGACACATGCAATTTAGATGGTGACTTAGGTATTATAAAATTTCATGAGGAGGGTTAGGTCCTATCCATGGTCTTACATTACAAATAAATAAATATAATACCACTAGGGTGGAATAAATATGAAAATTAGGTAATAAAAGGATGTGAGTAATAAGAAGGAAAAGATGGTAATTTGTGAGAAATAATGGGTCCTATATGTGGTCTTACAATGCAAATCACAAATGAAAGCACAAGGGGAGTGATCAGTAGACAAAACAATATTTCCCAAGAGGAAATATAAGGGAGATAAGGAGTGAAAAATGGAGTGTGAAAATCAAGACTTAGGTGTCTTATGAGAAGACCTTATGAGGCAAGAGGCATACTAAGGACATGAGAAGACACTAAGTGACTAGTGGGCATCTATGTACAAAGGAAACTTATTTGCTATAGACACAAAGCTTTGTAGGAAAATAGGTGTGCTACTAAGATCAACTCATGAAGGTAATTTGGTACAAGGAAAATAAAAATGGACCTATCTTCCCATGACTTGTTCCCCATTCTTCAGGACCCCTTAAAGAGCCATCGATCTACTGTGAAGATTGGGAACTTGTGTGAGAAAGTAGGTAGCACTAAATGATTTTTTATTCTCCTCTTATAATATACTAGTGTTTCGTACCCCAAAGGACCTCAGCTCTACTATAAGGCCAACTATGGAGTTTGAGCTTCAACTAGAAGAAGGAGATGTGCTTTGAATCACATATTTTAGTGTGATTAGACTTTTAAGAATATTTTTACCATTTGATATCATTGCCTTCTGTTTAAATGATTTAGATTTTAACTTTCTTTTGAAGGATTTTTAAGATTCCTCCTCCATATAGATTTGGAATGACCAATCATGAGAGAGATAGTGATACAAACAAATGAGTTTTAGGCTAAGGCTAAAGGAAGATAAGTAACCAAATACAAAGACTGAGTAGGACACTTAGGATTGATAATAAACTAGCATGTGGTCTCAAGTCTCAACCATGTATATTCTTATTTTTTGGATAAAGGAAGAGGGAAAAAGGAGATCCAAAGTGGACCGGTAAAAGGAGGTAATAATGAGAAAGATTTTTTTACTAATTGATCACATGGTAAAGAGAGTTAATAACCATGAGGAATAGGGTTTGTATAACCAAATTACCATGACAAATTATCTTTGAAAAATGAGGATAAGAAAGTAAAACAATCATAAAGATACAAGCAAGAGATTTTTGAGAAAAACTCAGAGGGAAAAGGGGAAAGTAATAATAAATAAAAGATAATCATACATGAAAAATAAATGATAATATGAACAAGATATAGTACAATAAGTAAGATCATGATATAAGATAATCATAAATTTGATACAAAGTCAAGTGATATAATAGATAAAAATAAGATTGGATCACACATCCAATCCAATATGAAAATGTGAAAGAACCATGCATGTGCTCATAAATACTAGTAAATATATCCATGCACATTATCTAAAACATTGGATAAATCTCTATGAAGCTACAGTCGAACTGTTGCTAAGGTTTCATCAATATTTAATGAATATTGGGAAAATACTTATTTTCTAATCTCCTCAACTGAGAAAGTAGGAATGATCAAAGGATTGTGTTGAGGAGGAAAATTAGGTAAAGGATGGTTAAGAGAATACATGGGAGTAGGATCTACTGTAGATGCAAGAATCATGGGTGGATAAAGATCTATAACTGAAGTAAGGTCCATAGGTGAAGGAATCATAGGTGGAGGCATAGAAGGTGGTGAAAGGACCAAAAGAGGGGATGGAACCACTAGAGGTAGATATATAGAAGAATAAAGAGGAGCCTTCTTGTAGGAATGACCTATGGAAGGAATAGAAGAAGTTTTGGGAATGGTTATAATGTTATCTTTGAGATGTTATTGAAGGATGTGAAAATAATCAATATGATGGGTGCCATATAGATGCCATAAAAATATACCTCACCATACTTGGGCATATACTCGATAAGTACCTTCGGGGGAGGTATGGATTTGTCTGATGATGGGGAAGAAGGACAAAAGGTATCAATATATTATAACAACTTACTATAATGGATTGAAGAATGATTATCTATACCATGAAAGGAGCAGATATGTTTGTGAGTGGTTTTAGGACTCATGAAATGAGGTAAAATAGGAGTGAAAGAAGCCGCATAACACTCATCAGCCCATTTGGTGGGTAGCAGAGCCATCTTAGGCAAGGGAAGCAAACCATCACCAAGGGAGGGTGATGATGAAGAAGGAATGGAAATAAGCTCAATATAAGGAGAAATAACATCAAAAATAGGGGTAGGCTTAGTAATAGTAGGATCAGGAATAGGATCAACTATAATAAGAGCAATAAGAGGCTCAACTATAGCTAGCTCTACTGAGGGAGGAGTAGGATCTACATAAGGTCTAAGGAGAGTTGTACTAAAATTAGGAGTAAATTAGCTACAAGGGTCAAGGTACCTATAAAAATAGTAAGGCCCAATCATATCATGATATATGATCATAGTCCTATGTTATCCTTAGAAACTAGAGGTGTCATTGCCATCTCTACCCTATGATAAAGGGGAAAAGCAAAAATTAAGAACTATAAGTGAAGTAAAATGATGAGATGCACAAAAAGACTCAAGTAAAGAAGAATAATAATGGATAATTTTGGCATCATGGGCCTATACAAGACCACCTAATAATGTATCATCTAAGTAATAACCATCATCATAATCTAGGGTATGAAGATCAATGGCATAGGTAGGGATAACCTTATCATCTGATGAAGCATGGTGAATAGAATGTTTAGTATTGGTCAAGGTTATGGGAATGTCATTGCAAGAGGTTTATGAGAATGAGTTTTCAAGGAAGTAGGAAGTTGTGAGATGAGATGAGGCAAGAGATTGGAAGTTTTGATCTTTAAATTAATCTCATTTGGCTCATCATCATCAGAATCTAAGATGTTGGGAGGAATGTTACTAATGAGCTCAGGATGCCCATTGTAACCTCAAGTTGAGTTAACAAGAAAGTTGAGATGTTGAGACTCATAAAATAGAATGATAGGAAAAGGCTCAAGAGTAAGAATCTTGAAGACATCATGATCTTGGATTTTTCAAAATTTTAAGGGTTAGTGTCATCCTTAATCCTATAAATGGCTCCATTGTGAGGGAATTTAGCACATTGTCAAGCAGAGGAAGCAATATCTCTCATGCATTGAGTCCATAACATACCAAGAAAGATGTTATAATAAAGGGGGAAATTAAATATCATCACCTTCACATGGGCGGTGATAGGTAGGATGGTAATGGGAAGCCATACACATCCTAGAAGAGGCATTTGCCTTCTATCATATCCTTGACATCTGTTGCATGTAGACTTGAGATTGCATTTAGAATATCCAAGGGTTTAAATAAAATTTAGAGAAGTGATACATGTTCCATAACCCTCATCAATAAATGAAGTGATAGATTCTAATGATTAAGGGAGGATCATCTGCATAAATGAAAATCTCATCAAGAATCATAGAATCTATGGGAAATTTTAAAGAAAGAGAAGTATCTATAGTTTCATTAATGTTGATAGGCATCTCTTCATATTATTGTAAAATACTATCTTCAAAACTAGATAAATATACGTCCCATCTTGTAAGGGGAGGATAAGAGACATTCATTTCAAATAGTAGCTACATGAAATGGTTTCTATGACATGGATAAGTTCTCATGAGTTCAAAGAATGGAATTTGAGATGGGAGATTAGTGAGTTCCAAAATAGGATCCCACTCATCATAACCCATAAGAAGGTTTTTATATATAGGTGTGTAATGATTAAGAAGGTCCTATGAAGGATGATCCAAAGAGCATTAGAAATTTTGTTGATAAGAAGAAGAAGAAAGTTTAGAACCAAGTGGTAAATCATGTTGAGATGATGAGCTAGTTGGTTTAAGCTGATTTTAAGAATTGGAAGAAGCGTTAGTAGAAGCTTGGTTATCATTAGTATTGGAAGATGATGGAAGAGTGGTATAAATATAATGGGATGTGTTATTCAAGGAAGAATAATAAATTAGATCATAAAAATTAATAAGTTCATCTTGACCCAACTCATTTAAATGAGTTTGAGAAGAATTTATGATAACATGATATGCCTTATGTGAAGGAGGAGCGTAGATAGGCTGGGAATCAATGAAAGAAACCACCCTTTGCTATTAGTCATGTTAACCATATTTTATACATAAGTTGGTTCAACAAGAATTTTTACATTTTTGGTGGAAGGGGTGGGTTTGTCTTGAGTGTCTTGAATCGGTTGATGATTAGGTAAAGGATCTTTATAGATAGCCAAATGAGTATTTGCTTGATTTAAGGCTTGATTTTTGTCATGAGTTTGATAGTCCTTAAAATCAATATCATAGGATTGTTGATGCTTATATATAATGGAATCATGATCAAAATTAGGGACAAAAAGAAAATATGTATCTAAATTATGAAGTTGTCTATAGGCCTCATGAGAATGACCCCAACTAGCATGAAACTAAAAATTTTTTTTAGTATCATACCAAAATTTCATAGGTCAAGTAGGGTCAAGATCTCATGGAATAGGCTTGGGTAAATTCTTAATTAATGTAGCTAAGGATATAGGTTTATAATGTTGTTTAGTGAAGATAAATGAGGATTGGGATATTGTTGAGAAGAATGAGTTGGTTCTGAAGAAGGGTTAAGAATGACAACTTCAACATTGTGAATGGTATCATAAGAATTGGTAACACCATCATTGGTAATATTATGATTTTTATTCTTTAGTTTCAAATGAAGACCCACAGAAGGCTAGGGTGGCTTGAATTGATGCATTAGGAAATATTTTCATTTAGCTTGGTCAATAGCTTCCTTGAAGGTACATGGAGAGAGAGTGTGGACTCGATATTATAATTTAAGAAAGAGAGCATTTGTAAAGAGATGAAAATATTGTCATCCACCATGTTATGTTCACATTTGTTTGACAAAGTCTTCCATATATTAACAAAGGCTTAGGAAGTTTCATTATCATGTTGTTTGTAATTAATGAAATGGGCCAGAGTATTTTTAGGAATATTGTTAGTTTGAAATTCTTTTACTAAAGCATTTACTAAATCCTCCAAACTAGAAATGGAATAAGCTCTAAGTTGATTATACCAATCCACAACATCACCCATGAGGGTTTTGGCTAGGATGTTTGTAGTGTAAAAGGTGTTTAGTTTGACCCAGTTCTTGTAAAGTTTTATAAATTTTTTTAGGTGAAGGGTAGGATTGGTTGACCCATTATAATAAATTGTAGGTATTATACCTCCTATATCAATCCTGGCAATTTAATTGGTGAGAGGTTCATTTTGGATATGCTTAATGGTTTTATTAACTAAAGGATATTGGGGAATGAGATTTCCTTGAGAATATTGAAGAGGAGGAGGGATAACATTATAGTTATGTGTGCCCTTAGCCATTGGTTATAGATGAGATTGAAGATTAAGAAGGTCGTTTTGCATTCTCATCATTTGACTCATGTTATGTGCTTGAAATTTATTCATTTGATTGAGAGTTTGTAATAAAATTTGGTGTGTTTGATTATCATTAGAAGAATTAAAATTGGTATTTGTGTTGGTATTAGTGGTTTAGGTACCACTATTAGTGTTGATATGAGATTGAGAAGGATTATGAGACTGTGAGGCACTAGTGACAAAATTTTCTTGTGAAGCAAAAGATGGACTAGTGAATGGTTGAGAATAAGAATCACTAGAAGCATGATTTACTTGGGTATCAAATAATGAAATAGTGGAAGGATTAAGGATAGTGGACTTTATGAGAGGCCCACTAGATGTATAACATGCCATGTTAGTTGAGATAATAGGAATGAAGGTAGAAGAGGTTAGAGAAAAATATGGCATGACATAAGGAGTCAAAATTGAAGGAAGAGGTTAAGAACCAAAGAAAGTGGTACCTCCAAATCCCATTAAGAATGTAGGAGTAGGTGAATGAGGCTCTTTGGTTTGACCACTAATCATGAGGTTATAAATGGTAGAAGGATCCTTTTCTCTATGTTGAGTAAATTTGGAGATAAAGAAAAGCATTTTGGGAGTACACTCTATCTCAGGTTGATCCTTTAAGAAAAGAGGATAATTATTTTTCAAAGAGGTATTAGGAGGGGTCTCATAGTTCATTATGCAAGTGGAAATATGAACATTATTAGCATCCAAAAGAGGCCCTACTCTCTCTCTATGGGATACCCTATTAGGATTGGTTAAGTTCATCATGCCTATTGACTAACTTAGTGTCATTACCAGAAAAAAGTCCATAGTGACGGCAAAAGGAAAAAGATTAGAAATCAAAGGGAAAAGAGGTGATTAAAATAGTATAGGATCAACTGGGTTTACCCAACATAGAAATAGGGACTATAAGACTATACAGGGTCGATTGGGTCAATCTAGTATAGTGTACAAAAGGTAAAAAATATACTGGGTCGACTGGGTTGATCCAGTATAGTAGATAGGGAATTCAAGAAGCCTAAAATAGATTGTGAAAATGAAACAAGATATGTTTTCATGCAATGAAAAATTGTAAATACTGAAATGAAATAGATAATCAATTGGATTAATGTTGGCCAATCCAATTGAAGCACATAAAACAAAATCTTACACTAACATTGGCTAATTCAAGTTTTTGCACACACAATTGAGCAAAGAGAAAGAAATAAACTTGAAAATTAAAGAGATAACTAATTGGTCAACATTAATGTTTATTATATTATAAAGATATGATTTTAAGTGTGATTGGAAGTTGGCTATAAGAAAGGTACTAGATAGAAATGTAAGGATAGTTTCAAGTAGTTTGGGTTGAAATGGACTATAGTGGAAATGATACAAGCTTGGTATTGGGGCCTACCCCCTCACTTCAAAACCTATATTGATAAGGGTGTTAGGTACTTAGCTAGAATATAACATTAACCATGCTCTATACTTGACGAGAGCATCAAGTCGGCTTCCCCCTTAGTGATGAAATCCAAGTAGGTTGGCCTAGGGTAGACAAAATGTTAAAGTGATTGTTTATTTTTTTTATTTATTCATGTGTGCATAAAATAGAAATAGTGAAACTAAGTGGTTAATTAAAAATACCCTAATCAAGCTATGTGAGTTACTTTAAGCATGAAAGAAAAAAAGAAAAAGAAATGTGTGTGCTAATTACTAAAAAATATGGGGTTAATTCAAATTTGAAACAAGGTATAATGTTGACACTATATTAAAAAAATATAGAACATGGTCGATAGGGTCCAACCTATACTATGAAAGTAAGGTTAGAAAATGAACTAGATCGGCAAGGTTGATCCAGTTATTTTAGACATCACATAGAATACAGAACTAGGTCAATAGTGTCAATCTAGTTGACTATGCAAGGGTAGTTTTAAAGACTAAAAACTATGAAAGGAAATACAAAAAATAAAGAAATAGAGAAGTAGAAAGGAACCTTGGTGGATCAAAGATGCAATGAAGGAATATTATTGATGAAGAACCTTGAAGAATGCTAGAAAAACCTACTAATTGGGTTGACAAGATTGATTAAGCTATGAAGGAACCTAATGCAAAGTGATGAAACTATAGGGGTAAATTGGGTTGACCTAGTAGGCTGAATTGGATGTCTAAAAGGCTATAAACTTGTACTGGGTCAATTGGGTTGATCTAGTTGCCTATTTATGGAAACCTACACATAGAGATAAATAGCTAGGTCAATATAATCAATCTAGTATGTCAAATATATATGATCAAAATGATGATCAAAATAATAAAATAAGTGAAATAAATACTGAAAGGGTTAGTTTCATGTTGAGTTCACCAAAATGTATGCAATCAAAACTGCATCACGTCTATAAATAAATCTTGGTGCAAAGAAGTTAGAACATACCTACACTTCCAATTGGATATACACTTGTTAAGAAGGAGCATGATCAATATGTGGATATGATAGACCTAATTAGGGGATCATTTATCACAACATATCATGCTAGGAATGGTTCCAAAGACTACAGTCTAACACAATTGTATAACAACCCTAATGGAGTCCTAAGGTTTAAAACATTCACTTATTCTAATAACAAGAAAGTAAAACTAATACAATTAACACCAAAACTTGTGGCACAAAGTGGGGGTTAGAAATAATAAAACAAATAAACTAAACATGTATTAGAATACATATACTCATGTCAATGTATATAAAATCCTATCACATGGGAGAAGAATACAAATTCATTATCTATCTCCTCTTACAAAGGATAAATAAATTTAGGAATACTTACCTTTAAAGATGAGCCTATCGAGCCTCATTCTCTCCCTTGGCCAAGGTGCTTCACAAGAGATTGTTGTGGTATGTAAGGATAACCAAGATAAATCATATTTAGGCTACACAACCTATCTAAGCATCCAAAAGACTTCTCCACAATATAAGATCTGTGTCTCTAAAGAAATTATGGAACCCTAAGCTTTATTCCTTAAGTAGAATGGTCAATAAGCATATTTTCACTCGTACTTCACTAATAATTATAATCTTATGAAATGGTGGGAAATGAGCTTTTATATATTGGTAGATCTTACCCTAAATCCTCCCACAAAAGTTGGTTGTATAGGGTCAACCAATTCAACCTAGTGTGTTTTTTAGGACAAATCACTAGTTCTAAACTAAGTTGATTGAAAGGATAAAAAACCAAGTGAAAAATACCCCTAAACTATACTGGGTCGACCAAGTCGACCCAGTATTGCCAACTATCCAAAAGGGTGTTAAGGTGAGAAAAGGAAGAATGGAAAGAGGAAAAGACTAGAATGGGTAAGACTGAGAAGAATAAGATTAGGGTAAATGCTTTTAGGAGATAAGTGTATAAATGGAAAGTGGCAAAAGGGACAACAATCTTTAAATTAACTAATGGTCTACCCATCCCTTTCCCAATACACCTCTTAAAACATGCACTCATAGATATTGAGACTTGATAGGTTCCTTCAAGATACAAAGTATCATGAATTAATAAAAGTTTAAAAATATTGTGTACATAGAATTACACTTTTGATCACCAAAGGGGGTCCTTATAGTGATTTCCTCTTCATAATCACTCATGAGATCTTCTTGGTTAGCCATGGATTGGATTTTCTCCTCTTCAATTTCTTCTCTCAAGATGGGTTCTTCCTCAAAAAAGGGTAAGGTGGAAGATTGATGAATATGCTCATGTGAAGGAGACAAAATATGAGGTGTATTGGATGTTTTATGAATTAGAGATAGAGTGTGAGGGGTAGGAGAGGGGTTGCGAGTGGATTTAGGAAAGAGGAATGCACTAGTAAGAGCATAGGTAAGTGATTTCTTGGGCTGATTAGAAGAGAAAACACCTACAGAAACATGAACCTCACCTTGTCAATAGCTTCCTTATAATTCTTCAATAGCATCAAGTTCATTTTTTAGCTCTTTATCCTCCCACATACTTAGCCTATCTATTGAGCATTGAAGGCACTTTTTCTCCAAGTCCATTTGTTCTTTGATATCCCATTGAGTTCCTTGATATCGATAACTTATATATGTAACCTTGGGTATTACTTCTCAAACATTCCATGAGATGATCAAGGAGCACATCATACTCACCATCCCATGTACTCATTTCATCTTCATTATATAGTAACTGTGGTATGGATGCTAACAAGGACTTGATATAAGATGGAAAAAATGGAGGAGAAGGGTAATGATGAAGATCAAGACCAACTTCCTTTTGTTTTATTCTATCCTATAGGACTTCAATTCTTGCATTTTGATACCTTGATATAGAATCCATAGAAACATCTTATTCCTCATGACATGTCTCATAGGAGTACTCATAGGGTTCATAAGCATCATAATATGGATGATAGGGCTCATATTGGAATTGATAGGGAGGAACTTATTAATAGTTATTTTGGTAGCTTTACTCATAGGGTTTTTCAATAAGATGGTGTCTATATGGGAGGGGGGATGGAGGATTATAGGGCTACCATGGCTCACAAGATTGATAACCATTTTGATAGGACTATTAAGGAATATAATGTGGTTCATAGCAAGGTTGATAGAGAGGTTAATGATAGGTTTATTCACCACATATATTCATATCAACCTCATATATCAATTGAGATACAAAAATTGATCAAAATATTCAATGACATATACCTAGGTTGCTTACAACTAAAATTTATCATTTGGAGTCACCATTGGTGCTAGATTGCTTGATTCTAAAATCTGATTAGAGGAAAGACACTCCAAAAATATTTTCACTCTCTTGGACCTTGGTCCATCAGGCGTGCTATAACTATTTTCACCAAATATTTTACCCTAGAAGATGTTGTTAAAGCTTATTCTAAATTTGGGTAACATGGGAACATTTCTAGGTATGTGGGTGTACTTATATTAGAAATGAACCTCTAGATTTAAGGGGTAGCTCCTTGAATGTATCTTGAATTACTCTTAACTATGCCAACTGATGACTTATAGGTAAAAAAAATTAGATATTACATGAACTAAACATAATCTAAAGTAGGTGATGTACCCAATGTTCAAAATCCACTCTTAATATTGAACCCATTAGCACACTAATAGATTATGAATAGAACTAATGTAGTGTCTACAATGGTTTCCAAGTAATAATGCTTCACCTAGAGGTCAATTTGATGGACTTAGGCTGGAGGGCAATGAGGTTAAGGATTGATTGGAAGCACTTACTATCAACTATCCACTCTATACCTAATACATCAACCTTAAGACACACTAGATGACCTACAAGAAAATTTTATTGGCACTTAGGTTGAACTTGGACTAGAAAGGGAAGATGACAACCAATTTTTCATATAAAATAAATACAAAACACTAATAAAATATTAGTAAACAAATACAAAATACTCTATTCATTACTCTAAGAGGTGTAGAATTTATATTTTGGGTAGAGTCTAGTCCTACCATCCTAAGGGATGATTAACAATAGCTTAAAAGCTATATTTATAAAAGAAAGGCCCTTTAGAGAGAGAGATATTGGCACTAAAAGAGGAATCAATGAGCTCAACTTTGTTTGAATCATAGTTACAACTACTTCTACATTTATGCTTATTCAAGATTCTTGATTGATCTGGGTTACTTCAAGTGGATGTATAGTTACATTATTCCCTTATTGATGCTCCCTCAAAGTTACAATGGTGGGATCAAGTTGTTTCAAGATGGTTCCTAACATTAATGTAGTTATAACCATCAGATCAATCTATTAGAGCTTTGTCTTGGTGTTTAATGCTTTTCTTTAGTTTGTCATGGTGTGTAAAAGGGAAAAAAGGGGTCATTTTCATGCAGTTGGTACTAGAGATGAAACCATTGGGGTTTACATGTATGCCTTCATATCATCCTTTAAAGTGATAGCTCTTGTTTAAACTTCATCATTATCAAACTCATCCCCATGTTGAAAGGTCCACTATACATAGAAAACCAATATCAGACTATTGGTTTTCCTATAGTCATTATGTAGATGCATACCTATAGACTATATAACCCCCTCTATTGATTATATTAGGTCCAAAATATACCCATTTTGTCTTTATAGGAATTGATAGTTCACCATATGCATAAATCTTTATTTTAAAAATGGCAAATACAATCACAGAATAAAACTTTAATGACACAAACCCTTGAGATAGAGGTCCATATTAATATTTAATGGTGGTCATTTTAATTCCTTTAACTTGATTGCATCAATGTGTCCCCTTGATGGAATTTAGCCGATCTCAAATGGTGACAGGATGACCCCATAATACCTATTTTCTTTAGTCAAAAACTTGCCCTTAGGTTTGACTTTGTCGATCAAAAATTGCTTGGGCCAATAAAAATGCTCCAAATATTATTTATTCCCATTGGTATCACAAATCCCCACTATCAAATCTTGAATTTTTGACCTCCTATGCACCATTGATTTCTTTGGTATGAACAAATGTGGTCCATTTATTTTTTTCCGCAAATATCTTTTGACATGTTGACTCGAGCTCACATCGTTGGATAAAGGTGTATGATTAAATGCAAGGCCTTAGATTTTTTTGGATTTAAAAATAAATGGATATTTATCATGGTCTAAATTTTATGTCTACACAACCATTATTTAATGTTCATGTGACCATCATTTGATGTTCATGTGACCATTATTAACATCTGTGTGACCATCAAATTAAATACCCTAATGGTTTTTTGCCATAGCTTAAATTTGATGTTTGCATGAATGTCTCCATTTTTTTGACCAAATTTGAAGGCTTGGATATAGAATCAAAATGGTCATGTAGGTACCAACTTTGTAGGAGATGTTCTTGATATTGAAAATATTATGCCCACTTGATCCGCTAGTTTCAAGAGCTTTCTAAGTGTGTTTACGAAATGTTCAAGTGATCTAACCTATGATATTTTGCATGATTTTCACATGCCTATCATTGATCATTTGAATATAAATTCCTATTTTCCAAGGCTTGAATTTAATGCTCACATGAACATCTTATTTTATGTGGTCAATTTTGAGGACTTAGATCTTGACAAAACAAGCTCATCAAGATATGAAACTGGCAAAGCATGTTCCGTGTATGAAGAACTTTGATCACAAGTGTTCCTTTGGTCATGAAAGGCCTCTTGAGCTCACTTATAAAATGGTAAAATAAGTTGACCAATGTGTTTCCATGTGACAACAGGATGACCTGGCCCCTTAGACTTAGTAGGCTAAACTTTGAAGGCTTAGATCTTAAGATAAAAGACTCATCAAGAAATGAAACTTGTAAAGAAATATCTTAGCACTAATGACATTGATCATGCATGATTGGTGGTCATGCAAGGCTTTCTGATAATATTTATAAATTACACAAGTAAGCTATCTAATCTAGTTATTCATGACATCCTGATGATGTCTGGCTTCACAAAACTTGTTCTTAAACTTTTACAGCTCTGAATGATTTTTTGAGGCCTATGTGAACTTGTCCCTAATATGGAATTTTATTGATCACCATGAATACATATTTTTATCCTTCTATTTTCCCTGTAGATTAATAAAAATTCAATTTAAGCAAGATTAAAGTTTTTCAAAAGGTTTGTGATCAATGTGAGACCATTGGACCACTCATTCCATCTAGAATTTTGTCGAAGCCATTTGATCCTTTGATCAATCAGGAGCTCTACTTCTTTCTCTGCATCAAGACCTCTTAGAGATTTCAATACATCCAGGAAGTTTCATATGTTGTCTAAAATTCACCAACATTTAACAAGTCAAAACAATTTTAATTAGACTCTTAGAGTGCAAGGAATAAGGCTAGTTGACTCATGGAAAATAAAGTGGAAAGTGTGCGTCATGATGAGTCTATATGTCCAAGTGGTCTATTTTTTGTGGTGTAAATTGCTACAAAGATTGAATAATGTCAAGATCTCTTATTGTCTACTCATGTTGTGAATTAAGAGCATAAGCTCAAAGAGAAGACCAAGATGCTAGTTGAGGCTAGTCTTGAGGTGTGTATATATCTAAGTGAACAACATGCTATTCTTAAACAAGTTTCAAGTGAAGAACATCAGTTGTCAATATCTAGTGATGAGGTATGTCATGAATCTTTGTTATTTCAATATGTTGTCAATCCATTTTTTGAAGAAAAGGAGGATATTTTAGTAGATGAGCATTTTACTTCTCTTAAGCCTAAAAAGAAGAAGAATAACTCTCAGTATTAGATGACCAATGAGGAGAAGGAATATGAATAATTATGGGTAACTCTTGGTTTCACATCATTTTAGGACATTATGGGTTAGGGTGTCTCTAGCTAGGCTTCAAGGAGACACGTGTTAGCAATAAGAAGCATGGTGGATGTTATTCATTTTTTATTGTTTTTGTAGGACTAAAAAGGTAATGAGAAGATTTATTGTCTTACTATGAAAGGACATAAAAAACTAAGTGATTTGAAGAATGATCTAGTTAGTCAAATAGTGAAGAATGAAGTTGTGTTTGCAAGTTTTGCAAGTAGGGAATAGAGGTCTCTAGGTGTCTAATCAAGGATGGTGAGTTGTCAAAATTTTCTATTTTTATATAAAGGTATGTTGATCATGTTTTATTGTGTTCAAGTTTTTTTGTCCTAAATATAAGAACTTGTCAATTTAGTTTGCTTAAATTGATTGATCAAATGTTGAAAGACTAAAGATTAGGTTGATATGGAGGATGATGAGAATGTGTAGTCATATCTTTGATATCATGAATAAGGTCTTAGAGTTATGTATATGACATGTTGTGTCTGTCATGGAGTTCATGGTGTTATGAAGATGAGATAGTTCCATGAGAGTGATTTGAAAACGTTCTAAACCATGATGGCTTATAGAGGACAAAGGGAAATTATTTTGAGATCCTTAAGAGAATTATTCATGTCTACTATAGTTATGATTTCAATCATATTTGTATGATGACTTGCTCAAACCAATTCATGTGTTTTTGATAATATATTGAATCCTCACTCATAAACAAAGGGGGAGCTTTGTAAATGGTCAGGTCCTAATCAGAGGACTGTGTAGTAGTATTTGAGATAGAAGGTATGAAGGCAATTATGTTGATTCATCATTGTTAATGGTCTGAAGATGCTCAAAAGGGTGCCTAAGCTTAGGTGACTTCAGGGGAGTCCCTCTTAATGTGTTCAAGGTAAGTTCATGTAGTTTTTTGATGTTCATGTATATTTTGTCTTTGATGATCAAATAAGAGTGTAGTCATGGAATATGTTTGAGAAATAAAGCTAAGAGTAGGTATGCACAATGTTAGGGGGAGTTTTTATCATCTTTTAGATATGTTCCTTTCCTGTTATTGAATCTTAAAGTCTTTTCAAGTCCTCAAGATTAGAAGATGAGCCAACTTTGTCATTATGTCAAAGGGGCAGAAAGTACTTGAAGAGAGACACAGAGTTTGAGCATAAGATTTATATTAGTTTTTAACATTAATGACAAAGGGGAATATTTTTGGAGGTTTTTAAATGATGTCTCCAAGGTGACCAAGTATGTTGATAAGGTGTCATGTATGCTAAAATGACAATGATAAAGAGTGCTTCAATATGCTTCAGTGTTTTTTCATGGTTCCTTAGTGGTTGACTTAGTGAGGTAATTAATGGATGATATTGATGGTATGAACATATTTTAGAGACCCTATTGGGTTTTATAAGTGTTTAGAGTGCTTATGGAAGTGAAATAAATTCATCAGAGTAGTCATATGAGTGTCTAGGTTCAAGTAGCCATCTTGGTAGATAAGGCTAAATAATTAGTTTGATGATGGTTTATTTCAAACATATGAAGGTTTTAGGATTAGTTTCATACATGGATGTATTATCTTATGAAAGGTGATCATCTAGTTCAAATTTTAAGTCATGAGGTTAAGTGTAGTAGAATTTATTAAGGTGAAAAATTATCTTTCTAAGTTGATTGCAGTGGTTCCCATAGACAAATTTGCATTATTGAAGATCTATGATGAGTGTTTAATTGGATCAAATATCTAATGGTGAGAATTTAATATAAATATATAATGATCTAATAGATCATGTGATCTTATCAATTGTGATCCAATAGTGCATATTTAGTCAATTTGTTAAAGGTTCTTGAGATTTCATGTGCTTGTAACATGTGTCTCAATCTCATTGTTTTGATAGAATATCAATGGCATGTGGGTGTTCATACAGATGGAGATCAATGGAGTGCATTGAGTTAAATAGTGAATGTGTGTAGAATGCACATAGAGTTGCCAAGTGGCATAATTATGGAAGCTCAGATCAAAGATCAATGGTGAGTGTTGCAACGTAAAGACCAGGCTACTCCCAAGGAGCTCAATGGAGCATATTTGTTCAAAGTTACCAAGGGACATGAGATGATGAAAAAGTGTCTAATGTTTAGTATTTACATAGTGACCACTGGAATTTAAATATTCAAATTAATGAAGGAAAACTAGTTTGTAGTTTTTAAGCTATACCTTTTGATCTAGGATGAACTTTACGGTGGCGTAAAAATCAAAGTTGAAGAGGAATTCAAGGTGCATCCATCCAAGATTATTTAGAAAGTCTAAATTTTTGTAGATATGGAGATTCAATTTTGACTGTTTATTCATTCATGGTGTTACTATGTATAAGAATAATGTTTGAGTAAATGGTGCTTTAGCATAAGAGTGTTTTGGTGGGAGTAATAACCTAAAGATGTCTTAGAGGTCATATGGAGTGGACCCATGTATTATAAAGTTATATTATGTTCTTGTTTTGCTTGATGAAGTACTAAAGGGGTAATAGGTCTTGATGAGACCTATAAGTGATATTAAGTCCTAATTTAAAGGTGTAATTGTTTATGTGTGACCCATAGATTCTATGGCCAACCTATAAGGATGGTATTGAGATATGTGTTAGAATAATATAAGTCTTAAGGATTAAGGCAAGTATTATGGCCAACCTAGAATTTAATATTCATGAAGATTTTATAAAGTGTGAAGACCAAATTAATATTTTTTAGACAAGAATGTGAATGTGTTGAGAGAGAAGAAGATAGAGATAAAGGAAAGAGATTAGAGGGAGTGTGCTCAATGGATGGACTAAAGTATATAGAAGATTGAGGATGATCAAAAAATCCTAGAGTGATCCAAAAGGGGTGTTTGGATGCATTGTTTGTATGAGCAAGTTTGAGGGTGTGCGATGAATTAAAAGAAATTAGAGTTGAGAAAGTGTGGAATTGAGTGAAGGAGAGATCCTTTAGAAGAGAAGATATAGGTCAGTGAGGACCATTAGAGTGTGACAAAGATCATACATATTTATTTGATCAATTTGATAAAGATAAACACATAGATCATTAGACATAATAAGCCTAAAAGATGTCTATTGAATGAGCAAGCCCTAGAGGTTGTTTGAGAGAGATAGAAGGGTGAAGAAGAGTGAAATTAAGAGAATTCCATTATTAGGTGTAGAAGACATCAGATTAGAGGTGGATATCAAATTAAGGTAGTTGAGTGGGTGCCTGGTTCCCAAGGGGGTTGGTTTTGCCCTATGGGATGGGTGTTCCTTGATTAGTTGGTGTTGGTCTAAATTTGGATCTTTTTATTATAGGATTATAGTCCATTTTGTAGGTTCTAGTGGGTTTTGTTCCCCAAGAGGGTTTCCCACATAGATCTTGTGTTATATGTGTGATCTTTTTTATCTTTCTTATTCATTTCTATAAATTATGTGTATGGTTCATAAATGATAATGTTATTTGGTTAAGGGTTTGAAAGGATTGGAATTGAAGTTTTAGATTATCTAGCATCACTGATTCACCCCCCAGTGATTTTACCTTTAACAAGTATTGCATCCCCACTCACCTATCTTTTGAATAAAGACTCCTTCTAGTGGACTAATTCAACTACCAAGGAATTTGAATAATTTAAAATGGTTATGTGCACAACTCTAGTTCTGGTTACTCCAAAGTTTTCAAAAACTTTTGTTTGGAGTGTGACACATTGGGATATGACATAATCATGCCAGAAGGTAGACTAATGGAATTTTAAATTCATCAACAAAAGTGAAAAAATATGATAAAACCAATCTATGAGAAAGAGATTATGGCTATTTTGCATGCATTCAATCAATGAAGACCTTATCTGATGGGTTATCACTTTCAATAAAAATTGATAATGATAGTCTCAAATATTTTTTCAAACAATGATTGTCATCTGAAGAAAAACAACATTATGTTACTAAAATGTTAGGATGTGATTTTTAAATAGTCTATAAGAAAGGAAAAGATAATGTGGTAGTCGATGCACTATACTAGAGGGATGAATCAGTTGAGGGATTATTAAGTGCAATGATTATTTAGTATATTGGCTAGAGGAAGCAAGATTAAAATGGGAGAATGATAGTGCTACCCATGGTTTCATTCAAAATACTTAGCAACGTTATGGGGGAGTTGATACATGGAAGGGGGATGTATTATGGTATAAAGATAGATTATACCTTTGTAAGCATTATCTCCTCAAAAATAAAATCTTTCAAGAAATTCATGTGTCTCCACTAGGAGGTCACTCAAGATTTTGAAAAGCATAGCATAGAATCAAGCAAGATTTTTTTGGGGAAGGAATCAAGGGGAATATCTATAAATATGTGGTTAAATTCATGATATGTCAATAAAACAAAGTTAAAACCATTAATACTCCAAGTCTTTTTCATCATTTATCCACACCTTGCCAACTTGGGAGGAGGTTTCCATAGATTTCATAATTGGGTTACCATGGTCTGAGGGTAAAAATGTTATCATGGTAATTGTACATCAACTCACCAAGTATGCTCATTTTTATTCCTTATCCTAGCCATTTTTTACCATTGCAATAACTTCTATTTTTCTCCATGTAGTTTAAAAATTACATGGAACTCCAAATATCATTGTAAGTTATTAAGATCCCATATTTACTAATAATTTTTGCAATGAATTATTTGCATATTTGGGCACCCAATTGGATCATAGCTCATCCCATCATATTTAATATGATGGAAAAATAGAAATAGTTAACAAATATTGATAAGGATATCTTCAATATTTTATTTCTGATAAATAAGACAAATGCATTCATTGTCTGCCACTTTCTAAATGGTGGTATAACACTTATTCCAAGATTTATCCCTTTTTGGCATTGTATGGGTATCATTCCCCATCCATCACTTCATCATTGATTGGGAATCCCAAGGTTAGAGATGTTGAGGAACACATTCACCATCAATAGGAGGTACTAGTGAGTTTGTAAGAAAATTTAGTAACAACACAAAATAGAATGAAATAGCATGCAGATCAAACAATGTAGTGAGTGACATTTTGACATAGGTGACTAGGTCTTTGTGAAATTGTATCCGTATTAGTACATGTATCTAAATAAACATAAAAAGGATAATAAGTTTTCACATAAGTATTATGGCCCTTATTAGATCTTGCATAAAATTGGTAGTATGGCTTACAAGCAAGAATTAACCCCATATAATCACATACATTCGATATTCCATATATATTTCTTGAAGAAGGTAACTGGACATAGAGTTTCCACTTATACCAAGTTACCTAAATTAGATGAAAAAGTCTAATTCATTCTAGATCCTAAAGAGATCCTTCACATGTGAACTTAACAACTAAAAACTAGATACATTAAGGATTATTTGATGAAATTAAAGAACTTGAATTTATAATATATAACATGGGAGGATGAAGCATTCTTGTAGCATCATCCTGGTTTGATTCAACATTAAAGACAACATTGTTTTGAAGGGGAGGGGCATGATATGTCATATGTTAGATTAGGTTATTTCCCTTAGCTCATGTTCACTTAGGTGATTTATTATTTCCTTTTATTTATTTATTCTCACCATTTATGTGTGGATATTTCATTTATCTTATTTTAGATATTATGATATATTACATATGTATCTTTATATATTATGGAGATATTTACTTCCATCCTCATCCTTACCCCTTGGACATATGGTATGTTCATGTGGAGGGGGATTAATTTTTTATTCCTACTAGTGGAGGATTATTTATAGCCCTTTGAATTTATTTTTGTAATTTCTCCAAGAATTTTTTTCAATAATTTTAAATTTTTTTGTGCAAATTTATTTTTTTGACCCATTTATGATGGGAAATTTTGTAAAAAATATATCTTTTGTTCAATAACTCAAAATCGATGTTATTTTTTTCAAAAGTGTATGTTTTTTTACACCTAATCTATTAGTGTCATTTATTTTGTATAAAATTCACTAAAATATAAAGTGTCAAATTCTATGGGGGGCTCAAGATAAAACCTTTTGGGGAATTGTCTCATTACTTATTTGTGCACCCCTTTGCATTCTTATGTTCTTTGGTGTTTTCTTAGAATGGCTTCTTCTGTATTAGATTGGTGTGAAACATTAGCAACACATAATTACCACACATGAAGACTAAGAATATAAGTAATAATTAAATTCAAAGGATTATGGGCCTTAATGACTGCAACACAATCAATGTTCACTAGAGAATATGAAAAATTTCAGAACCAATACAAATTTGATGAGTGTATGGGTTTGATAGGAAATTATGTAAGTGATAATATTTTGTTTCATTTGGAAGGTTGTGACTCTCATTTCAAAATATGGGAAAAATTAAAGGGTTTATTTGGTAATGTGGATCATATTATATCCATGTAACTTGAAGTAGAGATCACTTCTCTCAATCTTGAATATTTTCCATCTATTGTAGACTATCTTCTAAGTTCAAGCACTTGTTGACATAATTAAAGGGGAGTGGAAGAGAAAAAAAATATGAAGAGTGGGTTTACCTGATTCTTTCCAATTTAAAAGATACATTCTAAATCTTTTATTCTACCTTTTTCTCTAGCATGGATGCCTTAGGGGCCACTTTCAAAATAATTGATTTAGAGTTGTTTTGTGAAAGACTTACTAGTGAAGAATCCAAACCAAATTATATAACCTTGAGTCTTCCACCTCTCAAAATGCCTTATTATCATCTCATCCTAATAGTAAGGGAAAATCAAAAAATAAACTCAAAACCATTCCTTCTCCATCTCAAAGTGCCACTAAAACCAAAGACAATGACTCTAAACCTAAAGAGTCTTATAAATCTAATAATAAGTCTAGTCTTTCATGATTCTTTTGTGGAGGGACTGGTCATGTATAAATTAGGTGTTATAATAGAATGCAATACTTATATGATGTGATTAGAAAACACAATATCTTTATCTCCAATCCACCTCCTTCTAATGAGCATGGCACAACACTTAATGTCTTTAGGAGATCTCAATTACTTATTACATACAATTGGGTTATTAATTTTGGTGCTTTTCACCACATGAATTCTTCTAAGGAGTATTTCATATCTATTGGTTTGAGTCATACTTCTAACATTGAGGTTATATATTCTTATTTTATTTATGTTAAGGAAAAAGTTGACGTAAATTATTGGTGTCCACATTAAAGATGCACTTGCTTCACTATTTTTTATGTTTATTTTATTTTTATAAAATAGAGTAAAACTTAAAGAAGGGTATGGTAGAAGAACCTAATTTTATTGTGTGCATGTGAATTAGTTGAGTGTGTATACTCCTCTTTATTTGCAAAGGATGACCTGTAGATAAGAAAGACACTAGAAAAGGGTGGATTGGTGAGATAGTTAGGTGGATTGCATAGCATGAGCTATATCCAAGAAAAACTTAACTTCCTTAGAGGATGTTAATCCAAAATTTCAAGATAATTAATTTATGATAATATAAAGTACTAAAATTTGATGCAAGAGATACTTGAAGAGAAACAAGCGATTTTAACTAAAATAGCAATAACTTAAAACTAAAGCTAAAGTGTTCAAAATTGTTTCAAAAAATAACTTAAACATTTGTGATACAACAAAAACTTGAAATTTAGAATTTGGATACATGATAATAGGTGAAAATTGATTGATATTTTGAGAAAAATAAAAGACACAATGATCATCAATGGGCATTGTGGAACCAGTGTCAGTTAAGATAACTACTATCAATCAAGGAATGACTATTGTCAATTAGAGATGATGGGTGACTATTCCTATAAGTCATGGTGTGGTAAAAAATGATGTTGGGTTGAGTTGCAAGAAGGATCTATAGATGGTTTATGGATTGGATTCTAGTTATAAGAGTAAAGTGGAATCTCAAGAGTGTCAAACTTGGGAGTTGAGTGGTCAGAAGATTGAGAATGATCTATGGATGGCTTGGGGTAGAAGGTTAAGTGCCTGGAGTTGTATAAATCCAACATAAATAATGGGATGTTGGGAGATGGGAAATGGACATAAGCAAATGATACTACTAAAACTAACAATTGAACTTGATAAAAAATGTAGATATTTAGCTCTAATTTTTTTGGTCTAGAAGAGTGTTGAGGTTGAGTGGTAAAATGCAAGAGATCCTAGAGAAATATGGGAAAAGTAATGGTACTTTAGCTCTTCATGATGAGTTGCTAAAGCACGTAGGTATCTTTGGTCTAGTTGCTGGTTCACTTAGGAGCTTTAATTCACTTGATATTAAGAGAGTCTCATGCAAAAATATAATTTTCAACCTATTTTAGGCAAGGCTTTTGAGTTACATTAAGATACCATCACCGGTCCTAGTCATTCAGTGTTGGTCAAGGGGTGACCACCATTGATCAGAGAGAAATAGTCAAAATGGCTGAAATTAGCCATTTAAACTAATGATTGGTTTTTAAGGGGTTAATAAATGGTTCAAGGTTAATAAAGGGATCATTGAGACATGTGAGGAATAATTTTAGGAGGTTAGGTAATTAAATACTAAGTTATAAATGATCTCTACAATAGGTGTCGATCAACTAGCCATCAATTTGGGTAGGTAAGGTGTAAATAGAATTAACTAGTTTAATTAATTAAATAAATTAGATAAATGGGCTAAGTGTGTGTGTTAAAGGCTTTTAATATTTAATCCTAACCCAAGGGGGTCAAGGGAGCCAAAGGGTGTTAGATGGCTAGAACCATTTTGTGTGGTTTTTAAGTGTCTACATTTTACCACTTTTGTTTCTTAGATTGCATCCTCAAGCTACAAAACAAAAATAAAAAGTGAAGTGGCAAGTTGGATGCCTCAATTATGGGAGGATGTGTTCCCCCTCGAACTGAGATGTGATGAGGTGAAAACATAGTCAGGTATGGGTTTGACAAGTATGTATGGGTGAGAAAAAGGGGAGTTAGGTTGTGGGTTAGGTTAATGTGGAAAATGGTCTTATGGGGTGAAAGGGGGATTAGGGGGTTACAATCAAAACCTAAAGGGATCAACCAATGTCGGTCAAGGTCGATCGATGATGGTTGATTTAACTCTAATGGTGATTATCAATGGTCATTGTCCTAACCCTAAAAGTTAGATGGAAACCATAAAAGGTCAAACATTTCTATTTTTGGCATATTTATTTAATTGGTTATTGTGTGTCCTTTGTTTAAGAAAAAATGATGTAAAGAAAAGGTGAAGTTCCTCATGAGTTGAGAAATTAACTAGGGTTGACTATGAGTTGGAGTTTGGGGTAGAGGATGTTAGGTGGACTAGGTAGACAATGGGTGGTGAGGATGCAGTTCAAGAAAGGAAGAGATAGGGGTTGAGTGGCACCTATGCAGAGGGCTCAACCTTAGAGACACTCAAAATGAGGTATGGGTTTTGTAGTTTGATTTTTTTTGTTTATTTATTGTAATATGGATGGGTTAATTAGCAACATGACTCTTCATGAGTGGGTATCATCTATAGGTGCATAGATAGGTCTGAGTGATGGCTAGGATCTAGGGGGTAGTAGTTCTCTGACAACCTAGACCCTATTAGACTCATTTTTTAAACTTATATGATTTTGATACCAGCTTACAAGCTGATGTAATGAGATGTAACTATCATTTTAAGATACACACACACACACACACACACACACACACACACACACACACACACACACACACACACACACACACACACACACACACAGACACACACACACACACACACACACACACACACACACACACACACACACACACACACACACATGGCATTTGACAATGAGTTATGATGTGATGATCATGATGTGTGTTGCTTATGTTTAGTTATGATACTTATGGTTTATGGTTATTTTTATGATGTTATGGTTAATTATAGCTCATGTGATGATGTTTTTTATAATTTTTATGACATGTTTATGATTTTATTTATAAATTTTCCTATGAGTAAGTGTATGCTTAATTAAACGTTGTGAATGTGGATGTTTTAAATTGATGAATTGATGTGATCATTTATCTAGATAAATATGTGATGGATATATTTGGATTGATTCATTTATTTAATGTAAAGAAATGATTAAATGGTTATAATAAATGTGATAGAATTAATCTCATGGATGTGATTATTGCTTAGATAGATGAGATGGTATTTTGATAAATGAGATGGTGATTTTATTAAAATATTGTCATGATTAAAAACACTTAAATGAATTATGATGTGAAAGGGTTAAATGGAAATCATGAAATAAAACACGTAATGCTTTTAGATTTTTTCAATGATTTTCACTTGTTTGGATGAGGGTTGCCTATAAAGACTATTCTTAATACATAGATAAAGTTTGGATAATAAAACTATACATAAGGAAAAGAGAAGAAAGTTAAAATAATTAAAAGACAAACTTCTTGATGAATGTATTAATAAGTAGGTGAAAAATAAGAAGGAGACATGATGTTCTTTCATTGGAAAGGACTACCAAAAGGAAACTAGATCAGCTTATGAACTTAAGCCCTTCATATGCTTTGCATTAGCATTCACTAGTTTGTTAAGAAATTCTTGATCACATTGTGTCAAGTAAGCTCAAAATTCCTTATTTTATGGAAGGCAAAAGGGAGATGGAGGAAAGTGGATCCTTCTTGTGGGGATAGCTTACCTCTTTTGTAGGTTGTTGAAGAGCCAATATAAACAAGTATATATCATATATGGTTTAGACTGATTGATGTGGTAATTCTACTCATGAAATCCAATTGTAGCTTCCATGATTTTAATTTTGTGAAAGCTTATTGTAGCTTCCATAATTTTTCTTTTTTGTATTTGACAATGGGTATTGTGATGTTTTGAGAGGTTGGGGAAGTTGATCAATGAAAGAAGCTTCCAAGAAATTGCTCGCTTTGATAAATACTTAGCTTAACCATCCTTCAAGGGAGTGGTCTTAGCCTTACGAATTTTTTTAAACATGTGATATATGTCCTTCAAGGGAGAAGTATACCTTATATTAAGCAATTTTAGAATTTTTGTAGTAATTATCCTTTAAGGGAGAAGTTTATAATGCTAAAGATGACCCATAAGATGGAACAGTTTATAATTTTTCTATTTTAGACATAGACTTGATTATAGAGGCTTTAAGGTTTACCTTTATGAAGGCAAAACTATAACACAAGAAGGGTGAATATTGGATGAGAGGGTGCTTTAAGACACAATGACCATGGGATTCCATCCTATTAGGGATGAAAAGTATCCATGAGAATCATGCCATGGGTAGATTTGTGGTACCCATATTTAGGATTGAGGATAATATTGTGATAGATAATCATATGATTCTATGATGTAATTAGTTATCCTCAAAGTGGGGTAATGAACATGATAATCTTATAAAATAAGGGACAAGCTTAAGTTAGATATAAGGTGAGTTTGAATCTTGTTTTAACAAAATAAAGGATTCATATGTGAAGCATTGAGGGACTCAATTTTTGGTTTCCCTTCAAGAGATGATAATCGATAATCTCCTGACCCATACTTATGCATTATAATATATGATCCAATCTATTTGAAAGCAAACTTTCCCTACTTGCTTCTTTCCATATTAGTTACATGTTGATTTCATTTTAAGATGAGGTCTCTAATATTGAATTTTCATTATTTTAGGTATTTTTTATAACCACACCTCATTCGTTCTTTCTAGACATGAAGATAGTTAAGCATGGCCAAATGAAGCTCATCAAGTATCTCAATTTGGGTTAAATGTTTTTGATGATAATCACCCTCAGAAATGATATCCTAGAGGGATATATGAAGAGATGGAATTTGGAATTCAATAGGAAATACAACCTCTTCTCTAAATATAAGAGAGAAAGGAGTATCACTCGTAGGGGTTTGAATGCTAGTATGATATTCCCACAAGGTGAAGGGATCGTGTAAGTACCAATCCTACCCAAATGCATTGACCATTTTAGTTAGCATTTTGTTAAAGGTTTTGTTAAAAACTTCAACCCATCCTTTAGCTTGTGGATGATAAAGTGATGATAAACTTAACTTAATACCAAATGTGTCACAAAGGCATTTTACTTGTTTTTCTAAAATATTTCCCATTATTGATGATGATTTTGTGAGGGACATTAAAGTGATAGATAATATGATGGATAATAAAGTCAAAAATCTTATTGAGTTTAGTTAAAACAAGGGGAATATCCTCTACCCATTTGGTGAAATATTTTGTTGTAGTGATGATAGAATGGCATCATTGTGAAGAATGAGGGTTAATTTCACTAATGAGATCTAATCCCCACTATGCAAAGGGCTAGAAATATTTAGAGACTTAAAGATTATGATTAGGTACATGATGAAAATTAGCATGTTACTAACACTTAACACACTTATTTACATAATCACAATGGCCTTTGTTAATGGTAGGCCAATAATAGCTAAGTCAAAGGATATTTTTAGTGATAACTAGTCCATTAAAGTGTCCCCCATAAATCCCATCATGCATTTCCTTGATAGCATGAGATATTTCATGACTATGTAGGCATCTAACGAGGAAACCATCAAAGCCTCATTTATAAAGAATTCCCCCTAGTATGGTATAATGAGATTTACTTTATATAAACTCTCTTTGACCATTTCTATAAATATGAGAAGGAACAATGGCTAGTTTTAGATAGTCGAAGATTTGCTTATACCAAATGTTAGATTGGGTCTCTTCCACATGACAAATGGAAAGAAGGTCTGATTCAATATAAGAGGGCCCATTAAGGTGATGGATAATAACAAAAATCTTAGAAGTGGAAGGTGAAGTTGAGATTTGGGAGGCAAGAGAAGCCATAGTATTGATGAATTTGTTATTAGAACATAGAGTGTCTTGGATAAAGTAATGATCAAATGATGCTAAGAGTACATCCACTAGTATTTTATACTATTGTAGAACATCATTTTTACATTGGTAAGAGCCATTGATTTTATTGACCACAAGTTTGGAGTCACTAAAAATTCTAATTGTTTTAACACCCAAGACTAAAGTAGTTTGTAGACCTATAAGCAAGGCCTCGTACTCAACCATGTTATAAGTGAAATCAAAATAAAGCTTAAAGGATAAATTAAGGGGCTCACTATCAAGGGGAATAAATATGATACTAACTCCCTCACCACATTGACACTTTGATCGATTGAATAACATGATCATTTGATAAGCATAATCCTCTTGTGAGAGAGTCATGATGGACTTATCAATAAACTCAAGAGGAGAAGGTTTGTTGTCTACTAATGGTGTCTCAGCCAATTGGTTAGTAATGACTTTCCATTTAATTGAATTTTTCTATAGGAACTCAAGATCAAACTCATATAAAATCATGAGACATTTATCCATACATTTAGACACCAAAAATATGCATAACCATGTTTTTAAATGTCAAAAATCCCCTTGGACCTACTTAGGACCCCCTTTGGACCAACCTAGACCAAGCTAGACTCACCAAACCCATTTTCACTCAATTTCACCAAACTATCTCAACCTGACCTTTAGGATGCTTTTTCTCTAGACCCTGACCATAAATGGTTAGGGAAACCATTGACAATAAACCTTGGGAACCCATGACCATCGATGGTCAGGATCTACCTCTTCACCAAAAGCATGCAAGCTTCATCAACCTCTTTTAAATATAAATTCATCTAATTCTTATTGTGAGCTTTTGCATGGATGAATTATATTTAGATGGCCTAGTTACACCTTCACTTCCACCTCTTGCTTGTGCCTATAAGAGAGAGATGCCTGGTAGGTCAAATCCATATGCAATAATTATTAGGAGCTCAAGTGTTTAGAGGTTTTCTTTTATAGGTCAATCAGAATCATTAACATTATCAAGCATTATCATCCATCTTATTAAAAATTAAATTCACCATCACCTATCAACCAAACTCTCATGTACCATTACACTACTAGCATCAAGCCATATTCCACCAATAGGCTAATTGCATCAACCACCCACTCAATCAAATTCTATGATTTCTTATCTATAGGTCTTCTTCCCAAGCCAAATAGGAGCTCTCATAATCATTTGTATTTAATGAGTGCACAACCAAATAGGTTTTTCAACCACACCCATATCGAGTTTATTTTCTCTATTCTTCAGAACTTAAAGTGAAAATTTACATGAAACATTCTAGCACTCCCGATGGGACCTAGAGTCTTTACTCATATTTTCTTTACATTTGTATGTTCTTCTCTCTATCTATGCTCATAATTGAAATTGAAATTTCTTTTGGGTTTAAAATTAGTTGTATTAATTGCATGCTTTTAACATTAGTTCACTTTGGATTAAAGCATATTAATCTTATCATAGAACCACTATTGTTACACACACTATCCAAACCACTTTCATCACTCAAACAACAAAATAATTTGAGACAAGGTCCAATTGGGATTTCATCACCTAGCAGTTACCTTACCCATTTTTGACAATCTTACTTAGAATTCATTAATAAGGGGAGAAACAACTCATCTCTCTAGTTGAGTATAAACTTTGGATTTCAATATATATTCCCTAAGCACCCAAGACCCTTATCACTATGGGATCATGAAGTGAGGGGGTAGGCCCAAATACCATGCCATGTATTGATTCCAATAAAAATTCTTTTGAGCACTTAAACAACCTAAAACCAACCATATACTACTTTTATAATACCTGGTCTAAAAGCCAACTTCTATCACACAAACTAATGTATAAGCCAAAAGTGAGATTAAAACTAACCTCTATGCTTAATGTACTTCATAGTGTGTCTCTTTATTGCCTTGATCATTTTCTTATCTTATTCTTATTTGAGTTGTGATTTTTTCTTGTTTTCTCTCCCCCTTTCTTTTATGGTTCTCACTCGCCAATAGTGAAGAGACCTAGTAAAGTTGAACCTGTCACTTAAATCAACTTCTTCTACCTCCTCATCTATGGAGTACATCTCTGAGGTAGAAGACGCACCTCATCCATTGAGAAGCCTTATTTTTCCTTGAGTATTTTCCCAAGGAGACATGGACTTTATAACTTTTTTGGACAATAACCCAATTTCCCTTTAGCACTACCTTAACACCTCCCCTCACCATATCCTAATTTTAACTCCACCTTAGGATCCTCCTTATGGCATGTCATCCCACCTTATGAAGGGTAACCCTATTGATTTGATCACCACCCAACCTTCAACTACCTAGGCATCTTCATCTACTAACCCCTTTGATGCCATAGCTAAAAATCAACCTACCTAACCAACCACTACCCTTATGCCTTCCACCCCTACCAATGACTCCTACACCTTAGGAGCCACCTTAAAATTAACCCATCATGTTCCACTTATTATTAGAGCATCTACCACTAGTGCTACCAAGTTCCCCTTTATTAAACCTAACCCATTAGTCAATACCCCTTTACCAAGCTTAGGGGTATCTATCTCTTCTACTTTAGAACCCATTAGCATAAAGTTCACTACCTCACCTCTTGTCACCAACCCAATTACCACCCATACCCAACCCATAGGAATCCCTCAATATGTATCCATCACACCCAACCTAGGTTACATCCCTAACCTACAAGGGTATGGACCCATTACCTAACCACCATCATCTACCTACCCTTACATACCACCTACCCAACCTTTAGCATCCACATTTCAAAATTTGACAACCTTTCAACTGCTAAAGAATTACCAATATGTTACCTAACCTCCACTACAATATCAAACTTACAATCCTTTTGGTCTACCACCTCAAACTGACCTAATGAAGATGATTATGGATAATATGACAAACCTTGAGTCATCTATTTTAGGGGATCATAACATCCTATACTATGATCAAATTTGTAACAAATCCATTCATCCCTCTATCCTCATCAGACCTTAACCTCCTCAATAGGAGATTCCAAAATTTACCCAATTTTAAAGCAAGACCCCCAACAACACCTTAGGATTTTTAGGCATGCATGTTACATGATTTCTTATGATGATACCCTTCTCCTTAAAACCTTCCCCATGTCTTTTTTAGGCTTGGTATTTTATTGGTATAGTGCCATCACCAAGCATTCAATCTTTTATTTCACCCAACTATCTGAGGTCTTCTTGAATCACTTTTCCATTAACATTTCCAAGAAGGTCTCTAGCACTGATCTCTATTCAATCAGACAATTTGATGATGAGTCCATTTCCAATTTCATCACCCATTGGAGAATATTGATATATCAACCTTCATTTTCCTTGCCTGAACATGAACTTATAGATCTTTTTATTTGATCCTACGCCAAACATATATCTTCTACACTATGTGTCTAAACCTTTAAAACTTTTGATGAATCTCTTACCATGGTGCATAAGATAGAAAGCTGGGCCATAGACAAGGTAAAATTGAAGTTATGGAACAAAAACTCTACCTTCAAGACTAATGAAACCTCTTCTTCCAAACTAGGAAACCAAGCCAATACTAGAACCAAGAGCAAGGGATCTATGAACATATTTGTCCTTAAAACTATTCCTTCACCCAATGTCAATCAAAAATTTCTCCCATTACCTTCAACCAAAAAATAAAGAACCTAAATTGATGTAACCAAAAATAGTTCACTCCACTTGGGGAATCTTATGCCTCGATTTTGGAGAAGTTGCTAAAAGCTAACCTTATATAGATTCTACCCATCAAATTTCCCCAGTAGTTTAATTCTTCTCATCCATCACATAATTGGTACAACAAGAATGACCTATATGCTTTTCATTAGGTAATTAGACATGATGTCAGTTGATGTAATACTTTCAAGAATGTTTTTCATAGACTTATCAACAAGGGGGAACTCATATTAGATAATCCCAATGCCACTCAAAATCAAGCTCGTGACATCTTCAGGAAACCTTTTCCCAACCATGCCCCTGTCAAAGCTAAGGACACATAAGCTAAATATTTGCATGATACCCACATAGTCAATATGTTCCTTGACACACTTGTCGATAAGGAACCTATTATCCAACCTACCTATTTCTCTCCCACTTCACCTATTGAAGTGGTGGAGTCACCTTTCTTTCCTTCCAAATTATAAACTAAGAAGGTTTCCTTTTCTTTATCTTCACTCATAGAGTATTTAGAATCATCAAACACCCTTTTGTGTAGTTTACCCAAACAAATGACCATACCTAACCCACCATCTCTCCTAAACATGGATCAAACCATAGCTATGGACATCATGCTCAGGGAAACAACTCTTTCACAAACACCCCTCATGGAGTAACCACCTAACCCAAACTTACTTCCCTTGCTTGAGGAAATAGATGAGGCTATCAACCCTCCTCCTCAACCCATAGGTATATCCTTGACACCTGCTACCTAGGGGAAGAGATTGACATATAAACCTTTTTCTAAACTTGTTCAAAAGTTAGGTATGGTTACAAAACCAGAATAGATCAAACCACTTTTTGGTAACACCTAGGGCTCTCTTGCATCAACAAACCTGAACCTTCTAGCATGCCTCTAACCAAATAATTAATCATTTTTCCACTACATCTCAACCAGTTAGAACTTCTACCAACCCTTCACCTTCTTATTCAACCAAAATTACCACCTCTCTAACCACTACATCACCAACCAAACATTTCAAAACTCTTGGTGTCTTCCCTACTCATATTTGGTTCACCCATCCTTAAAAGTGGAACTAACCTCACCCAAGCCTATACCTAGGACTCAACCCACACCAACCAAGGGAAAAAAACTATTAAAGGGCCACATGACTAGGACTCTACCTCCCTCTACCTTTCCCTCTATCTTAGGGCCTCACCCTTCAACTTACTCAAAAAACAACCTCCTTTTAATATATGTCACCTAATGACATTGGTTATGCCTACCTATTTATTATTTGAGGTGTCAGTCCTTCTCAGATCACTAATATCTAGACCATTAAACTCAACCAGCATACCCAGACCAAAACCATCAACCACAAACACCACCTTACTCAGACCATCTCTCACTAAACCTATTACTACCACCATGCCTATCTTACCAACCATAAACCTTGATCCCTAAACCTTTCTTACCTATAGTATAACCCTATATAACCATTATTCAAAGTTTATTATAGACCTCCTACCTCACATTACCTCCTATATGACCCTTTGATCTTTTTGGTTTGAAGTCATCTTGGTATAATGGCTGTCAAATCTTCTCCTATCACTAAACACTTGGGCATGACATGAAGAATTACAAAGCCCTCCAAGACATTATCCATTAACTTTATGATGAGGATGATCTTTTATTAGATGAGCTTCCATCCATTACTATACCAATATACCCAATAACCATTCACCAACACACTCCTAATCCCCCACTCTCACGTTAGAGTGATGGAGAATTTACCTATCCTCTTATCACACCTCTCCCCTCTATCCATACCATTAATGCGGTCATGCAATCACAACAAAAGGATAAAGGGAAAATGAAAGTGTCCATCCCTTTGATATACCCACAAACTCATCCTTAACCATAATAGATCCCAACCTCTTCATCTTTAACTAAGCCCAAAGTTACCATCTTAGGCACCTATGAGGCTAACCCCTATAAATCCATAAGGAGGGTCATTATTAAGCAAATCCATTAGACTCCAGCTAAGATGAGCCTCTATTAGCTCATTTCTATCTCACCTCACCATCATCAAGCTATGATCAAGGTTATTCAAGCTATCAAGATCAAACCAGGTGACTCTCCACCTATTGAGGCCTTTATAGGTGCCCTCCAACTCTCCACCCTTATAACCTTCAAGGACTTAGATATATGTTTTATCCATCTTAAATACCTAAATCCCCCTCTTTTTATCACTACCCATATCAACCAAACCCACATAAAATAAGTTATGACTGATGGGGGAGCCAGTATCAACATCATCTCTTCTTATTCCTATGACTAGCTCAAGCTACCATATAATGTCATGTCTAAGACTTTAGCCTTCCTTAGATCCTTTAATGGAACTATGACCAATACCTTGGGAACCATCATCATTCACATTTGTTTATGACCTCATACACTCCCTGAACTCTTTTATATGGTTGAATTTGAATTCTATTACAATATTTTACTAGGGAGACTTTGGATCTGTGCCATGGGTTATGTACCTTCCACCCTCTATTTTTGTGTCAAGTTTGAACATGAAGGTCAAGTTGTTACCATACAAGTTGACCCTAGCCCTTTTTATCATGTAATATGATCTACATACCTAATGGCATTCTCTTACCTCCATCTAAAGTACCACAAACATCCACCACCAAACCCTCACCCATAGAAGCTGAAGCCATTGCTTCCCCTTCCACTAGGCATCTACTAATTTGTTTATTCTTATAAAATAGATACCCATCATTGATCCTTTAAAACCTACCTTTCAACACCTTACCCTTAGAGAATATCATTTTCTTGCCCTTGACACTTTCCCTACTCCCCAAAAGTATGGGAAACTTAACCATCAGCTAGGTTATGATCCCAACATTGGAGCCATTACCCCCTTGGTGCCTCTAAGATATCAAACCCATTTTATTTATGGGTAAATTGACATGTCCCTTAACACTACTACCATCCCCTCTTCACCTCAACTATCCACCTCCACCTTCTCTTACTTGGATAAATTGAACTTTGCCAATGTATACCTCCACGTGTGTGCCTAGAAAGGATTTGGCTTAGGATGGTATGAGCATGGCCCACACACATTGATATCAATTGAGACCCATAAGCCTCATGGGAAACAAGGCTTCAAATTCATTCTACCTAATAATAATAAAGCTAAATAACCTACTATTACCATTGTTGAAAAAGATAACCCTTCCTCAAAATCACCCCCTCTACTTGAGTGGGAGGATGAGGACATCATCCTACCTAATATTTTTTTCATCAACATGATTACTCTTGACCCCATAACTTATCAAAATTAAGGGGAACTTGTATCTATCCCTTTAATCCATCCTGAACTTGTGGGAGAAGACTCTCCTACCATTCACATTATCTAGTGCCAAGATGATGATTCTATTCTCACCTATCTTGGTGCACCTGATTCTTCCATCCACAAATCCTTACTTTTGGAGACCTCAACCATGTTGAATGAACCCACCACATATATTGACATAGGCACTCTAGACAACCCCCATGTTATCAAACTAGGCCAAAATCTCACCCCTAACAAACTATAAGACTTATTTACCTTCTCCCAGGACCATAACATTACATTCGCCTAGTCATATGTTGATATGCTTGGTATTGACCTGGCCATTACCACCCACAACATTTTAACCAATCATGATGCCAAGCCTATCAAACATAAAATTTTATAAATACATCCTTGCATAGCCCTTCTTCTCAAATAAAATCTTTAATTCCTCCTCTTTGTCAACTGCATTCAACCCATTAATTATTCCCAATGGGTTTCAAACATCGTGCCTATCATAAAATCCATAGGGGGACCATGTATCTATGTGGAATTTCATGACCTCAAACTAACCTACCCAAAATATGACTTTTCTCTACCTAGCATTAATAAACTTGTTGATCTTACATCAAGCCATGAGATGTTATCTCTCATGGATGGTTTCTCAAGTTATAATCAAATTATGATTTCCCTTGAAGATCAGCACAAGACTACCTTTATCACCCCATGGGGAAATTTCTAGTAAAAATTCATGCCCTTCAGTATTAAGAATGCTGGTGCAACTGACCAATGTGCCATGACCTATATTTTCCATGATATTATCCATAAAATCATCAAGGACTATGTGGATGACCTTCTCAGGAATTCCAAACTTCACAAAGACCACTTAACCATTCTCAAGATTATCTTTGAGAAACTTATTCATTATCATATCTACCTCAATCCCAAGAAATGTATTTTTGGGGATTTATTAGGGAAACTTCTTGTCTTCATCATTATCCTTGAAGGAATCAAGGTTGATCTAGCTAAAATTAAATCCATCCTCAATATTTTACTTCCATCCAATCTCAATCAACTCCATAATTTATAAGGGAAGATCCAATCCATTCATTGTTTCCTCTCTTAGCTCTTTGATCAGTGTCAACCCTTCCACCACCTCTTGAAAAAGGACATCTCTTTCAAGTGGAATGTTGATTTTCAAAATGCCTTTGATGCACTCAAAGACTACCTTATATCTCCACCTATCCTCACACCTCTTAAGGATGACTAACCTTTATACCTTTATATCTCTGCCACTGACCATTCCCTAGGGACAATGCTTATCCATCAGGAAAAACAATGCAAAGAGTAACCCATTTATTACATTAGCCATACACTTGTCAAGTACAAGACTTGATACACACATACTAATAAATTATGCTTGCTCTAATATTTTTGGCTACCAAACTTCACCACTACCTTCTTAACCACAAAAATTTTGTCATAACTAATATCGACCCACTCAATTACATGCACTCTAAGCCATACCAAAATTGGCATATGGCCAAGTGGCTCATGTTTTAGATTAGTTTGAACTTGATTTCCTCTATAAAAATTCAATCAAAGGGCAATTCATTACTGACCAATTGGCCAACACACCCCTAAAAGACACCTAGCCTCCCCCTCTTGAATTTCTAGATGAGTCAATCATAAGTCTATCTCAAGCAGATTTTACCAATCACATAACCATGTTTTTTTATGGTTCTAAATGTTAGAAAGGTGGGGGAGATGGTATCATCCTTATCCCCCTTGTTATTGAACCACTTCCTTTATCTTTTAAAATTGACTTTAAATGTACCAATAATGCGGCCAAATATGAAGTTCTAGTGATAGGCCTCCAAATTGCATTAGCTTTGGGAGTCAGAACAATAAATATTTTTGGGGACTCCCAACTTGTGGTCAATCAAGTCAATATCATTTACCAATATAAGAATGATATTTTTTAACTATACAAATAGTTAGTCACAAAACTCTTGACATCATTTAAACACTACCACATTTAAACCACCCCATGATCTACTAATAAGTTTGTTAACACCATGGCTTCTCTTACTTCCCATATCCCATCAACACCATTAGACTTAAATCTATCAATCATTATCCATTTCCTCACCAAACCTTCCTACATCAAGTCAGACACTAACTATTTTTAGTGTGGAGGAGATCCTACCTGACCTTTGGTATTAGCAAACCTTCAACTACCTTCACCTCAGCATCATTCCCTCTGGCCTCTTTAGGAATGCCCATTGAGCATTTATCCAAAGCACCTCTTGTTATACCATTATGGGAGGAATTATTTACAAAAAAAATTTGATGGCCTCTTGTTTCATTTCCTTCATGGTCTTAAATCCTCTCATGCTATCAAATATATGCATGATGGTATTTGTGGGGGCCACTTTAGTGGACTCATTATGGCTAAACGCATCCTCTGCCCAGGATATTACTGGCCTACCCTTAATGAAGAGTATTGTGATTATGTGAAAAAGTATGTCAAGTTCCAAAAACATGCTAATCTACATCATGAACCTATCCATAATCTTCATGTCTCTATCAATTTTTGGCCATTTTCATAATGGGGTCTAGACCTTATTAGTGAGATTAACCCTCACTCCTCACTGTGACATCACTTTATCATCATTATGACCAAATATTTCATCAAATGGGTGGAGGCCATCCTCTTATCTTGACAAAATATTAAAAAATGCCAAATTTATCACCCATCACATCATCTACTGCTTCAGTATTCCCTATAAGATCATCACCGATAATGGTAAATCCTTAAAAAACAAACAAGTTTAGGGACTTTGTGATGTATTTAGTATTAAATTTATATTTTCATCCCCTTATCACCCATAAAAAAATGGATAAGTAGAAGCCTCTAAAAAACCCTTAACAACACGCTTACCAAAATGGTTAATGCCTCAAGTTGGAATTGGCACTTGCACATCCCTTTCACCTTATGGGCATCTAAACCCCTATAGGTGCTACACCTTTTTTTGTCATGTTTGGATAGGAAGCTGTGTTGCCTCTCGAGGTCCAAATATCCTCTCTTCTCTTATCTTTTCACAACCTTATTTTAGAAGATAATTACCATCAAGAATATTTAGCCTAACTTCAGCTACTTTATGAGCATCATTTCGTCACTCTTTCCCATCTCCATGTCTATCAAGAATGAATCAAGCATGCTTATAATAAAAAACTAAAAGTGTGAGACTTCAATATTAGAGATTTCATCCTCAAGGAAAATCAACATGTAACTAATATGGAGAAAAGCAAAAAGGGAAAATTTGCTTTCAATTGGATTGGACCTTACATCATAACCCATAAGTATAGATCAAGAGCTTATCATTTGTCCTCTTTCAAAGGTAAACCATAACCTAAGCCTCTCAATGCTTCGCATCTACATCTTTTCTATTGTTAAAGAAGGATCACAATCACCATTAATCTAGCTTAAGCTCATCCCCTCAAACCACACTCATTTCCCTCTTTTTAGGGGCAACCAACTATAGTTGAATCATGTGATTATCCATCACAATCATATCCTAATCTTGAACTATGGGTGCTACAGCTCTACCTATTACATGATTCTCATGGTACTTCTCATCTCCTTGAGATTAGTTCCCGTGCTCATCTTCACCTACACCTCTTTTCACCTATTGAACCCTCTTGTACCTATAGCTTTGCCTTCATAAAGGTAACCTATTGAGCATGTATAAGTAATTCTATGTCAATTAAAATTAAACAAATGTAAAAGCAATATCAAAGTCACAACCAAATCATGGGTCATTCTTAGCATTCATAGACTGCTCCCTTGAAGGATAGCTATTGAATACTCATCTAAAATTACAAAACATAATATGGACTACTCCCTTGAAGGATAGCATCACAAGCATTTGAACTAGGCATATAAACTTAGACCACTCTTTTGAAGGATGTCTAAGTAAGGGACTTGCCAAAATCTAGCAATTTCTTGAAATCTTTCTGAATCAATCAGCTTCCCCAACCCCAAGCAAAATTAAAATAGAAAATAACCCATAAGTAAAATAAAAATCAATAAGAATAATCATAATCAACTCTCCTAAAAATAATAACCTTATAAAGCCACAATCGGCTCTCTTAAGTAGACTTCCAACATTGACCAGTCTATACTTTATATATGATCATAGGCTTATTGATATTATCCTCTTGGGATCCTATATAAGAGGCATGTTAATCTCATCAAAGGTTCTAATTTCACCCATTCTCCCTTCATATATCATATGCACGGGACTATGAGCTTGCTTAACATAGTGTGATCAAGATACCTATTTATCAACCTAAGAATGATAATGTGAAGCATTTGAAAGGCTTTTTTCACTAAGCTAATCCAACTCTAGGTTTTATTTTAGTCTTTACCAATGAAAGGCATCATGTTTCTTTTCTTATCCTCTATTAGTTCATTTAGACATACCTCTCATGATTCTTATCACTTTCCTAAACATTTAGTTTTTTATCCACTTACTTTATGTATTTTCATCACACCTATACCCCTAATCATATTTTATCTCTGTGATCAATAATAACAAACATCACATTCAATACACAAACATCATGAACCATGCTCATGAAATACAATGTCTTTTTATCTATGATCAAAACACAATGCAAGCATATCATAATAAACCATAAATATCATCCTATCTATTAACCATCATGACATCATGTGAGCATATATCATATCATAAGTATCACTAATTACACTAGTCTTCATCATAAACACAAGCCAAAATAATGAACACCCAGAACACCTAAAACCTAACCACCATAAAAAGTCATCTAAATAGGTAATATACTAGTCTAGTACCTAGCTTATAACCTAATAATAACCTAAATCTCCCCCCTCACCCATCAATTTGACATTTACCCACAAATTTTCCTAGAAACCCTCAAAACCTACCTAGGGTAATATCCCAAACTAGACACTCCCTACACAGTGTCGACCTTCCAACCCAATTCAAATTACCTAAAATTCAAACTATACTATCAATTTAATTGCACCCCCTACCTCATTCCTCAACTCGCTCCATGGTCTGATCCCACAAATACCTACCCAGTCACATCTTCATGATCCTTGCATGTTAATCCTATGTAATCACTACACATGCCTTGACCAATAATCACTCACCACCTCAGTGGTCACCTTCCTTGCACAGTGTAAAAATCACCAAAGTTAAGGTTAACCAAGCACAAAATTGATAATGGTAAAAGTGAATTTTGTTTTTTTTAACTTTTGACCTATTTGGCTTTTAGGGTTCCCCTTGACCATCTATGGTTAAGGTGATCATCAACAATTAACTTTTTGGGACCCTAATCATCGATGGTCAGGAAACCCTATTTTCCATTCATCACCTCAAACTCTAATTCCTAGCACACCTAAACTAGGTTTTGCCTAATTTTAGAGATTCCCTTCTCCCACCAACTTGACCACCTCATCACCTCATCGTTGGTTTATTTTGGCCCATTTTACATGTAATTTTATGATACTTTTTACCTAGTCCTTTGACTATAGTGATAACACTTCCATGTTGACCATTTAAATTTTATGCCACTTCATGCATACCAACCCACTTGTGTCTCATCAAGAGCACTTCCTACCTTGGATACTTGTGACACTTGACCTATTTGTATTTTTCATAAGAGCACTTCCTACTGTAGATACCCACCAAAAACATAGAAATCACTTAGGAGACTTACGTTTATGAGTGTTCCCAACCACCATACCTATAGTTGATCACATGGTTCACTTATCACTTGTCCTTGTTCATACCAACCCTTAGTTTTCTAAACATTAAAAATTTTAGTCTTAACACAATCTTAAATATCACACCTTTTTTTTGCACTTTATGTATAAGTTTATGTCTCAAATACTAGACCTTGTGTCACCACCTTGTGACTAACCATATACCACTTATCAAACCTGTACCATTTTAGTTTCACCTCATCAAATCCTAGTTTTAGGGAGAACACCTCCTCCGACTCTTGGGGAAACTATACCCTTGAACAATACTCCATTTTTTTTTTAGCCACCCATACTCTATTTTTGTTTTGTAGCTCATTCACACAAGTTTCATAAAAAAAGGGGGCAAAATGTAGACACCAAAAATATACACACTTGCATTTTTAAATATTGAAAATTATCCAAGACCTATTTATGACCCCTTTGGGACCAACCTATACCAATATATCCTCACCAAACCCATCCACACTTATTTTTACCAAACTATCTCACCCTGACCTTTAGGACCCTTTTCCTCTGGACCCTGACCATCGACAGTCAGCCTTCAGAATGCATAACCTTCGATGGTTAGGATCCACCTCTTCACTAAAAACATGCAAGATTCACCAACCTCTTCTAAATATAAACTCATATAATTCTTTTTGTGAGCCTTTGCATGGATGAATTATATTTAGATGGCCTAGTTACACCTTCACTTCTACCTCTTGCTTATGCCTATAAGAGAGAGAGGCCTGGGAGGTCAAATCCATCTATAATAATTATTAGGAGCTTAGTTATTTAAGAGTTTTATTTTTTAGTTAAATCAACATCATAGATGTTATCGAGCATTATTAACCATATTATTTAGAGGTGACTCACCATCACCTCTCAACCAAGCTCTCAGGTACCGTTGCTCTGCTAGAATCAAGTCAGATTCTACCAATAGGCTAATTGCATCAACTACCCATCCAATCAAATATTATGATTTTTTATCTATAGGTATTCCTCCCAAGCTAAATAATATCTCTCATAATAATTTGGATTCAATGTGTGCACAACCAAATAGGTTTTTCAACCACACCCATATCAAGTTTCTTTTTTCTCTTCTTCAAAACTTAGAGTGAAAATTTACATGAAACAATACGTTGGTTTTGATATGGTTTAGAATGCATATACTTGAGTGGTTCATTGTTAGTTATAATGAATGTTTTATGGTTAAGAAGGTAATAATGGAGTTTGGATGCAATAAATATTTAAGCGAGGCATAGTTTCTCGATATGGGTATATCGAGTTTCATACTCTATAAGTGTTTGACTTATATAGTAGACTTCTTGATTTTTATGTTGATCATCTTAATGTACAATCATGGCCCATAAATAATGGTTGGTAGTATAAATATAGAGGTAAAAGGGTTAGTATTATTTTGGAGGAACAATAATAGGCAAAAAAAGTAAATACTCTTTAAGTGAGGCTAGAGCCTTTGATAGCCTTTGTCCCACATAAATGAGATATCCTTCAAAAGAAAGTGATGGAAAGGTTGACATATAACAGATAGCTAAGAGATGAAATTTCAAATGGATTGGAGCTTCCCTTGTAGGTTGTGGAGTTTCTTGAGGTTATTCAGTGGAGGCATTGTGAGGATGGCTTTGACTTTATCAAGATTAACATTGATTCTATAGAGAGATGATAAAGCCAAGAAGCTTTCCTGACAAGACCCCAAAGATGCATTTCTTGGGGTTAAAATGGACATGAAAGTGGATAAGATGCTTGAAGATAACCTTAAGAATGTCCAAATTATCCTTACAACATTCAGACTTTCTAAGGAGATCATCGACATAGTCCTTTATGATTTTAAGAATAAGATAATGAAATATATAGGTCATGGCACATTGGTAGGTTATACTGGGATTATTTAGACCAAAAAGCATGACCCTATATAAAAAATTTCCCTATGGGGTTATAAATATGGTTTTATGTTGATCTTCAGGGGTAATCAAGATTTTATTATAGCTTGAGAACCCATCCATAAAAGATAGCATCTCATGGCCAGCCATAAGATCAATAAGTTGGACAATGCTTGGCAAAGGGAAGTCATCCTTTGGGCAAGAAAGATTAAGATCATAGAAGTCTATGAAAATGTGAAGTCCCCCTATTGATTTAGTGATAGGAATTACATTTAAGACCCATTAGGGATAGTCAATAGATTGGATGAAATTGATAGATAAGATGTGCTAGAATTCTTCTTTGATAATAAGGGATATACAAGGGTACATCCTAAAAAGCTTTTGCCTAATAGTCTTAGCATCAAAGGTGGTAACAATGTTAAGGATGATTATGGTGAGGTCAATCCTTATCATGTCACTATAAGACTAAGTAAATTCTATGATATGGTCTTGCAGAAAGGAAGAGAAATCTTGATGCTCTGAGGAGTCTAAATGTTGGAAAATTTTGACAATGTGAGGGTTATCCCATGTACCTATGTTGACATCAATAGTGGCTTTGTTAAACATGGTTGGAGTCTCAAAAGGAAGGCATTTGTGAATGGAAAAATATTTTGCACCAAGAACAAGTGAGAAGAGAATCATCATCTTGACATTGAATATTATGAATGGTAGGAGAATAATCTTTTACTATCTCAATATGAGTTATAGGAATGGTCATGGTTTCCCTATCCTTTTGATAATTTAGGGGTACCAAACTAATCATGTTGATCAAAAACAAAAGTTAGAGGGAATGACATTGAGATCCTTGGATTTTGAAGGAGAATGGGTTGGATAGGATGAGATTTCTTCCTCAATAATAGTAATGGGGGGTGGGTTGGTTTGTTCCTATGGCATAATGAATCCAAGACCAAATATTTCATAAGGTTTTTATGTTTTGCATGGTAATAACTTGTATGGTCTGTGCTCATAGCGTCCTAGATTTAGTCCCTTTTAAGCACACCTATAAAGGTTATTAGAGGTTTTTAAATGATGTCTCAAAGGTGACCATGGTGGTTGATGAAGTATCATGTGTGTTATGATGACAATGATAAAGTGTGCTTTAGTGTTCTTGCATTATTATCTAGTGTTTGCTTGATATAGATAAATTGATGGTTGTTATTGATAGTTTGGAGAGAGATAGCACATATACATGTTTGTAAGGATAAATAAGAAACTATGAAGAATCTATAGATGTTTTGGTGAAGCTATGGTGTGTCACTTGATCATTTGGAATAATAAAAATGCATATTATAACTTAAGAGATTCTAGACCATCACTACATGTCATGCAGATATGAATGAACTAGTAAGTTTGTGAATTTATTTTTGGTACTTAAAAAGTCAAATAAAGTTGAAGGATTTCATGGAGTTATTATTTATAGTTCCAAGAAGGTCCCCTAAAAATTTAGACTCTTGAAGTGTTTTATAGATCAAGTTATAAAGATTCAAAGTTTCTCTTGTAGATAGTGTCAGGATAGAGACCATCAAGTTTAACTTTGGTGAAATTTGAGGTCACTAGTTAGTAGATCTAATAGTGAGCATTCATTGTCTAGATATTTATCCAATAGTGTATGTGAAGTCAAATTATCAAATGTACCTTTGATTAAACATAATAATTACAAGTGCCTCTATGTTTTTGATTTGATAGAAGATTTATGGTTCATATGTTTTTGTATTGATATAGATCGATGGTACGGGTTGAATCAAAACTCAAATTTGTAGAAGGCACGTAAAGGTACCAAGTGGCATAATCATGGAAGATCTAATCCAATATCAATGGTGATCAATTTAAGATAAATATAAATATACTTAGAGGTTATTGATAGTGCATATTAATCCAAATTTTTTAGGGAGCATCAGATGAGGTTAAGATTCTCGATGTTTAACATTTGCTTAGTGATTTTTGGAATTCAAATATTCAATTTTATGAGGAAAACCAATGCTTAGTTTTTGGGCTATATCTTTTGATCTAGGATGAATTTATTAATTTAGTAAAAGGAAAAAATTTATAAGACAACAAGATGCATCCAAAAATTTAGATTAGAATAATTAGATGTTTTTATAGTTTGAAATATAAAGCTTTAAAGTTGACTATTTGTTTGACTATGTTCTGCAAGTGACCTGAGAAGGATATTTAAGTTGTTCTTAATAGTATTTTGTTGTTTCAAAATGAAATATATATTATAAAGTGTTGTATAATCCATGAATATTATCTATATGGATTTTTTAGGTTTGAATAATCCATATTCATTATGAACAATTACTTAGAAGTTGATTGTGTTTGATGACTGTACTAGCAGATTGAGTGACCATGTTGCAAGAGTAATTTGAAGGTGTTCTAAATAGAATTGAAGAATAAAATGAGTATGGTAATGTTTTATAAGTTTATAAGGCCTATTAAAAAGTTTTTTTTGTCCTATTTTACCTTTGATTAGATATGGAGAGTTAAAATAGCTTGACTATATTTTGACTATATATGACTAGTCTGAGTGGTCATCATGAGAGAAGTTGTTTTAAGTGCTTTGGGCCTGATTGAACGTTTCTAAGACACATGGAGGTGTTGAAAAGTTCTTTATTGGTTCACCCATGTGATTTAATCATATATTTATGTTAAATAATTATTTGTATGCTTTAGCTCTATATGATAGAGTTTTCTATGCATGAAGGCCTAAAGAGCAAAGAGATATAATTGGTAGGTTTGAGTGTTTTGTTGGTATTCCTAGTGGCATGGACCCACAAGGGTGTAATAAAGGGTACATTAGAGTTAATTTTACTATGTTAAAAACATTGGTAAAGTGTTAAAGGCGTAATAGGTCTCCATGACACCTATAAGGGCTACTAAGGCCTAATTGAATGACGTAGTTGCTTAAGTGTGACCCATGAATGTTATGGACAACCTATGAGGATGGTATTGAGCCATGTGTTAGTGTGATAAAATTATTAAGGGTTAATACAAGTCTTATGTCTAACTAAGAAGATAATATTCATGAAAACTCTATAAAGATTGAAAGTAAAGGTGATGGTTTCTAGACTGGAGTATGAAGTGTTGAGATGTTATTGTGTGTATGAGGAGAAATAGATTTGTGCAGGTTGTGAGAGTTTTTTGGATGTCTTGAGAGGAATATTAGAGATCATATTGCATGTATGACCTTGTCTTCATAATTCTAATGTTGAATTTGTAGGTTTGATGTATGAGAACAAGCAAAGGTGTGTAGTTTGATCTAAAAGGTAGTTTTGGATACCTTGTTTGTTTATGAAGGTTTGAATGAGTAAATAGGGTTAAATAAGATTGTTTTAAAGAGTTTCTCCATTATATTTAGAAACAATCAGAGTTATGGAGTTGTTCATTTCATATATTTTGTGTTGATGTTCAACATCTTAGGCAAGTTGGTGCTTATTATCTTTAGGGGTTGGTTCTCCTTATGAAGTAGGTGCTTCACTAAAGTCTCATGTTTGTAATCATCTTATATGACAAGTAGTCCATGTGTTTTTATGATTGAGAGTGGGTTTTCTCCCCCAAGAGGATTTCCCATATAGATCTTGTGTCATCTTGCTTATCTTTCATGTTCACTGATGTGAGTGGGTTATTTGATTCTTTAATGCTTATGGTGTATGACTAAAGGTTTGAAGGATTTAGTTTAAATTTTTGAAATTACTTGATCCACTAATTCACCCCCCCCTCTCAATGATTGTACCTTTAAAAATTGGTATCATATCAGGACCTTTGTTACAAATTTAACCAATTGAAGGTAATCATAGGTATAATGACAAGTTCTCCAAGATTCTTTATTAAGAAAGCTCCATTGTTTATTGGATCCAATTATGCTTTATGGAGTACAAAAATGAAGACCTACATCATGTCCTTGGGATTTGACACTTGGAAATCTATTTTGGATGGTTATTCCATGCCACCTACTCCTCTAACTAGTACTACAAATAAGAATTTCAGTGAGAATATTTTCAAAGCTATGAATGCTATCATTTATGGTCTTTTTGAGGTTGAGTTCACCAAGGTAATCCATTACAAGTTTTCTAAGGAGATTTGGGACAAATTGCACCTCATCTATGAAGGAGATTCAAAATTCAATTTGGCCAAACTACAAACTTACCAAAGGCAATTTAAATGTCTCAAAATGAAGGAAGAGGATACTATGGCTTCCTATCTTCTAAGAGTTGATGAGGTAGTGAATATGATCAAAGGCATGGGAGAGGTTATTAAATAAGGCACTATAGTGTAAAAGGTATTAAGATCTCTCACTTTAAAATTTCATTCAAAAGTCTTTGATATAGAAGAAAGTCATGATCTCACCAAAATGAAGATGGATGAATTGCTTGGCATTCTTTTTGCCTATGAGATGAGAGTTAATGAGGATAAACCATCAAAGAAAGAAGCATATTTCAATGCAGAAAAGAAGCCAAATATGAATTTCTAAGGTAATAAGGTCAAGGATGATGAAATTTCCAATTTTGATGATGATGAACTAATAGCTCTGTTAACAAGAAAACTAAAAATAGGTTCAGGCAAGTTTAAAGGTAAACTTCCCTCCAAATATTTCAATTGTGGAGAGATAGGTCACTTTGTCAATAAGTGTCTGCATAAGCATAAGGGAAATGATAATGAATATCATGAAGAATATCATGATAATGATAAGAAGAAATTCAAGTCTAATAAGATCAAGAATAGTTTCCAAATGTATAATGGGCAAAAGAACTTTTACAAGGATAAGAGAAGTCTCTACACCAAGGAATATTCTAGCTCATATGATTATAATGATGGTAGTGATTCTAAGTATGATCATGAATATAATGGTCTTACTGAAGATGAATCTCTCTTCATGGCTGAAGAAGGTAGTTGATCATATCAAAAAGAGTCTACATGGTTTAGAGGTGGTTTAGGTGATACAAGTGATGAAAAATAAAAGGTAAAATCTAAGACTAAGTTGATGAATGCCCTTGAAGATCTGAAGATTGAGAAGAAGATAACCAAGAAGTTGAAGTCTCAAATAAAGGACTATGAAGAGAAATTTAATGTGTTTGAGTCAAGAATAAATTAAGACACCAAGGAGCATGAAGATATAGTCAAGCATCTTAGTTGTTAATTATAAATCCTATCTACAAGCCTAAAAGCTAAAGAAGATAAGAATTTAAGGTATGTGATTAAAAATGAGTCATTAAAAGCTAAGTTAGAAAAGACATCTATTAAGATGAAGTCATATGTGATGTTTGAAAATAACTCAATTGATCTAGACAATATTCTGAATATTCAAAATCATGTTAGTGATATAACTAGACTTGGTTACAAAGAAGAACAAAAAAATGTAACCCAAGACAAGATAAAGACCAATATGAGCAAGGACAATCAGACCTTTAATATCAATCATTAGTCAAGAAATGAAGATGTTTATAGAATGAGGACAAATCAGATTATACAACCAAATACCATGAGGTATGAAAATTTCAATGGTTACTACTACACTTGTAATCAATTCAAACATAAGGCTAGAGAGTGTAGAATACATTCCATGAATGAATTTGCCTGGAACTGTGAATGAAATCATCAATCAAGTGTTGTGAATCAAAGTAAGTGTTATAGTTGTCATGGCATGGGACACATTGCTAGATTTTGTCTAAATCAAGTAAGGCAAGATGAGTTCACTTCAAGAAGAATTATTTGCTATAACTATGAGAATATTGGTCACATTGCTAGATTCTAAAATAAAAGGCCATCAAGTAAAAATAAGTTCAATCAAACTCCTAGAATGCAAAGAAGAAGGCAAGCTAAAATATGGAAACCAAAAGTGGAAAATATGTGTCATGATCAGTTTGCAGGTCTAAGTGGACTATTTGCCATGGTAGAGAATGCTCCAAAGGTTGAAGAGAAGCAGAATATCTCATTGTTTGCTCATTTTGGGAATGAAGTGGATACAAATGAAAATCCTAATGCTAATGATAAAGTTTCCTATGAAGAATATCAGTTGATAATATCAAGTGTTGATTCTTTGAAGTGTGATACTAATAATTCAAGTGAAATGGTATGCCAAGAATCTTTATTTTCTCCATGTATTTTTCAATACCATTGTAGAAGAAAAAAGAATATTATAGTGGTTGAGCATGTTGCTTTTCTTTAGCTTAAAAAGAAGAAGAAATATCAGTATCAGATGACTAAGAGGAGAAGGAATATGATGAGTTGTGTGCAACTCCTGGTTTCACATTATTCTAGGACATTGTGGGTCAGAGTGTCTCTATCTAAGCTTCAAGGAGACATTTGACAAGAAAGAGGAATCATAGTGGATATTATTTGAGCTTTGGTTGATGTTTTAGGACAAGAATATCATTTGAATATGTGTTTATCTAAGGGGGAGCTAACTCAATTAGCTTGAGTGGCTAAAAATAGATGTGAATGATGTGAGGGGGAGCATATGTGTGATGTTCTAGTCATGTTGGAGATAATAATAAGTATACTATAGATGTGAACTCAATCATGTTGATATGATGACTTGATCAAACTAAGTTAGGTGTTCTGACAATGTATTGAATCTTCATGCATAAACTAAAAAGGGAGCTTTATAAATGGTTAGGTCCTAGGATTAGAGGATTATGTAGTATGATCTGATCGACAAAAGAGTTGAGCTAAGCTGAAATTTGGTTTGTCAAAGTGGATGAGGTGGAGTGGTGATGTTATAATTTTTTCATGATCAATTTTTGGTGTCATGTCATGATGTTTGCTGTATGTGCAAGGTCTGTAGGTTGGGTATGGAGATTTCTAGGTGTCATTTGAAGAATTATAAGTTGTTAAGGTGTTTTATTGGGATAGAAAGGTGTTTTGATATCATTCAAGTGAGTTCCAAGATATTTAAATTTTTGAAGGTCTTTTGTGTGTAATTGGAGAATTTTATTTGCTCTCAGGTTTCCCAATTTATGATTAAGGGTATGTAAGTCAAAAACCATGGTATAGGAGGTATGGGTTCCCAAAGGATTCTAAGCTCAAAATTTGTTCCAAAAGTATGTATTAATGAACTTCAGGTGTGAAAAACACTTTAAATATGTGTGTTGATCAGAAGGTGGTGTGTTGACCAAGTTTCTCTTATAAACCTATTATTTTTGCTCATGTTACAAAAATGGTTTGCCTAATTATTTTAGATATAAGACTAATTAATAAATTTAAATGGCCAAATGGGTGCTCAAAAAAAAATTCACAGTCTTTTGGAAGTGCATGGTTTGTTCTATGGAGGAGGATTTGTGCAAATGGGGGGTTAATTAGCTAGTAAGTTTGTGAAGGAACTATGTTATATAGTAATATTTGTGTGTTGATTTTTGGCATTCATGAGGGGTAATATGAGAATGATCTAAATATGAAATTTCATGCCATGAAAGTTTATACATAAAAAGTTATGATCTTTGCAAGGTCCAAGTAGGGTTATAAGGCCTCTAAGCAAAACTAGTATGAAGAATTAGATTTTTGGTCTTTTTCTCAAAAATATCAAGGTGCTCAAAAGGATGCCTAATCTTAGGTGACTTAGGCTGAGTTCCTCTTAATTTTTTCAAGGTAAGTTCATGCAATTTCTGATTTTCATGTATGTTTTGTCTTCATAGAAGCTATGTATGATCAAAGAAGAGTGTAGTCATGGAACATGTTTGAGAAGCTCAAGATAAGAAGATGTATGCACTATGTTAAAGGAAGTATGTATCATATCTCAAAGGTGTTAGTTTATTATTATTTTTTCTTTAAGTCTTTTTAGGTCTACAGGATTAAGAGTTGAGCCTACTTTATCATTATGTCAAAGGGGTAGAAAGTGTTTTCTATTGGTGTTGACATCAATGATAAAGGGGGAGATTATTGGAGGTTTGGCAATGATGTCTTCTAGGTGACCAAGGTGGTTAATAAAGTATCATGTGTGTTAGGATGAAAATTATAAAGTGTGCTTCAATATGCTTCAGTGTTCTTACATTGTTTGCTTTATATAGGCAAATTAATGGTTATTATTGATAGTTTGGAGAGATATAACACTTATGTAGGTATATAAAGACAAATAATAAGTTGTGAGGCATACATATATGTCTTGTTTAAGTTCTAGTGTGTCACTTGATCATTTGGAATAAGAAACATACATCTTATATCTTAAGAGAAGCCAAATTGTCACTACACATCATGTAGATATGAATGAACTAGTAACTTTATGCATTTATTTCTGATACTCAAAAACTCAACTGAGGTTAAAGTATTTCATGGATTTGTTATCTATAGTGAAAATAAGGTCCCTTGAAAATTTGGACTCTTGAAGTGTTTTCTAGGTCAAGTTATAAAGCTTCAAAGTTGATTTTATAGACTATGTCAAGCCAGAGACAGTCAAGTTTAACTTCATTAAAATTTGAGGTCATTAGTTAGTAGATCTAACAATGAGCATTCATTATCCAGATCTTGATCCAATGGTGCATGTGAAGTCAAATTGTCAAAGGTACCTATGATTAAACATTCTAGTGGTAAGTGTCTCTATCTCATTGATTTGATAGAATATATATAGTTCATAGGCTTTTGTACTAATAGAGATCGACGGTGTAGGTTGAGTCAAAATTCAAATGTACAGAAGGCACGTAGAGCTGCCAAGTGGCACAATCATTAAAGCTCTAATCCAAGATCAATGGTGAGAATTTAAATATAAATATAGATGTACTTAGAGGATATCAATGGTTTGTATTAGTCCATAGTTACCAGGAAGTATGAGATGAGGTTAAGGTGCTCAATGTTTAACATTTACTTAGTGACCATTGGAATTCAAATATTCAATTTTGTGAAAAAAATGAGTAATCAATTTTTGGGCTATATATTTTGATCTAGGACAAATTTATTGATATAATAAAAGGTGAAGTTGTAGATAACTTCAATTACATCCATAAATGTAGATTAGAATATTTGGATGTTCGTATAGTTGCATATATTTAGATTTAAAGTTGACTATGTGTTTGACTATGTTCTACAAGTGACCCGAGAAAGAAATTTAAGTTTTTCTTAATAGTATTTTGATGTTTCAAGATGAAATATTTATTGTAGAGTGTTTTAAACTCCATTAATACTATATGTATGGATTTTTGAGGTTTGAATAATCCATCTTCAATATGAATAATTTCTTAGAAGTTGATTATGTTTGATGAATGCACTAACAGATAGAGTGACCATGTTGTAAGAGTAAGTTGAAGGTGTTATGAATAGAATTGAAGAACAAAATGAGTATGGTAATGTTTTATAAATCTCTAAGGATTATTATAAGGCTTTTGTTGTCTTATTTTCCCCCTGATTAGATATGGATAGTCAAAATAGCTTGACTATATTTTAACTGTATATAACTAGTCTGAGTGGTCATCATGAGAGAAGTTGGTTTGAATGCTTTAGGCCTAAGTGAAAGTGTCTAAGTAATATGTAGGTGTTTTATAGATCATGAATGGTTCACCCATGTGATCTAATCATATGTCTAGGTTAAATAATTTTTTGTATGCTTTAGTTCTATATGATAGAGTTTTATATTTATGAAGGCCTAAAGAGCAAGGAGATCTTATTGGTAAGTTCAAGTGTTGTGTTGGTGTTCTTGGTGGCATGGACCCATGAAGGTGTAAGAAAGGGACCATTAGAGTAAATTTTATTGTTTTTGAATCATTAGTAAAGTGTTAAAGGGTTAATAGGTCTTTATGAGATCTATAAGGGCTACTAAGGCCTAATTGAAAGACGTAGTTTCTTAAGTGTGACCAATGGATGATATGGCCAACCTATGAGGATGGTATTAATCCATGTGTTAGAATGATAAAATTATTAAGGGTTAAGACAAGTCTTATGGCTGATCAAGAAAATAATATTCATGAAGACTCTATAAAGAGTGAATGTAAAGGTGACAGTTTATAGATTGGAGTATGATGTGTTGACTTGTTGTTATGTGTATGAGGAGAAATGGATTTTTGAAGGTTTTAAGATCTATGTGTATGTCTTGAGAGGAATATCAAAGTGTAGATTTCAAGTATGACCTTTTGGTTATAATTCTAATGTTGAATTTGTATGTTTGATGCATGAGAACAAGTGAATGTGTGTAGTTTGATCCAAAAGGTCATTTTGGATACCTTGCTTGTGTGTGAAGGTTTGAATGAATAAAGAGGGTTGAATAAGATTGTTTTAAAAGTTTATCCATCATATTGAGAATCAATATTCTGATTTGTTTATTTCATATATGTTGTGTTAGTGCTCAACATCTTAGGCAAGTTGGTGTTTTTTATCTTTAGGGGTTGGTGTTCCTTGTGAAGTAGGTGCTTCACTAAAGTCTCATGTTTTTAATAATATTATAAGACAAGTATTCCATGTGTTTGAATGATTGAGAGTGGTTTTTCTAACCCAATAGGGTTTCCCACATAGATCTCATGTTATCTTGCTTATCTTTCATATTCAATATAATGATTGGGTTATTTGCTTCTTGATTGCTTATGATGTATGAATAAGGGTTTAAAGGATTTGCTTTGAATTTTTAAAATATCTTGATTCACTAATTTTCCCCCTACTCTCAGTGATTATACCTCTAATAGAGGTATTTTTTGGTAATCTCTAGTTTATCCAAGTACGACAAATTGAAAATGAATGGTTTAGGAGAAGAGGAGGTAGTGGAGGTTGAAAGTGGTAGATCAAGTCCCCCATAAATAAGATTAGTTTAGCAATTATGAGATATAAAGGGAATAATGGTTTCAATATTAGAATCATATCTAGTTTATTGGGAAAAGTTTACATACTCTTTGGGAGTAGGGAAGGCATATAAGTCAAAAGGTGATACTCCCCAAGTGAGAGGCATTGGAATGTTGATTCCAAAGGGTCATTCATGGGGATTTGGGTGGAAGGTATGGATGAGTTGGTGGAAGCTTGGTTGATAGAAGAAGAAGAGGATTCATCCTTGGTTGGTAGAATTTTGGTTGATGGAAGGAGGAGAACATCATTGGGTCAATAAGTCATATTGCATGACTTCAAAGGACTAGGGTCAGTTGTTATGGTGTGGAATTGACCCTCATACTCAAACTTGATGCATTGATGTAAGGTGGATGGCATGCAACTCATGGAACAAATCCAAGGGTGTCTAAGCAAAATTTTATATTGGAACTCACCTTCTACCATGTAGAAGATCTCAAGGAATGTGTGAGGTCCTAAACAAATATGAAGAACAATTATCCCTAAGGTTGTATCCATGGTATCATTGAAGGATCGAAGCACCATTATAGTTTTTGACATGATGTTTTATGGTGGTCTCAATTAGTCATATGCATGGGAAGAAATAATGTTAATGTTGGATCCCCCATCAATAATAACCCTCTTAACATAGGTTTGGTTGATGTAGGTGATAGTGAAAATGGGATGATCCATATCATCTAGATGAATAGGGGGTATCTCCAAATCCTTTAAGGTAATGATGGTGGAATGTTGAAGGGCTCTGATAAAGGATGATAGAGGTTATTGATCTTTAGTTGAACCTCTATGGACTGTAAGGCCTCTATCATATCCTGATGGTGATGGTTTGAGGTATTGATTAGCTCATATAAAGTTATCTTTACTAGTGTTTGGTGAAATTTTTTTGAACTACCCTTTCTATTGACTCAAAAGGGTTGGATTTTAGTTCTCCCAAGATATAAATATTGGGTGAAGGAGAAGGTGTTTGGGCTTGGTTGGGTGTTGTAGTCATGGAATGAGGGTATGTCCATGGGATGGACACTTTTGCTTTCCATTTATCCTTTTATTGGGCTTACGATCAGGTGACCACATGGATGGTATGGGTTTGAAAAGGAGTTAGACTAGTGGATTGCTTTGGTTCCTTCTCACTCTTAAATGAGAGTTTAGGAGTAGGTAGGTGTGGGGTAGTTTTCTTTATCTCTTGGCTTGGTGGTGGGATCATGGGAGGATATTTTGACAATAAGTCATCCTCATCACATAGTTTGTGGATTATGACTTAGAGAGTTTTTTAGGTCTCTATATCATACCTAGGCATCATATGGTATGACCAAATCATATTGTCATTAAACCAAGATAGCTTAGGACTAAGTGGATCAAATGGTTTGATAAGAGGCAAGACCAAGTAGTAATCTTGGATAAACCTTTATAATATGGTGTAATATGACTCTAGTAAAGGTGGAAAGGGAATGGAGGTTTTAGCTTTGATAGTCGGGGTGGAAGCCATCTTAAGGGTAGGTTTATCAATAAGAGCTATGGGTGGTGAAATATTCATGGTGGGTGGTTTTGGGTTAGATGATTTGAAATTTAAAGTCTTAGAAGGAGATGGTTTGGAATTAGTAGATTTGGAAATATAAGGCTTATAAGTAGAAGGTTTGGTAGTGGATGGTTTAGAGGTAGAAGTCATGAAAAGAATAGGTAGAGGTGTAGCTAGGAGTGGAGGTTGGGTTGGGTTTTATTTGGGAGACTTGGTTTCTTGATCAAGGTAAAAGGATGAGGTCCTAGGATGGAATAAGGATGTAGTCCTAAAATGGAAGGAAAAGTGGGAATTGATGGTACGTTTTTGGATTTTGGACTCCTAGATGGTTCCACTTTCTTGGTTGGTTTGACTTGTGGTTTCTTAGGTGGATTTGGCAGTGTTAAATCCAACTTCAATGGAGGATGGGCAAGATTATTAATGGGGATCACACCTAGGTTCTTGATGGGATTTATGGGGATAATATAAGTTATCTTAGTTGATTTGGATGGATTTAATTTGGATGGTTTATCTATGTTTTAGGAAGTAGAGACTATGTTTATTTGGTTGGGGTGATGGTTATTTTGCTAGTGTAATGGGAAGGTTAGGTATACAAGGGTGAGGTTGTTTACTCCTTATTAGTTGGATAAGAGAGTATAAGTTGATGCCAAAATGTGGCTTGATCAAGGTTTTTTTGGGATAGAAAATCTAAGTTTTAGACTGACCTAGATAAGGGCTAATAGATGGGTTTAGTTCCTTTAGTGTTGGACTCAAAAGATAAAGCTAAGGGATTAGAAAGAGGGATGGCCAGGTTCTCATTTTTCACTACCAAAGGTTCCAAGGCCTCAGTGGATGATTCATCTATAGATGGGGTAGGTGAATTAATCCTTTCCTTAAGAACATTTTCTAAAGGAAGGGTGGATAGCTCAATTATGGAAGAAAAAGCGATGGAAGTAATAGTTTCCTCCTTTACTATACTTTCCAAAAGAGAGGTTGGTGATTCCACTACCTCAATAAGTGGATAATGTATGATAGTCACTTCCTTTGTTTCATTTTATAAAGAAAGGGAAGGTGACTCCACTACCTCAATAAGTGTAGAAGAGGTGGTATTTTAGGACATGGATTCATTAATAATTAGTTAACTAAGAATAACATTACTTGTGCAGTCCTCATGCTTGTGAGAATATTTTGCATTGTTATTTTCATTTTTCATGGAAGGTGAATGGTTAGGAAATGGTTTTATAAAAATTTCAAGTGATTGATTTATGGGTGCATTCAAATTGTCCATCAGAAGTTCTCCCTTATCAAGCAAAATATTGAATAATGTTTTTGAATGTCTTACATCTACTAACATCATGTCCAATGACATGATAGAAAGCACACAATTCATTTTCTTTATACCAAATAGGTATAGGATAAGAGGAATTAAATTTTTGGGGTGGTTTTATGTGAGGAAGTTTTACGATATATGCGTTCAATAACTTTTCCAAAACTAAAGTGTATGACTCCCCTAGCAGAGTATACTATTTTTGGGCATAATGGTTTTGAATTTTGGCATTTTAGTTAGAGGGGAATAATTTGGTTGGTTGATAGTTAGAAGAGGAACCATTTTAAGAAAAAATACATTTATGTTTCCTTTAGATTTGGTTTTGGTGTTGTTATGGTTGGTGGTTTTGGAGGAAGAAGCTTCATTTAATTTAAAACTAGAATTTGTGTTCCTCAATTTAAGATTTCCCTCGTTAATACCTTTAATATACAAATTCTAAGCCATGGTAACTACCTCATCAAAGGTTTATAAAGTCTAAACTTGTAAGGTTGATGAGATATGATTGGCACAAGCCTAAGAGAAAAGCTCAATCAAATCAAGTTGGGGAAAAGAGAAAGAGAGTTGGTTAATCAAAGCTCTCCAACAAGCCACAAAGTTAGCAATGGACTCATCCTAAAATTTACTAATGGAATAGAGGTCACTGATAGAAAATTTCTTAGAAATATTTATAGATAAATGGTCTAAGAAATTTTTGGCTAGTTGGGAAAAAGAGAAGAGGGAGTGATTGGTAATATCACTATACCAATCTAATGCAGGACCACCTAGGGACATGGTAGAGTATGGAGAAGAAGAGAATCATCATAAGCAATAAAATAACATGAATACCTAAACTCTCTAAGATGTTTTTGGAGATATACTTTGCTTTGAAATTTGGAAAATTTTAGAAGTTTCCATTGTGGAGGGTATGATCATATTGGGATAGATGGGTGAATTGGTTCATTATAATTTTGATCATGTGATTAAAGATTGTGAGCACTAGAGATGGATGACTCTATATTGTTAATTTTATCTATCAATATCTTAAGAAGATCAGTTTGTAGTGGTGCACCCCCATAATTATAAGGTATGTTTTGTTGGGGTTGGGAAGGTGTACCATATGGGTAGCTAGTATAGGGTTGGGAGGATGCTACGTATTGGTATGTGGGCATGGAAGGTTTGGAAGATGCCACATATTAGTAAGTGGGAATGGGAGGTTGGGAAGAAGGTGGAGGCGTATACCCTTGTGTGTTAAAAATATAGCTTAGGTTTGGTGCAATGGGTGCTTGTTGGGAATAGACATTGGTTGGGTAAGAGGCATGGTTGGGTTGATGGGTTGAAGGTTGTTTTTAACCTTAGAGATAATAGATGGAAGGGTAGAGGGTATGGAAACTACCAAATTTTGGAAAGGGGTGGAAGTTGGTGGTTTGGAAATGACAAGTGGTAGGGTAGCAACACTAGTGGAAGGTAATCCAATATTAAGTGGTGTATGGGTTACTAAAGGTTGGGTCTCTCCTACATTGTAAGGGTTATTGGTTGGGGTAGGAGGTGTTTGGGTATTGTTTTGTGGAATGGATTAGTTTTGTGTAGTGGTGTTGGAAGGATTGTTTGTGGAGCAAGAGGCTTGGGTCACCAAAGGTTAGGTGGAGATAGTGGAAATAGAGGTTCTACCCATAAGATGAGGTGGCATTCCATAGGGTGGCTCAATGGTGGGAATAGAAATAGAGGTATGGTGAGCCATGGTGTTAAGGTAGTATTAGTTAACTATAGGATTGTTATCAATAAGGGTGGTGAAATTTGTATCTTCTTCATCAATTGTCTAAGGTATACTAGGAATTTTAGAAGGATGGGGTGACTTTCTACATCTGAAATGTACTTCATGGATGAGGAAGAAGAAGATGGGTGGTTGGAAGTTGGATATTGGATTGTTTGGTTTCTAAGTTATTATCTTATCAAAACCATGTAAAGAAAGATGAAATAAAGATGAAATCAATCTCACACACTCAAAAGAGAAGCAAACAAAATAAAATATTTAAGGAAAACAAGCATTCACTAAGAGTAAGTTTAAGTCCTAGAATAATTTTTATCTCTCTTTGAGCATATGCCTCAATTTTTAAGAAGTTATGAAACTCAATTTGGGCTTGTATAATGGGAACTAGAGAAGTCAGTCTAAAGATGGTTTCAAGTTGTTAAAAGATCTTAAAATATATACTAGAATTTGGTACATGGCTTGATATTGAGGCTTATCCCCTCACTTCACACACTATAGTGATAAGGGTGTTGTGCTTAGCCAAAATATACTAAATTGTTAGAGATTATACTTAGCTAGTGAACTGAGCCTTGGTTTTTCCCCTTGGTAGTGAAGTCTAAGTGGAATAGCCAAAGGGAAAGGTTTACCACTAGGTAATGAAATCCTAGTTGGTCCTTATGTCAATGTTTGATTTTTTATTTGAATGTGTGGTTTGATATTGTGTGTGTGATAAGAAGCGACTTGATATGATTAATTTCACTATTTAAATTAAACTATGTGAACTAAACAAGCAAGCAAGCAATGGATGCAAGTTATTTTTAAACCCAAAGGAAATTTCTGATTTCTTTTCAATGAGTACAAGAATAACTAAGATGCAACTAAATGCAGTATGAAGATACAATTCCTAATCCTAGGATGAGTTCTTTTGCTTTTAAAAATGAAGGGAAAATGAAAATTTTAACCTTTTCTAAGAATGCAAAGAAAGACTAAAACTTGCTTTTGGAAAAGAAGATACTGAAACTAAGATTTTCAATGCAAGAATGAAAGAAAAAACCTTTAATTTTTAGAAATGAAATTATACAAATGGATGAAATTTTCACTAATGAAACTAAATGTCCTAAACATATAATAACCCAAGAAAAAGATCAAGGGTCCCATCAAGCATGTTAGAATGTTTCACTATTTTATTTATTTATTTTCTTTTTTAGGAGTAAAACTTAAATAATGGTGTGGTATAAGAACCTAATTTTGTTCTGTGCATGTGAATAAGTTGATTATGGATACTTCTCTTTATCTGGGGAGGATGACCTATGGATAAGAAAGATAATATAAAAGGGTGGATTAGTGAGATAGTTCGGTGGATTGCCTAGTGTGAGCTAGATCCAAGAAGGACATGAATTCCTTGGAGGTTGTCAATCCACAATTTTAAAAAAACTAAGTTCTGATAAAATAAAAAAAATTCTTGCAACAATAGAAAGTACTAAAATTTGATGCAAGAGATGCTTGAATAAAAACAAGTGATTTTAACTAAAATATTAATAACTTGTTGAAAATTAAAGCTAAATTGTTTAAAGTTGTTTCATAAAATAACTTAAACCTCTATGATGCAACAAAAACTTAAAAATTATAATTTGGATATGGGATAATGGGTGAAAATTTCTTGTTGTTTTGAGAAAAATAAAACACACAATGAGCATCGATAGTCACTATATAATCAGTGTGAATTAAGGTAACCCTTGTTGATCAAGGAATGACTGTTACTAGCTTGAGATGATTGATGATGATTCTTTTAAGTCCTAATATGGTCAAAAATGATGTTAGGGTGAGTTGTAGGAAGGATCTAAAGATGGTTTTTGGATTAGATGCTAGTTGTGAGAGTAAAGTGGACTCTTAGGAGTGTCAAACTTAGTATTTGAATGGTTAGAGGATTGATAACAATCTATGGATGGCTTGGGGTAGAAGGTGAAGTTCCTTGAGCTGTAGAACTCCAACATAAGGAATGATATATTGGGTGATGGGAAATAGACACAAGAAAATGAAACTACTAAAACTAATAACTTAACTTGATAAAAAGTGTAGATACTTAGCTCTAAATTATATGGTATATAAGAGTGTTAAGACTAATTAGTATGCTACAAGAGATCCTAGAGTAATACAGGCAAGTAACAGTACTTTAGCTCTTCATGATGAGTTGTTGAAGCACTTGGGTATCTCTAGTTAGGTTGTTGGTTCACCTGAGATATTTGATTTACCTAAGAATAAGAGAGTCTCATTCAAAAAGATAATTTTTAACCTCTCTAAGGTAAGGCTTTTGAGTTACATTAAGTAACCATCTTTGGTCCTAATTAACTAGCAATAGTTGAGGGGTGACTACTACCATTCAAAGAGAAATAGTAAAAAATGGCTAAGATTAGCTATTTGCACTAATGATTGGTTGTTAAGGGGTTAAGAAATGGTCTAAAGTTAATAAAGGTATCATTAGGACATGTGAGGAATAAGTCTAAGAGGTTAGGGTATTAAATTCTAGGGTAAAAATGGTCTCTAGGCTACATATTAATCAACTAGCCATCAGTTTAGGTACGTGAGGTATAAACAGAACTAACTAGCCTAATTAATTAATTAAATTAGATAAATGGGATAAGTAGGTGTGTTTAATGATTTTAATAATTAATCCTAACCCAAAGGGGACAATGGGGCCAAGGGGTGTTTGATGATGACTAGAACCATGTTGTGTAGTTTTTCAACACTATATGTTCTTGACATCACTTCACATTTACTTTCTATTCATAAAATTTGTCATTCTAATCAAGGCAAAAAAATGACTTTCACACCACAAGGGGCTAAAATTCAAACTTTTTTTTATCCTCATTAAGTTTTTATGCAAGGTGTTGTTGATCATAGTTCTACACTATATCAATTTTAGGGTTTTGATGACACTTCTTTTATGGGGTCATGTTTTGTTTCTCATGTTGATTATGAGAGTAAGCTTTGACCTAAGAGATTTGGACGTCTTAATTATCTATATTTGAAGGAGTTGAGAACTCATGGTATGGTTGATGGTCTTCCTATAGTTTCTTATCTTAATGGACTGTGTTATGGTTGTGTATTAGGGAAACAACACTAAGATCCATTTTCTAAGGGTATGTCCAAGAGAGCTTCTTCACCACTTGATCTTGTGTATGGTGGCTTGATGGTTTTTTCTACTCCTTATTTTAATGGATCTAAGTATGCACTTATATTTATCGATAATTTCTTGATGTGTACTTGGTTTTATTTCCTCAAGTACAAGAGTGAAGTTTTTTCACACTTAAAATTCTTCAAGGCTTTGGTCGAGAATCAATCTTATAGCTGCATAAAGAAGCTTTACATTGATAATTGGGGGGAGTAATTCAATAAAGAGTTTTATGAGTTTTTGGAAACTCATGGCATTGTTCACCTACATTATGTTCCTTATACTCCAAAATAAAATGGTTTAGCAAAAAAGAAGAATTGAACTTTAAAGGAGATGGCTAACTTCATGATGCATTCTCAAGATTTACCTCCTATATATCGAGTATAATCACTTAATTATGAAAATGATATTCATAATTTCACACCACATAGAGAACTTGATAATATTACTCCATAGGAGACTTGGTATGGAACTAATCTTAATGTCTCATTTTTTTGAGTTTTTTTCAGCCATGCTTAGGCTTTTGGGGGTCTAATCCTCATCCTTAGCCCTTTGATCATATGGTATGGTCATGAGGAGGGGGATTAATTTTTTATTGCTACTAGTGGGTATTAATTCTAGCCTTTTGAATTTATTTTTTTAATGTCTCCAAGATTTTTTTTTGATTCCTACTAGTGGGGTCTTAATTCTTGAAGATTTTCCATCTATTATAGACTATCTTATAAGTTCAAGCACTTGTTGACATAATTAAAGTCAATTGGAAGAGATAAGAAAGATAAGGAGTGTTTTTACCTAATTCTTTCCAAGTTGAAAGGTCTATTCCAAATATTTTCTTATACCTTTTTCTCTAGTATGGATGCCTTATGTGCCACTTTCAAAATGTTTGATTTAGAGTTATTTTGTGAAATATTTAATAGGGAAGAATTCAAATTGTTTAAACTTGAGTCTTCCACCTCTAAAAAGGCCTTATTAGCATCTCATCCCAAGGGCAAGGGAAAATAAAAAATTAAACCCAAAACCCCTCCTTCTCTATCTCAAAGTGCCACTAAATACAAATATAATAACTCTAAACCCAATGAGTATTTTAAATTAAATAATAAGTTTAGCCTTTATGCTCCTTTTGTAGGGTGATTGGTCATGTAAAAACTAGGTGTTGGAAGAGAATACAAGCCTTAAAGGATGTAACTAGAAAACACAAGATCTCTATCTCTAATCAATATCCTTCTAATGAGCATGGAAAATAACTTAATTTTGTTGGGATATCTCAGGCACCTGTTACCAACATTTGGGTTATAGATTCTGGTACTCCTCACCACATGACTTTTTCTAAAAAGTATTTCATATCTCTTTGTTTGAGATCTACTTCCAACATTGAGGTTGGAGATTCTCCCTTTATTTATATTAATGGAAAAGGTGATGTGCAACTTTATGGTGGCCGCATCAAATATGCATTATATGTTCCTAACATCACATCACATTTGGTTTTTATTTATCAAATCTATCATTCTGGTTAGGGTAGAACAGTGACTTTCACACCATAAGGGGTTAGAATTTGAAATTTATTGGATCCTCATTCTCTAGTTGCACAAGGTGTTGTTGATCATAGTTCTAGACTATATCACTTTGAGGGTTTTGATGACACTACTTCTATGGGGTCATGTTTTATTTATCATATTTATTTTGAGAGTAAACTTTAGCATGAGAGATTTGGACATCTTAATTACTGATATTTGGAGTTGAGTACTCATTGTGTGGTTGATGGCCTTCTTATATTTTATTGTCTTGAAGGAGTTTTCCATGGATGTGCATTAGGGAAACAACACCAAGATTTGTTTCCTAAGGGTATGCCCAAGAGAGATTCTTCACAGCTTGTGTATAGTGACTTAATGATTTTTTTTACTCCTTATTCCAATGGTACTAAGTATGCACTTACATTTATTGATAATTTATCTAGGTGTGCTTGTGTTTATTTCCTCAAGTACAAGAGTGAAGTTTTTTCACACTTCAAAATCTTAAAGTCTTTGATTGAGAATAAATATTCTAGCTGCATAAAGAAGCTTTGCATTGATAATGGGGGAGTACTTCAACAAAGAGTTTTATGAATTGTTGGTAACTCATAGCATTATTCACCAACATTATATTCATTATAATCCACAATAGAATGGTTTAACAAAAAGGAATAACCAAAATTTAAAGAATATGGATAATTTCATGATGCATTCTCAATATTTACCTCCTATATACTAGGATGAAGAATTTAATTATACAAACTACATTCAAAATCGCACACCACATAGAGCACTTGAGCATTTAAATCCAAAGGAGGCTTGGTCTAGAACTAATCCTAATGTCTCATTTTTTTTAGTTTTTGAGATCCATTCTTGGGATTTTGTACTAAAGAAAAAAACAAAAAGCCTTGGACAAGAAGAGCAAACCCTTGATCTTTATAGGTTATTGTAAAGCTATGAGAGCTTGTCAACTTTTATATCCTAATTTTCATGATGTTATTTTTTGAACACATGTTTAATTTGATGATAATTTATTTTCTTATGAGTCTTCATCTTCTTCCATGACTTCTTATTCTTCTTTGATTTCATCCATTACTTCATCTTGATGATCCCTACTTTGAAGATCTAGTTTAGGAGGACACTAAGAAGGTTATAAATGTAGGAATAGATGTAGATTATGTTCCCATTATGCTTAAGTGGTATCATACTACATTTTCTAAGTTAATACCTTCTATACAATATCTTACACCCACTAGACATCATCATTCACATTTTACAGGTTCTAGACTTTTATGTCACATATTTTTTATGGATCCATAGTGTTTTTCACAAGCTTATGGGATATAAGAGTGGGATGATGCAATGACATATGAGTATTCTTCCTTGATGAATAATCATACTTGGGATTTGGTCTCTCTTCCTAAGGGAATAAATTTGGTTAAATGTAAGTGGATACATTGAACCAAATATGCAGCTGATGGATCCATTGATAAATAGAAGGATCATATTGTAGCAAAGAATTTCTCACAAGTCAAAGGTATTTATTACTCTAAGACTTTTTCCCCTTTTTCTAAGATGGATTCAATGTACCTTGTACTTTTTATTGCTACATCATAGGGTTGGATAGTGTACCAAATGGATGTAGAGAATGTCTTCTTACATGGAGATTTGTAGGAGAAAATCTACATGGAAAAACATGTTGGGTTTTTTCATGATTATTCTCTTGTTTGTCAACTATGAAGGTCTCTCTATAGTCTCAAATAGGATCCTTGGGGCTAGTATAAGAAGATGGATTATTTTGTTCTATTTACTAGATTTATTCATTTCCACTAAGATCCTACTATATATATCTATCATGTTGAAGATGAGTTTATTATATTGGTTTTATATATAGATGATTTGATTATTACAAGTAGCTCCTCTTCTAAAATTCAAGCTATTAAACAAGCTCTTTCAATGTAATTTGATATGATAGATCTTGGTCTTTTACATTTTTTTCCTTATTTTATAGATTTCTTAGTTAGATTCAAGGATTCATTGAGTTAGAAAAAGTACACCCTTAATATTATTCAATATTTTGACATGGTTGATTGCAATCCAAGTCCCTCTCCTTTCCAGTCTGGGGTCACTTTTACTTCCACTTGCACTACTCCTTTTTGTGATCCTATATTATATAGGTAATTGGTTAGAAGTCTCATGTACTTGATCCATATTCACCATGATATTTCGTTTATAGTTGGTCTTGTATCTTGGTTTTCACATAATCCTCATGACAATCATTTTCAGGTTACCAAGAGGATTTTATGATATTTACAGGGCACTTCCCATTTTGGATTACACTACACTAGAGGTTCTACTCAATTGGTTGGATATACTAATTTAAAATGGTCAAGGCTATTGATGATAGGATTTCCACTTATGGATAAATTTTTGTCTTGGTTGTTCTCCAGCTACTTAGGATTGCAAGAAGTAATAATTTATCACACTTTCATCTAAAGAGGCATAGTACAACATAGTAGTCATAATGAGTTAGCAGGTTTTTTGGCTTCATCAAGTATTAATAGAGTTTATCTTCACATAGGATTCACCTAATATACTTTGGTGTGAAAACCAAAGTGAAATTCACATTTCTCTAAACCTTGTTGAAAATTAGTAGACCAAACATATTGAGATTCAAATAAATTTCATTCATCAACATATTTAGGATGGAGTTATTTTTTTGGAATTCATTCCAACTCAGTAACAAGTTGCAAACATCTTTATAAAACCTTTTTCATCACCTCATTACCTTGATTTTTGTAGCATGCTTTGAGTTTAGAAATTTGTCTTTAGGGGGTGTTCCTGAGGACATCTTCTTTCTTCATTTGTTCATGGATATATTTTACATGAGTACCTAATTAAACCTTATTATTGGGACTCATACTATGGATATGCCACTTTTTTTTTGCCCCTAGCTTCACTTGAGGGGGGTGTTAAATTAGGTTAATTACCTTAGCTCATGTTTACCTAGGCACTTTAATATTTCCTTTTATTTATTTATACTCACTAGTTATGTGTAGATATCTCATTTATCTATTTTTAGATATTATGAGATATTACATATTTAGCTTTAGATATTATGGGGATATTTGGTAGTTATTTCTATTCTTTGGGGATATTTATCTCTTAGTCCTAAGTTTGATCTCTTAACTTGATATCTTAGTTATGATTGATCACTTAGGTCTTAGTTATGATTGATCACTTAGCTTGATCTCTTAGTTAGGATTGAACTTCCTTGCCTATATATGTGTAACATGCCCACTAGGATCTACCTAGAAATACATGATTTTTTTTAATTTAATAACATATTATTTAATTAGATTACACCATGAGAATATAATTAGTGATCCATATAAAATAATATAAGTATGATAAATATAAAATAATCATGTGACATCATTCATCACTAATCACTATTGTCATAAGAAACACATCATAATTGAATATAGAAAGTAACTACAGACTTCCAACCATGATTGGTGCAAACATACAACCACTACTATCAATGTACAATAAGTAATTAATTACAACTCATTAGGATAATGTTTTAATAATAGATACAATATAAAGTATAAATACATGATACATGGATCCATAGAGCATGAGTTCCTTGAACTCTAATATCTATGGCAATCTCAAGTGTTGTCTCCAAATAAGTATTGATATGGGGAGGGAGAGCATCATCCGAGTACTTTTCCACACCAACCATGAACCATCAATCACCCACACAATCCCCCATCATGGAATGTTCCTCCTTTCATGGATGATTAGATAGTGATGGTGTAGGAATCCAAAGAGACAAACTAGTACCTTGTGATATATGATTTCTAAGAACATACAGTGTATTATAAAGAAATCCATTTTAACATGATATCACGCAAACATGTAAATCATACATATGAAATAAAAATATCTAAATAAAATTACTTTGGCCAAAGTTTTCAATAGTAATTGATCTCTAGGATTAGTCAATTTTAAATAAACCACTTGATCGGATTACTTTCATCTAGTATAGTGATGCTAGTAAGCTAGTGAAGTCTGTCTCACTACTTAGTACCAATAATGTGAGATTTAGTTAACATAATATAAACAATAGATTCATATAGATTAAATCCTTCTATCAATCATAAAACATGTTAATCACATGAATAATCAAAATTCATACATTTATTTCATCAAATGTATTAATGACTCTCCACAACAATATTTAACACATAATTAATAAGAATAACAATTACAGTTTATACCAATAGGGTATAATACACAATTAGATTGTAATTTTCTAATTGATATAAGTAGTTTCAAAATATAATGGAATCTATGACATCCCATAACATCATAGTCCATTATTTTTTTAGCTTAAATGCTCTAAACAACAACCAATCTTAACAATTTCAAGAATCCAATGTCTCATAAACCTAATTATATTTTGTATGAACATGATATTTTATTAATACACTTGGTTAGGAGTCTATATTTATGTTGACATAGTTTATTAATTCTTGGAGTCCTATGACCAATTATTTTATATCTATCAGCAAAATTTAAAGGCATACAACCTAATACACCAATATACATTATATTATTATAATACCTCCTAAATCTTTAGATAGATATACTTCCTTTATGTGTGTGTGTGTTCATGCGCGTGCATGCTCAACAATATATATGAATATGGTATATAAATGTTAATAGTATTTTACCATTCTTAGTCAAATACTTGATCAATATGCCTTATTAACAACTTATTACTAAATATATCAAGATTCCTATAATATTAAGGAACAAATAAATACATTCATGGAAAATTATAGTTTTTACATGAAAATCCAATACCATACAATTAGATAAAGATAGATAATATCATTATTTATCTTGGACTAAGAGACGTATAATTTATTTATAATATGTCACATTTTATCTTATTCACTTAAATCCAAAATAATCCTTTTTATAATTTACGCCTCATATAATTATAATAAATTGAATAATGTTTTACATGTTCACTATATAACAAATAAAGGTATATATCAGTTTTGTATGTCACTTTAAAACACATAAGCCACTTACATCGAAATACATATTTATCTATCAATAAATACATTTGTATCTATTTACCACATAATCATGATATTGTAAACTAGTTCATTATACAAATCACCACAATACCACATATAAGGTACCTTTCAATCCATGAGTAATAATTATGGATCCACATATTTACATTAATATAATAGGTTCTAAATTAAGATTTATAAGTTTAATTCCATACTGGTAACAAGTTATGCTCATTATACTATGATATAAAAATAGATATACATATGGAATCTCTATGGTCATACCCTCTACACTACATACCATAGAGCATAGTATATATTATCCCAATAACCATAAAATTGGCTTAGCGTATAACCACATATATTATACTTAATTAAAGATATAATGTTATTAATATTATAATCCCAATGGGTAGTATTATGTTATTTATCAGGATAATATTATAATCTTAAGATGCTAAAGGTATTTGCTATTTATACAAACGTTAAATGGTGTATACATAAAAAATAGATATAAATATTAATTCAGGATGTGTTATAATTAAATGATCAATATTGTGAATGGATGAAGATGTAATATTATTATATATACTTATAGTAATATATGATAAATACCATATAAATAAATGATATTGTCAACCCATTCACTACATAATGGGTTTTATATAATATTCTAAGACACAGTGGTATCCTAGCTTTTCTCTTAAAAGAATAATAGTATAATGAACTGGTTTGTTTACTATGCACTAGTTTTACTATAGGTTGTTAGACTTCTATATAGCACACCACATTTGCACATAGTCATAAATTTATACCCAAATCATCTCCATCATAGTACATGGGACATGTAATATTATATATATATATATATATATATATATATATATATATATAATCTTGTACATAGATCCACTTCACATAGGTTATTATGCATATACAGATCACAATTTTAATATATAAATTTTATATATATAATAGTCATTATACATATATTCCATAAGTTCACCATAAATATTCATTTCAATTCATTGTATATATAATCGAGTCAAAATCTAGTAATTTTCTTTATGCATATTAATATTAGTTTTATATTACCCAAGATGTTATAATATTCAACATAAATGCTCATAATGTAATTGCATTGTCTACCTGATAATGCACTTTTCTTCCCTTCCACTCGCTTCCTTGTCTTTCTTCTTATCTCCTCCTCTCTTCACTTCCACGCTCTACCTCCTCCTTTCAGAATTGTGCCCCTTCTTAATTATTTTTCCTTTTCATGAATATGGCATTCCTTTCCTTTTTTCAATATTTTTTCCTTTCTTTTTTTTTATTTTTATTATTTCTAATTCACTTTTTGGTGTATTTAAAACATAACTGATTATTTTAATTATAATCAAATTGTTTTATTTCCTTATAGGGATTTATTTATATAATGGGTGTTATATAATATTCTAAGATGCAGTTATATCCTAGCTTTTCTCTTAAAAGTATAAGAGTATAATAAACTAATTTGTTTACTGTGCACTAGTTTTACTGTAGGTCACTAGACTTCTATATAGCACACCATATTTACATAGAGCAATAAATCAATACCCAAATCATCTCCATCATATTACATGGCACATGTAATATTGTTTATATATAATCTTGTACATAGATCGACTTCACATAGGTTACTATGCATATACATATCATAATTTTAGTATATAAAGTTTATATATATAATAGTCATCATGCATATATTCCATAAGTTCACCATAAATATTCATTTCAATTCACTATATGTATAATCGGGTCAAAATTTGGTAATTTTCTTTATGTATATTAATATTAGTTTGTTATTACCCAAGATGCTATAATATTCAACATAAATGCTCATAATGTAATTGCATTGTCTACCTGATAATACGCTTTGCTTCACTTCCACTCGCTTCTTTGTCTTTATTCTTATCTCCTCCTCTCTTCACTTCCATGCTTTACCTCCTCCTTTTAGAATTGCACCCCTTCTTTATTCTTTTTCCTTTTCATGAATATGGCTCTCCCTTCCTTTTTTCAAGATTTTTTCCTTTCTTTTTTTTTAAAAAAATTTCTAATTCACTTTTTGGTGTATTTAAAACATAATTACTTATTTTAGTTATAATTAAATTGTTTTATTTATTTATAGGGATTTATTTCCATTTATAAAAATTAAAACAATTATTTTATCTATTTTATTCCCTTTTTCTATTTTTTCCTTATTTATACATTTATTAGAATGTATTTACTAATTAATAATAATATGACTTAATATCAATAATTCATTAATATTATTTTAATAAAAAATGGTATTACACTCATTATTAATCCAAACCGAACTTGTAACAACCACAACACAATTTCTACAAGGTTAATTTTGCATTAACATAAATTAAACTAAACTAACACACATATTGAATCATCTAAAAACTGACAATCATTAATAATTAATAACACTAACCATTCATAAATAATTATAAATGCAACCAATCATCAAAAACATACTAAGATTAACAATTTTACTATGCATCTAGTATGTACTTTTTAATGTGGTGTGTGCAGGGTTCTAGTCATTCCTTTGTCATCCCCTAATAACTCCATCTACATCACCCTCTTTGATGATGCTCTCCCTTCATCATGATCTGAGGGATGAGTCTCTCCTACATCAAACTCAAAACAAGTAGGTAGTTAGTTCCTAATACCATGATATGTACATAATAAAATACTATTAAATAACAAGTCAACATGATTATAATGTAAAGAATATACATTACAACTAACTCATAGTAATGAAATCAGGTAGTCTAAGTAATATTCAACTATCCCATAATAGCATATAACTCATAGCTTAGGCAAATAATAAACAAAACAAATTTGTAATTGTAATTATCCATGAATAATCAAGTAACTTTTCTTAGTAATGAATCAAGATGTAACAATATGCAAGGCATATTCATTGTATTGGACAAGCTTTGGAGATGTAATATAGGGTATGGTTACTCTTTTGTTTTGCATATGTATCTATAAGTATATGCTACTAAATTACTTTTAGAATATTTTTTTATGAATGTAATGTTCTATTAACACCATAGACATTTATGGCTTGGATCAATCTAATTATCATTCCTTTCATGCCCTTAACCTATAGTGCATTTAGGAATATGTGAGGCCAACTTATGGCTTACACAACTTCAAATTATTTTGTTGCATTTCTCAATGATCTTATTATGGTCAACCTATGGAATAACCATGGCTAAGTAGAGAATATTTTATCATCATATTATAAATTATGTTCTTATTGTATTATTGTGGAGGTTTCCCCCTCGAAGTGACTTAGTCATAATATTCAATTATTTTTCTCTTTCACCAATTATTGTTGTGGATATGATTTTTTTATTCTTAATTTTATGATATATAACTCTATTATTGTGAATCATCTAAGTAATTTCATTACAGAGAAGGAACTTATCCATATAAAAATGGAATAAGGTCATGTTCTGTGATCAAGCATTCCACTTACATCTTCCATGAAGCATAGTTGGTCTTTATAAGAATAACCATTGGATTAGAATTAACTATCCTTATCTAGTCTCTCCCAATTAGATATAGGTGAGTCGATATGACCATAAATAACCATGCACACTTAATTTCATAGATGTTGGACTCAACCAAAAACGTGTCCAAATGATAAATTTGTGTAATAGTCACCAAATTCCCCCCAATATTATATAAGTTAGCACTGTATATTTGAGTTCATACACAATCAACAAATCTAAGTGCATATACAATCAATGTGTATATAGAAGCAACACTAATATGTAAAAGAGATTAAAAATACAACCTCCATAAAAATATAGAGAATCAATTGTAAAAGGCTCAAGAATGGCATAAATGCATAGAGTGAAAAAAATCTCACACTTTCAAAATAATGTCACCTAAAAAGGTGTTATAGGTTGAGAATTATGCGAGTTTAAAATTCTTAAAAAACTTCACCTTGAAAAATAAAAACTTTTGGGCTTGAAAAATATTTGACTCAACTTTTCATATAAATATTTAGCCCCCTTGGGTTGGTTGTGAATAATTGGTTAAATTTTCATGTGACAATGGGATAAGGGTGAGGATGAATGCCCCCACCTTGATTGACTTGATTGATGGGAAAGTGATGTTACCCCAAAACTTCCTCCACTTTTTAAATTAATAGTGTCCATGACACTAGCTTTAATTTAATGATAGTTGGGATGTTATGGGCTTGTGTAAACATAAGGATCCAAAGGATGTGAAGGCATAGAGAGATAGAGATGCATGATAATGTGAGATATGAGTAACCATAAGATGCATAAGTATAGAGAGCTAGAGATGCATGAGAATATGGGATAAGAAGACACACAAGTCTAAGGATGGACGAGCAGATGTGTAGAGGTGAGGACACATATGCATAGGGATGTGTAGACTCATGAGTGTTAGGACATGTATGTGTTAAGACATGTAAATGCATAGTCATGGGTATGTAGAGATTCATGATTCTGAGTGGGTGTTGGAGAGAAGTACTAAATTTGTACAAGTCACTGAATAGACATAAATGGTGAGAAACCAATAAGGAAACCCCCATATCTTGAAAATTTTGTATGGTTTTATTCAAAACTAGTAAAATCCTACTTCATATTTTGGAAAACCCATAAATAATTTTCCACTTGAAGTACCATATGGTATAAAATCTACAAATGTTAAAAAACTACCTTCAAATCCTCCAAAAATGGTCAAAAATAATTATCACAAAACTAAGTCATGTTTATATCTAGTCTTAGGGTTTTGATACCTTCTAATTCTAACAACATTATCCATTTTTAATTTGGATACCCTAACAATATATATCATTGTGGATTTTTTATAAACCCTTGAAAAATAAAATCAATGAAAAAACATTGAACTAGCTAAAATGGTAGATCTCACAATAGAGGTTATGGCATTTGACTACAAAAAAAACTTTGATACCATGTCAGAGTGGGCCACACTTGAGTATTTATAAATGGATATGATCTAATTCATGAATAAAACCTTGTATGGAGTAGTGAAATATAAATAAACAACTCAAATGGAAGAAGCTTATCTTTATAATAAAGAAATTGTATTAGCAACATCAGCCATAAAAGATTTAGGAAGGTAAATTATATAAGTAAAAGATAAACATGTCCTTACATCCTCATGAATATGGGATTATCTTTCAAAATGACCTAAAAAAACCCCTAAGCAATCTAATTAAACATGTGTAGGGAAAAACTATTAAATAGAATAAAAACCTATACTAACATCTATATATATAGATAATCACTTTATTATCAGATCCCATGTCTATATATAGGCATCCTTTAGATGTGTTCTTAGGAATATAAAAAATTAAACAAATTGAAAAATACAAAAAAATCAAATATTCAAAAAATTTAAAACTATGACCTATGAATGGTATAATTTAATATTATACATGATTCATTGATGTTATCAATCATATACATGGTGAATTAAATATCCATTTTCTATGGACATTTTTTTGATGGTATACATAAGTTAGGTGTAGGACATACAGGTTACCTATGATACATCAAAATAAAAATTTGTGGCATTATTTACACCCATAGGATACCTTTCTACATTGGGGGCATGCTTGCACTAGGGTCATGTTTGCACATTTGTAAGGTTATATGATTTTATACCATTCCATTTATTATTGTATACTATTATAAGACTTTATTTTACTTATACTTTCTTGAGTAATATTTCATATAGTTTTGTTTTCTATATTAAATGATGACATTGATTGATTATGCTAACTAACATTAATTGCTTGATGTATTCATGATGTTGATGATTATTACATTTTTTCATAATTGATGTGTGTTGTATAGTGTGTTTTATGAGTGCATTGATTTTGTCTTGTTGCATCATGCATCAATTGTGTCTAAGAGGATCCTCTAGTTTGAGTCAAGTCCATTTTGTGTTTATGTCGAGTCAAAGTCATGTTGTCTCTTGAGTGATTATGTGATTTATGATCATGACATTTTGTACATGTGTATGAATATTTATGAATATTAATGATCTTAATCCTATGAATTCTATCACACATAATTCTATTGTGGTTGATGCCATGATTTATATCATGCAATTATTGTAATGTTTATTACTATGTGCCTAATTGATATATCTACTTGGCATGACACTTGTATGACCATTGCCTTAGATTACATGTGTCATATATTATTAAATGATTAAATATTTATATGATGACATATCTTATTATATTTGTATACATACTTTAAATTATTACATTTCTATATAAATATGGTGCACATAACACTTTCTTTTGAGATGAGTGATTTGCAGGTTACATCCCTTATATCAAAAGGAGGCATATAGTGGGCTTGTCTTAGAGATCCAAGACATGACAAATAAATAGTCTAACATTTTGGGTAATACTATATGATTTATATGGGACATATTGGATAGATTGAGGCATATGTATTACATTCTACATAATTATAATGAGTAGTTGGGATTTTTATGACATTCTAAGATAGATTATAAGGGTCAAATAGAGAATATTTATTATATTGAGCATTTGAGAGATATTATATGACATTATGATAGATATATTATGGAATTCTATATAAATATGAGGTACAAATGGATCATATTTAAGGCCTGAATGTTTTCCATGAAAAAACTTTTTTATTTTCTATATTTTGGATCGACAGGGAATGATGGTAATATTTAAGCATTTTGAATCTATAATCCATCTATATTAGTTAATCTAGATATCCATTTTGACATATGATCATGTTTCGAGGATCTATTTTGACATATGCATGCACTTTTTATTTTGCCTTTGCATAATAGCTTGATTTTAAGGTTCAAAAAAATTAATTACAATGATATTTAGATTAGTTTCAGTTGAGGTTTATATATCATTCAACTTTTATCACTTATCCTTATCTAATGGTGGTTGAGGAATTTATACTCCTCAACTCATGGTTTCAATAGTTACATCTCTTTTTGGCATAATCACCCCATGATATTCTCCAAATATGTTCAAAAAGTAGTAGCTAGGTTCATGTAACCTCACATGTATTTGTTCCTTGAATTTTTTATTTCAAATAATTTAATGATCTTAAATTAGTTTAGATTTTCTATCATGAGTATACATTTATATAGACACATTTCTATGTAATTTTTACATGGATAAAATGGGAAATTTAGTACATAATGTTAAACACCATGTGTGGTTAATCACTGGTATAAAATATCTTCTTTTATCTTTTTAACCTAAAATTTTAAATATTATAATAAGGGGGAGTTTTCAAGCACCTAAATTTAGTAATAGACATTATGGAAAATCAACTTAAATACATTTTGACATGATGGCCTAGGAGAAATTAGACAAATATCAGTGAAATAATTAAAAATATATTCAATATAAAAACATAGTTTTATTTTTGTACATAGGTAAGCTTATAAAGCTTACAGAAGAAAAAAAGTGGTTACAAAACCAACCAATGGGTGAAACCAACCCTGTAAATAAAATAACAAAAACAAACTAATTAATTTACATCATAAATGATCCCAATAAATGCCCCTTTAATCCAAAAGGGTATAGAAAGACTGAAGCAATGAACTATGAGTCATCCAAGTAGACTCTGTTGTAACTACAACTGGTACACTGCATCCTAGATTGATCAATACCCTAATCATCCCTAAACTAAAGTAGAACAAGATCATACTATGTCCAACTACATTGATCCTCACATAAAATCCATCCAACTAGTGATTTCCCCAGTCCTATGTATGACACATCTCAAACTGATGCCCAACAATTATTAGCATCTCCTGTAGGCCTTTACTCAACACTAACAATGCTAGCAACTCAATGTTGACTCATACCACAACCACTAATGACTAATCAAAAACTAATATGAAATATCTGTGCCCCCTATGAGGAGAGAGGTGAAAATCTATGTATCAAATAAACCAAGTACAAACCATTGAAATTCTCTACATCAAATATCATATCAACACTAGATCTGTGAAATCAAAGTACACAAGCCAAGAAAGGCTACTACATCAAATCCCAATCTTGAGCCTAACAGCTTTCACAAGATGGGTGTGTTACCATCTCAAAATATATAATCAATATCTTTAGAACAATAAACTTCATAGTCATCCCATCTGTCAGAAGAATATGTAGAAGAATAGCTAGAAGAGGAACTAAAAGAGTGACCAAAGTGACTGGAGTGACCAGAAAAGTTTGCTTCTACCTTCTATCAATGTTGAGAGGACATATTTTTAGATGGGCACTCTATAAAAAGGTGTCATATGCCACCACAATTGTATCATGTTTTATCATATCCATTAGAACTAAAGGAAGAATAACCACATGAAAAAGAATGCTTATGCTTATGCTTGTGTCGATGTGAATGTTTGTGGTGATGTTCATGTTTATGAGAACTAGAGTGACATATGCTTTTGAGAACCATAATGAAGTCTATGCTTTAGAGAACCAGAATGATCCCTATGTCCATAATGATGCTTATGTCTAGAAGTGTGCCTTAGAGAGTGTTTTTATATCTGAAAGTGCTTTGAAGAATGTTTTTTGTGCTCATATAATGGATTACTTATTTTGGTATAGTAGGCCTCCTCAATAGGTTTTTATTTCTTCTTTGCAAATTGTCATTCATGTTGACTAAGCAACTCACAAATGGAATCAAAAGTATATTTGTTAATATTATCACTAATCTGTAATATTTCTAGAAAGTTCCTGAAGCTAGGGCTAAGGCAATTCAAAACAATAGAAATCAGCATTTCATCATCAATTTTCCCACTAGTAGTGCCATATTCTTGTTTCAAATTCTTAATTCATGACACATTCTGAAACATATTCATCATCTATTAGTTTAGTGTTAAGTAACTGCATAAGAAGATCGATTTTCTTATAGATAGGTTGTTTATCATATAAGTATTTTAGAGCTTTGCATTCTTTCCAAGCTTCAGACTCGATGGCCTCTATGTGAATTATAACTTTTTTTACTGCAAGTTGATTTAAATAAAGCAAGGGCATGCTTGTCATGCCTATGAAATTATGTAAGCTTTCTGGCATCGATGGGAAATGTTGGTTTCTTTTCAACTACTTCCCAAAAGTCATTTAAGATTAATGTAGTTTACATGTTCATTGATTATTCCTTATAATTTTTAGGAATTAATAATCCATTTTTAGAAATTAAACTCATAATTTTAGCCATGGTGTTTATCAAGACAATGTTGAAGACTAGGGAATGTTATTGAGGTGTTGCCTTTACCTTCCAACTAGCTTCCAAATAGAAGAGAATCATGGAACTTGTAAAAAACATTTACACCTTATAACTCCTATTACACCTTATATCACCATTTTCATTTAAAATATTATTATATCCTTATAAATATTTTTACAAAATAATGTCAAAAAATAATTTTGACTAAAAATAATTTCAATGGGTTTTGAAAACTATACTTCACAATTGTGAGTGACTTACAAAACATTCCTTATCCATCTCCCCTTTAATCAATCTAAGCACAAAATGGCAATAATTTCTATATAACCATCATTTTTGAATGAAAGATAAGAAACGCATAAATGGTTAAAAAAATTATGGAATGTTTTAATTTAACCTTTTTGGATGGTGGAGCCCACTATATTTTAAGGCTTTGAAAAGGCACCTAAATGATCTTCAAGACCACTCTTTACTCATATATCTATCAGCTTATTCAAGTATGATTGAACATCAAGAATGCTTTCAGTAAAATCATGAATTATATACTTAACTCAATATATATCAAAATATAACACTACCTTTTCTCTCATAGTCCTTGTTGTAGCGTAAAATTACACCCTTGTGGGATAGGTTTTTAGGCTCTCTCACTCCCAGCTACAATATTGGAGCAACCTCAAGCTGTGGGTATCCTATAGTGAGGTTGAACCTCTACATTTTTTATGAGGCTATCTCCTCAGATGCTCCACTTTGGCTTATTTCCCACACTAAAACCTACTGCTGATTAAGGAAAAGGGAAAGAGAGATGATGTGAAAGGGAAAACTAAACTAAGGATGGTGATGCACCAAAGATTAAATGATCCACTTTTACCCTAGAAACCCTAATGACTACTATCAAATTTAAAAAATACATAGACTAATCTAATCCTATCTTAAGGCCACAAGTGTAAGTATTTTTGTGGAGGTTGAAGGGAAACCATATAATTTGAAGGACACAAGGAAATAGGTCTAGATGAGACACTACAAGCTCGTGACACTTCAAGAAGGCACCGATGTCTAACACTTCACACAACATACAAGGAATCCAAATAATTAAAGCAAGATATGTGGAGAATATATAGATGATGAAAAGGGACATACATCTAAAAATTAAAACTCTGATAATGTACACTTGGCTTCAAACTAAAATCAGAAAAATTATCTTATTTCTTCATGAGAGTGTTACAAGGTGATTTTGACAGAGTAACTATATCACCAATCGAGGGATACATTTTTTGGTTCAAAAACCTCTATATATAGTGAAAGGGATGAGAGAAGAGGGGACTTGTGTGATAGGATAGAGAGGGGGTCATAATGATTGAGATATTTTTATGGCTTCTTCAAACCTTGACTACATTAACTTTCTTTTATCACCAAGACAAGGTCCCCATACTTATGCACCTAACGGCATCATGATCAAACCTTTTTTGGGGAGTTATTTGTTGAGTGTATGGCTTGATATGTTTTTCATTGAATACAAAAATCAAATTTTACTTTAAAACTAGACCCAAACTCATTATAGAGGAAAACCAATCCAAAATATTGGTTTTCTTGGATTCTAGATGCCAGAGACTCGACTAGAAGCATGGTTTCACTTCTTCATTTAAGTCACTGACCCGCTTTATAAAAGTAGGTGTAAATAACCCAATTATGTCTTTAATGAGTCTTAATGATGAATTCTAACCATTATCTACATAATGGTTCCACCTTTGAGTTGATCTTGCTTCTATTATGCTTGTCCTCACTTCTCCCTTATCATTGGATTTGATGCTTTGCCCCATGTCATTGCTTTTTTTTGTCCCACTACCCTTTAAGATTTTTAATGCCAATATCTATTTTATGAGACCCATATTTGACATCTATGCAAACTTCACATGCCTTTCAAATCCAAATGGCTACTTTTAGGGGTTTAGATTTTGGCATTTGTAGGCCTGTCATGGGATATTTGAATCCCAATGGTTATTTTATGAGCTCAAACTTTAACACTAGCATGAATTTCATTAATCATTTTGAGTCATTTCTTTTAGACACTTTCCCTAAAATAACTAGGTATTTGAACTTTTTATAGTAGAACTTTTTGTTAAAGAAATAACTCTATGGGATCTTTGCCTTCTTGAAAAAAAGTTTAGACTTTTGCTAAGTGTCTTTTTTCGAAGGGAAAGTACCCTTCAAAATTTTGTAAAATGCCCTTTTTTGAAGGGAAAGTACACTTCAAAACTTTATAAATTAACCCTTTGCCTTTAAAAAAAACCTTTGGATTTTTTGAAATGGACCCTTTGGCTTTTAAAAAAGTATCTTTTTCGAAGGGAAAGGACCCTTTGGATTTTTGAAAATCCCCCTTTTTGTTGATAAAAGTTCCATTTGGAAATTTTGTAAGTGCCTTTGGCTTTTAAAGATGCCCTTCAGCTTTGGAAAAGGTCTTTTTCTTTGGGATAAAAGTCCTGAAAGAAATCTACCTTCAAAAAAATTGTCTTGGGTAATTTTCCTAAAGGAAATGTGTCCTTTAGAAAATTCCTTCAACCTTTTGGCATACCCCTCATTTGATCTTGAGAAATACCTTTTAACTTTTTAAGATATCCTTCAAAACTTTTGAAAATGGGCTACTTCTATAGAAGTGCCCCTTCAAGGAAATTATTTCAGACAAAATGTTTGAAACAATTCCTGACACTTAGTCAAATGAAGTAACTTTCCCTTTTGGAACCTTTATTTTAGGAAAAATATCTAAATAAATTCCAACACTTAGTCTAAAAAAAAATTTGAAATAAAATACTTAATGAAAAAGAGTCCCAAAAGAAAACAACATTGTACTTTTTGCTTCATCAGGTTCTCTACTCCTTACTCCAAGCTTCTTTGGTGAAGTAACTGATATATCAAACCTAAATCCTTCTTTCTTTCCCCCTTCTAGCAACTTCTTACAAAAAACATGTGATAGTAGGTAGGGGTCAGATGGCTATGGCTTCAATATTACTTCAAACTTCAAGATTTACAATAGAGATTATAATATATATGCAAGGTTTTTGATTCATAGGATCTTGATTAGGCAAGCAACGAGCATACACCTTACAATACTCAATAGACTTACTAGGACTTTTGTTAGTTTTTAATTCCTAACACTACACACATACCCCATATTTATAGCAAGAGAGAGGTCCTACCTAGAATCTTTGCCTAGGCGATGTCTATCTCATCATTGCTTTAACTTTACAAAAATAGATTCTTCCTTATCATCAAAGGCTAAAAGATGCATTTGATCCGATAGAAGATTCCTCCATAGATGGTTGTGGGTCCAACACTACTTTTACTTCAATCACTAAGTCATCAATAGAGATTAGATAAAAATAGCATCAGTACTAAAAATTTTGATGGATAGTCCATTGGGGACCATTATCTAGTACTAAATAGATAACTTGTATAGAAAAATAAGATTCCCATGCTAGGTGTCTCTGATGATTATATTAACAATCATTTATTCATCTAAAGCATCTTCTGGATTTATAATAGTGGGTCTTAAGTCTTGGACAAAATCATATGCCCAATTATTATCTTGAAATATTTGATGACCCATCTTAATAGCCCAGTTATGATTAGGTCTTCTGAATAGATCAGACAAATAGATTAATTGAATATTATTATTTAATTGATGGATAAAAATTTGTCCATGATTTTTGTCTGTAAAAATGTTTGTAACTCCTATACTTTGAAGTATCATGGAGGCAGCTCTAGACCTTCTGAGATAGGTCTCGTTCAAGCCATGTTGTATAATTTCTACCTGTATCATCACATTAACTTCAAAAAATCTTTTATTAAATATCCTTGTTAAATTAAATCATGGGTTAAGTTATTGCATCATCAAAATAGGATGTTGTCAGCATAACCAGTCAACAATCACATTCTTTCTACCTTAGATATGTTTTGCAGTATAATTAAATTAATTAAAATAATCTTGCCATCTGATGTATTTGCCTCTACCATCTTTTTGACTGTGATCTTTCTCTTTAAAAGTCAAAAACCTTGTGCAATCTGTTCTGATGATAAAGTGGGGTAGATGCATAATTTTCAAAACAAACTTCTCAAGGCATTTTTTAATAGCATAAATTTCTTTATTTGAATAAATCCATTTTAAGACATCTTCACAAACATACTCTTGGTATTTATCAATACAAACTACTATACCACCTCAAGCATGATCAGAAGCATCAGTATATACAACGAACTTATTAGAATTGGGAATATACAAATCAAGTAGATTCTATATCTTGGACTTGATTTATTGAATAGCCTGAGAATGTTTAGAATTCCATCTGAAAGTATTCTTTTTCTTCAGCAACTCTTATAGAATGAATCTATCTTCCCATACATCTTGATAAAAAAAATTAAGATAATTAAGCATTCATAAAAATGCTTGAAGCTTGGGCTTATCCATGAAGTCAGGAATTCAACAATCTTTTATTTTATATGCAGTTGAACTTGCAATTTTGAATTTTAAACTATTATTCCCCAAAAGTTACATTCTATTTTGCAGAGCTGGATTTTCATTTCTGAAAGAACAATACCAACTTTATAGGCTATATCATAAAATATTTGAAGATGTTGTAAATGATCTTCAAGAGTCATGCTGAACATAAGAATATCATGATCTTCAAGAGTCATGCTGAACATAAGAATATCATCTATGTACACATAAAGGAAATCTAATGTTCCTTTAAATGTGTCATCCATATGTGCTTGGTAATATGCAGGAGAATTCATTAATGCAAAGGGTAGATCATCCATTGGAAGTGGTCAAAAGGACAATTGAAAGCAGTTTTCTCACAGTCAAATTCTTTAATTCTTAATTGATAAAACCCTGATTTGCAATCGAACTAGGATAAATACTTACACTTTGAAAATTTCTCAAGCAAATAGGATTTTTCTAATATTAGATATGTATATGGTTCTATTATGGCATTGAATGGCCTATAATTTATGACCATTATTTTCTTTCCCATTTTCTGTTCAAAGTGTTTGTTTACATAAAGGCATAGCAACAATAAGGAGAAGTGGATTTTATAATAAATCCCTTTCCTTGAAGTTCCTTAATCTATTTTTCCATATACTAGTATTCATGAGCTAGAATAGGGATCTTCTTCCCTATTTTCATTCTTTTCCCTTCCTAGATCTTGATTTCCATAATTGGCATAGATTTTTCCCAAAATTTTTGGGCATTATCAGAATAGATATTTTCTCTAACTTGTAGCCCTATGGTTTCTATATTCTAAAGAACTTCAGTATTAAGGGTTTGGCTCATTAATCTTGGAAACTATTCTATAGCATAAACTAATCTGGGAATTCTTATTCTTTCATTATTCATGGTAAAGAGAACACTCTTGGGAGTAGATCCATAAGGTGAATATCTATCAATGAAAGATCCTCTTAATAGTATATCTACATGCATTTTCTCATGGACAAATAAATCACAAGTAAAGATTTTGTCTTGGATTCTAAATGGCTATTGATGTTTATATAGGTTATAGGTAAAACTATTACCTTAGACATCTAGACTTTTATAGGACTGTGACTCTTTTAGTCTCTACCAATCTTTTATCAGAGGAGGCTTAGCAAAAGAAAGAGATGCACTAGTATAAACTTGAGCATCAACTAATCTTCCATTTATTTCTATGGTGATGAACTGAGAAAATATTCTATTGAGCAATTGAGTTAAATAAATTGGTTTTGGATCTTTTAATGTAGGTGCAGTAGTACATACCAGTTTATGCTTAGAGGGATTTGAAATTTGAATAGAAGCAAGTTCTTCTTTAGTTTCTTCTTTTGGTTCTTCTTCTTTGACAAATGTCCTACTACATTCTCCTTCATTTGGACAAGTGTAAAATTATTTAAGAATTTCTTCTTTTGCTTCATATTGTTGATCAAAATTTGAAAATGGATCAAAGTTATTGAAATCTATACAAAATGCTTCATCAAACCTTGGAGATTATATCTCTAGAGGCTTTTCTCTAGAAGTAAACTTGTTTCTTATCCAATATTCACTTGGTCTAAAAGAATTATGAAAATGCATAGGAATATTGATAGGTTTATTTATAGATGGTGGCATATGAGGCATATTGAGTTATTTGGCTCGATTATTTCTTCTTTTGTCCTTATGAGGATATTCTTCATTTTTGTGATGACCACAAGACATTTGTCCCCATGCTTCATATTATATATCTTCTCTTGGAAATCAAGATCTATTATATCGGTTCTAAGGTCTCTACATATTTATGAGAGGGTTTTCTAGGTCATCTGCTAAGGATTCCAAGTCTATTTCATCTTGGAGATCATCTTTATCATCATTAAATACTTCTTCAAAAATGGATTCAAAAATATCTTCTTGATCATACAAATCTTCTTTTTCATCAATAAGATCCCATCATGTTGTTACATTAGAGGAATAAATGGCTTTAATATCAAGATCTTTATAAGAGCATTGAGGAGCAATATGACCAAGATTTTTACAGATATAGTAGATGGTTTTATTGGAAGATGGGCACAGAGTGTGGTGCTTACAAAGGAAATGGTGCGATGGAGCATAATAATGGTGGCGAGGAAAAGAATGGCATTTAAAGGTGAGACATATTCTGTACTACTTTTGGTGTTTTTTGGGAGCAACAAACTACTGATATCCAAATGGTGTTGTTTCAAGAAACATTGGAGCAATGTGAGATGATTGGTACTTACTAAGCTTATGGATAGTTCTGGTGTCAAAAACAAGTTACATAGCTTGTTGGTGTGCAAAATCAATGACATCAGATAAGGACATGGTTGATATAGTGAGACCTTTGATATCAATATACTGGATGACTTTATCAATAAAATGATAAGGTAAGGACTCAAAAAAATTGATTTTAACAAAATCATCATTAAAGCATTTAGCTTCATAGGCTCAAGATCTAAATTGCTTAGCATAGGGATCAAACTATTTTAAATCACACAACTACATCTTCATAAGCCATTTATAGCTTTCAATATCTTTGTTTCCTTCAGGTGGAGTAAACTCATTAATTAACATATGATAAAAAGTAGCAAGAGGATCAAGTTGTCTATGTACATGGAGTGTCTATTCTTGTTGAGTCATGGAATTTCACCATTTATGAGTAATTCCCCATAGATACTTAGATGTAAATAGAGTAGTCATAGGAGGATCAAAATTTTTAGTAACACAAATGACTCTCATTGAGTTACACTACGTAGTTATTTCATTTAGAGGAGTTAAGATATCATCTATATTGAGATACCATGGTTGTAATGGGATTTGGCTCCTTTGCATCATACTAGTAGCTAAATATTTTGGATTTTTAGATGGATGAAAGATACTGCCAAAATTAATAGAGGAGGTTCCATAAGCTAGTAGAGAAGGTATCTTTGCTTCTTGGACTTCCTCAATTTTGACCTTATCTTTCTTTTCTTCTGCAACAAGCCAATCTAGGCTAGATTCTAGAGAAGAAAATTTAGAGTCAACATCATTTAGCTTATTATTGAAGATTGTAAGAGATTAATGGATTGTATTGGCCTTATCTGAAGTAGGGTATACATAGTTTAAGGTCTAGTCTGTATATTTTTGAATTGCATTACAAGTTTGCCTAATATGCTAAGCATGGTCTTTAATAATAGGGACTTTAGACAAAGAATTTCTTATATACTGAACATCTTTACATAGATCATCAAAATTTTCTAAAAGATGGGAATTGAACCTAGAAACATAATTTCTATGCTTGAATTCATTGGATGGTTCTGGATCAGTTCCCATGGGTTAGAAAGTAGCTAAAAAATAACAAACAGTGACTTATGGCTACTTGTATACTCCTCAATGAGGAGGACATCTTCCCCCTTTATATAGAGTTAGTTTATCCTCTATGTATAATTCAAGAGTTTTTTCTTGAGGAAGGCTCATAAAAGTGTGGGGTAGATCATTAGGATTTAGACCCTGATTGATAGGTTCATATTTAAATAAGATTTTTCCTTTATGAATAGTTCTTTGAGAAGATGTGGATGCTTCACTCTTCCTAGGAGAGGATGATCTGGACTCAAAATAATTAAATGAAAGGGATCTTGGAAGAATATTTATAGATCATCCATCTATATCATGAATCTTTGATTGTCTTTTCATTTTAGGAGCTACAGCTTTTAACCAATCCAATTTCCAGGAGGGAGGTATGTCTATGGATGCTATATGACCTTTATTGAGTTGGACTGTACCACTAAGCCTTCTAGCATATGGTAGATTTTCTAGAATTTTTAGATGGTTGGTATTCATCATACTGTACCAAATGGTAATGTTTATAGAAGCATATTTAAATTCTCCAAACATGTCTAAACCATAGATAGAAGAAAATATTCCCCAACAATCTAAAGAACCATTTTTTACTTATTGAAAAACCTTTATCAAAAACATCAATAGACCAATTTTAGACATGTTTATAGTATACAACACCATAATTTAACTTAGAAATACTAGATAATTGGTAGCCATGAACAAAACTAATTTGATGATGATCACACAGTGACAAATACATCATGGGTTTTATATTACTAGGTATGAGAGGAGTTACATATACATGGATTACTCTAAAATGAATAAAATTTACATCTTTATGAGATTTTATATATGATATTTCTTTAGGAGGTAGTAATGGAAGAAGACTTGTCTAAAAATATTTTCCTAATTTGTATGTTAATGCAAGTTTTATAGACTTAATACGGGGGTGAACAAAAGACATAAAAGTAGTGTTGTAAACAACCTTAGACTTAATTAACTCAGAGTTTTTGTAGACATTCTTGGCCTTTATTTTTTGTGGTTTATACAAATAAAAATATCCTTCTAATTGATTTTTAGTGATTTCAACCTCATGATTTTTAGGGATCTGGTTTGGAACAATACGTGGGAGTTCATAAGATCCTTATAAAATAACTTCATTCAAGATTTCATATCCATTAGCAATAAACTGAGCCTTTTCAAATTCCATTTTTTGCTTAAGAAATTTTTGAAAGTGAGGACTATGTGATAAGGGTAAGGTTTGTAGAGATAAGGGCCCTAGACTCAAATGATATAAATTGGCAAAGAATCGATGCAATAAATACCCAAAGACATCACAAATCAAGAAATAATCTTGAAAGCTTACTTAGAAAATGAATATAAACTTACAGTATATCAATCTTGACAATAGATGGATTAATAGACAACTTAGATCTTATACCAATCTTTTTATCTTGTCAATAGATGGTAACTTCAAGTAACTTCTTATAGAAAAACTATGACAGTAGGTAGGGGCCATTCTGCTTGATCATGTCCATCTCTTTAAACTAGTCAAAATTTTGGTATATGGACTAAAAATTGGCCAACATTTCTGATGACTCATAGGGAAGCATGCCTATTATGCTTGAGAAACTAGATCATTTGCCTCATGCCTATGATGCTTGAGAAACCAACTCAGTTGCCTCATCTGATCCATTAGGCATGGAGTCATTGCTTTCTTTGAAAAGGTTGATCCTATCTGGAAACTCCCCTTGAATCAATAAGGACAATAAAAACAAAAAAAACACTATGCCCAAGGCACTTAGAGAAGGGAAACACAACCAAAAAGAATGTGCATAAGTCACTTAAAATAAAACATGAAATAAAACTATGCAAAAAGTATAGTATATGCAATGGTTGCAAACTCTTCTAATATCAAGGCTTTAGATGAATCCTATTGACTGGGATAGGTAGTACCTCTCCATCTATTTGGGCTAGCTAAAAAACATTATGTTGTTTACATTCATGGATCAAATAAAGAGCACTCCACAAGCTATCAAATTCAGTATGGTTTCCTGGCTTGGCCTTATTTGAATCTCACTTAAGGACTAGATCACTTTCTTTACAACTTCATGAAGAAGCTCCTTTGTCAAAATCTCTCTTCACTTGTGCTTGATGAATTTCCATGGCTAGCATGGACTGATTTCTTATCTCTTCCAACTCCATAAGCTTATCATATCTAATCTCCATAGGCTCATTCTCTAACAACTCAAGTTGATGCATTAGTTCTAAAGCAAGAAACTCAAGAGAAATGGGTAACCTTGCTTCCTTACCATAAACTAGCTTGTATGGAGAATTGGCTATTGATCTTTTGTAGGTAATCCTAGCAACCCACAGAGCTGACTTCAACTTGAGATGCAATGACCTTTGATTGTCTTCAATAGTCCTTTTTATGATCTTCAATAGGTTCTTGTTTGTAGATTCATCAAGGTCATTTCCTTGTGGATAATAGTTTGATAATGTGCTAAGATAAATCCCATGTTGGACAGCCCATTGGTTCATCCTAGTTCCTACAAATTCCATTACATTATTAGAAATAATAGTTGAAGTAACTCCAAATCTAGTAATCAAACCTTCATATAAATCTAGAATATTGGTTTCATTTACTTCTTTCAATGCCACTGCTTCTATCTAACATGTGAAGTGATATGTAGCAGTTAGAATCCATTTATTTCCTTAAATTGAAGGAGGATTTATGAGACCAATAAATTCCAAACCGCATTGGACAAAGGGCTGATCTACTATAATTGGTTGAAGAGGTAAGGCTGTAAGTTTCACTTTTCTTATAAACATAGCACATTGTTTACACTTTCTAACCCATGCATGGCAATCACCAAATATACTAGGCCAATAGTACCCACCTCTCATGATCTTAAGGGTTGTAGTTCTTGTGAAAAAATGTCCTCCAACATATCCATCATGGAATTCTTAAATCAATCTCTAAGTTTGGCTTGGCTTTATACACCTTAGCAACATATCATTGATATCTTTCTTGAATAAAACACCATCAACAAGCAAAAATGGAATTGATTGCAACTTGAAATATCTTATTTTTGAAGCACTTAGATGAGAGGGATAAATACCATCTTGGAGATAGCTTACCAGGTCATGAAACTAGCTAGAAGGTGAGGTATGACCAACTGCAATGTCTTCATCTTTTGACACCAAAACAACCTCATTAGTCTCTTACAAGTCTTGAGCTAGATTCTCACAAAGTCTTTTGCCTCTAATTAGCTTTTTGACCTTACTTTCCACATCAGACTCCATTACTTTGTTTATCCAACCAACTCTCTTCTCATTTATATCTTTGTTCAAAAGGAACTCCTTGATGCTTGGATGGGAAACCATTAGGTATATCTTATTGCTAGACAACAAGTATCTAACTTTTTTGAGAGACCTTATATATAAAGGTACATGCTTTTCAATAAAATAGTACCTTGTTTCATACTCTTCCAAGCCTCAACTAAATAAGGCTATTGGTTGCTCCAAAGCTTCATGATTTTATTGCATAATAATTCTTGAAATGGTGTCCATGTTAGCATATGTATACAAAATAAAAGCCTTTGTGAAAGCTAGATTTATAAGTGTAGAAGCACTAGATATGGCCTTCTTAATCTCCTCAAAAATATTTACTCCTTCTTTGGACCAACTAAAATTCATATTCCTCTTAAGCATGGATGTAAGTGGCTTATAGCTAAAATGGCAAAATCTGAAATATATCTCCTTACGAAATTGATTTTCCCTAAGAAGCTTTACAAATCCTTTTTATGCTTAGGTAAGGAGAGTAAAAGAATGGAGTATACCCTTTTATAATTTATGCTTAAACCATACTTTGAAACCACATGTCCAAGGAGCTTACCTTCATAAACCAAGAAGACACACTTTTTGGGATTTAGAGATATCCCAAATTTCCTACACCTTTCGAACACTTGCTTGAGATGAACCATGTGATCACTTGCACTCTTTGAAAACACTGTTATATCATCCAAATAAACAAGTAAAAAAATTTTAATAAGGCCTTACAATGCCATATCCATGTCTTTCTCAAAGGTTGCTCCAACATTGGATAAACTGAAGGGTATCTTTTTGTATGCAAATATCCCCTACTTGGTTTTTAAGGTTGTCTTAAATTGGTTCTCTTCCTTGACAAAAATATGATTGTAGACACTATATCCATCCAACAAATAAAATATCTTTGAACATGCAACCAACTGTAAAATTTAATCTATTGATGGTAATGGATAGTGATCTTCAAGTGAAGCTTTGTTCAAATCATGGAAGTCAACACACAATATAATCTCACCATTCTTCTTCCATACTAGAATAAGATTTTCCACCCAAGTTGAGTGCTTGATTGGAAATATAATAGTTGACTCTATGATCTTATGAAGCTCATCTGTCATCAAAGTCTCAAACTTAGGATTAATGGGCCTTTGTCTTTGTCTCACTAGTTTAGTTTCAACCTCTAACTCAATGGTGTGTTGAGCTAGACTTGGGTCAAATCCCTTGAGATCACTATATTTCCATGTAAATACATTATAAAAACTTGTGCATAAGTCAATGAGAGCTTCTTTTTGTGAAGGAGTGCATACCTTATCCAACTTCAAATTCTTACCAGCTACAATCTCTACTTTGGCATAATGCTCTTCTTTTGTTGACAAGGATGACTTCTCTTTCCTTAACTCATCATCACCACTAAAAATGTTCTCAAGTGTGACCAATCCCTTGGTTAAATTATTTGTTTTTAGTTTCACAATCTAATCATCATACTGCTGCAAGTACTTTGATTGGTTTCTTGATGAAAACTCAGCCTCTTACAAAAATCTCATTTTTTGATTGTCATCTTTGAACACTTGCCAATTCTCATGATTATCAAGAATAGAAGGCCTTACAACCACCTTTATGTGTGACTAATTTTTATATCAGATGGGATACTAAATTGTGTCCCAATGGCAGCCAACCTATCCGCATGTTTATTCTCACCTCTTGGTATTGCATGAATGTTAAACGCTTGAAAATCTTCAAGTCCCATATTCTATGCATATAAGAACTAAGTAATAAATTTTTGCATATATTCAAACCTCTTACTTGGTGAAATATAAGTTCACTTTCATCAAAAACTTGCAAAGTGTTGACTTTCATCTTCCTAGCCCAATCCAAACCATGAACTAGTGCCTCACACTCTACAACATTATTTGAATAGCCAAATTAGAGCTTAATAAAAGAAAAATACCTTTGCTTTGTTATAGAAACCAACATCATTCCAGCCTTGGTACCATGTTTATTCTTTGATCCATCAAATTACAATTACCATAAACCTTTACTAGACTCATCATCCTTAACCATGGTTGGAATTGGTGCATCATTCTCATGAAGATAATACACACCAAGTCCTTCTTATTAAATTAGCTTATAAGGATCATGATCATGCAAAGAAAAATACCACTCATCAATAAACAAATGTAGAACTCCATCCAAAGGTGATTCTTTTTCTACTCCACTAGTTTATAGTACCTCATCCAAGATGATATAGTTAGTGTTCATAACACTTGGCATATATGACTCCAAATGGAAACATGCAATAGGTTTAGAATGAATTGTTACCTTGGTACCATACCTAGTTTTTAACATCAAATAAGTCTAATAATTTGATAAATATCCCCTAATATTTGAGGTAAAGTCCCTTGAAAGGCACATAGTAAAGTAAGGAGGCAAATCTACCATGATAACATCATGCTGAATAGTAACATTGGGACAAGCATGTAATGTCAATTTCATATCTTTGATGATGCCTACTATCTTTTTTGGTGACCCATCCAATAGTAATACCCCCTTAGTATTTGGCTCATAAATAAGGCTAAGCTTGTTTGCAATCTACTTAGGCATAACTGTGATACTAGCTCCACTATCCACCATATAGTTATGAACCAAAGTATCACCCACTATCAAAGAAAGGTAGAAAGGAGGAATTTTTATTTGATTTTATATCAATTTTTTCCACTTTTACCATTTTATTACTTGATATACTTGTTTCTTAGTTGGCTGATCTAAATTAGTTAAGACAACACCTTCTTTCTCAACCAGTTTTAGAGACAATTTTAAAGCTACCAACCTGAATCTTGTTTCAAGTTGTTTTGAGGTGGGATGGGAACAATGGATTTTAAATTAGAAGGAGCATTAAGATCAAGAGAAGGATATGGATTAGCTGGATTTATGGTTCCTTATGGTTGGTAAGGTGGTTTATTCTCTCTAAAAACCTAATAAGGAGGCCTTTGATCTCTAAAAGACTGATAGGTAGTCTTATTTTATTATTGATAAGGCCTATTATCCTAAAATTGTTGCCTCTTGAGTTGTACTATTTCATTCCCAAAGGATTTTATCAAACCTTTTAACTCTCTTATCTCACTAGTTTGACTAGTAGGGGCTATAATTTGAGTTTGAGGGGATGGAATTTTAGGAATTTGAGGGGCTAGTATAGACTTCAATTCTGAGAATATAAGCATTGGAGGTCTTGGAGAAAGCTTACCAGCTTGTATCAAACTATTTTTTGCCCTTATTGCAACCTCATAAGCATTTGGTAAAGTAGTACCACCCATTGACTATATCATCACACTAATGTTAGAGTTAAGGGATTTTAAATAATACATGAACGCATACTCATGGGATATCCTAATCAACACAGGTATCCTGGTCTTTTTTTTTTTGGAATCTGAGGTTAAAATCAAATATGAACTCATGAGGAGCTCTCTTTATGGTAGTAAAATTCCTCAATCAAAGAGAGGTGATTAGATTTGTCCTCAAATTGCTTGACTAAGGCTGTACCCAATTCATCCCAAGTAGAAATGGAGTGTAGTGAGAGGTTTCTATACCACTACAATGTTTTTCCTTTAAAGGAAGTAGTAAGCAATCTAATAGAAACATTATCCTAAATAACATTTTGGACTAAACAGAGATTAGCTACATCTTGGATGTGCTTGATAGGGGTTGTTTGATTTTATTTTGAGAATAATGGGATACTCTTGAGGGTAGACACAGGAAGGTAATCAAATTTAGCTGAATTTAGTGGGCTACCTCTATTAAATAGAATAAACACATAGTTTTTTATAGCCATGTGCATAGTAGGGATTGGAATGTTTAAAATTGTAGGATAACCAGGAGATAAATGTTACTTTTGAGGATATGGATTTGTCCTACTTAACCTTGATCTCTTATATCATGTATAAAACAACTCAATAAATTCAAAAGGAATACCTTTACTAGTTGACCTTGTGGTAATATTTGGCATGAAAGAATTTCCTGAATGATGCTATGAACTTTGAAACTTGAAGAATATTTAGCTTATGATGAAGATGGATATTCTCCTCTACTATAAATGCTTCTCGTCAACTCCAAAATTAATCTATGCCAAGGAGTAAGGGTCCCATTAGGCATGCCATAAATTATTGTAGCATAGAATTGCACCTTTGTGGGAGATTTTTGTAGGCTCTCTCACTCCTAGCTATAATATTGGAGCAACCTCAAGTTATGGGTATCCAGTAGTGAGGTTGAATCTCTAGGCTTTTTTATGAAGCTAGCTCTTTAGATGCTTCACTTTGGCTTGTTTTCCACACTAAAACCTACTGCTAATTAAGGAAAAGGGAAAGAGAGATGATGTGAAAGGGAAAACTAAACTAAGGATGGTGATGCACCAAAGATGAAATGATCCACTTTCAGCCTAGAAGCCCTAGTGACTATTACCAAATTTAAACAAGACATAGACTAATGTTATCCTATCTCAAGGCTACAAGCATAAGTATTTTATGTGGAGGTTGAAGGGAAACCCTAAAATTTGAAGGACATAAGTAAATAGGTCTATATGAGACACTACAAGCTCATGATAATTCAAGAAGGCAATGATGTCTGACACTTCACACAACCTACAAAGAATCCAAAGAATTAAAGCAAGATATGTGGAGAATATATAAATGATGAAAAGGGGCATACATCTACAAATTAAAACTCTAATAATGTACACTTGGCTTCAAACTAGAATCAAAAAATTTATCTTATATTTTTAAGAGAGTGTTACAAGGCAATTTTGACATAGTAACTCTATCACTAGTTGAGGGATACATTTTTTGGCTCAAAAACCTCTATATATATTAAAAATAGATGAGAGAAGAGGGGGATTACATGATAGCATGGAGATGGGGTCATAATAATTGATATCTTTTTGTGGCTTCTATAAACCCTTGACTGTATTAACTTTCTTTTATTGCCAAGACAAGGTCCCCATACTTATGCACCTAGAAGCATCATGAACAAACCTATTTTGGGTGGATACTTGTCAATAGTATGGCTCAAGACACCTTTCATTGAATGCAAACATCAAATATAAATTTAAAACTAGACCTAAGCTCATTATAGAGGGAAACCAATCTAAAATATTAGTTTTCTTGGATTCTAGATGTCAGGGACTCGATTGAAAGCATGGTTTTTCTTCTTCATTTAAGTCATCGACCCACTTTGTAAAAGTAGGTGTGAATAACCCAATTTTGTCTTTTAGGGGTATTAATGATGAATTTTGACCTTTATCTACATATTGGTTCCACCTTTGAGTCAGTCTTGCTTTTGTTATGCTTGCCCTTACTTTTCCCTTATCATTGGATCTGATGCTTTGCTCTACGTCATTGATTTTTTTGGTCCCATTACCTTTTAAGATTTTGAATGCTATTGGCTATTTTATAAGACCCATATTTAACAAATGTCTTAGGCCTTTCAAATCCAAATGGCTACTTGTAGGGGTTCAAATTTTGACATTTATAGGCCCATCATGGGATATTTGAATCCCAATAGATATTTTATGAGCTTAAACTTTGGCATTGGTGTGAACATAATTAATCCTTTTAGGTCATTTCTTTTGGACACTTTCCTTGAAATAATTAGGTCTTCAAACTTTTTGTAGCAGAACTTTTTGCTGAAAGAAATAAGTTTGTGAGATCTTTGCCTTCGTGAACAATTTTTTTGGAATTTTGCTAAGTGTCCTTTTTCAAAGGGAAAGTACCCTTTGAAATTTTGTAAAATTCACTTTTTCATATGGAAATTACCATTTAAAACTTTTTAAATGAACCCTTTACCTTTTTGAAAAGAAACATTTGGATTTTTATAAATGGACCCTTTGGCTTTTGAAAAAGTATCTTTTTCGAAGGAAAAGGATCCTTCATATTTTTGAAAAGCCCCCTTTTGGCTGAGAAAAGTGCCCTTCAAAAATTTTGTAAGTGCTTTTGGCTTTGGAAGATGCCCTTCGGCTTTATAAAAGGTCTTTTGCTTCGGGATAAAAGTCCTGAAAGAAATTTGCATTCAAAAAAATTGTCTCATGTTATTTTCTTGAAGGAAATGTGTCCTTTAAAAAATTCCTTCAACCTTTTGACATAATCCTCATTTGATCTTTGGAAATTCCTTTCATCTTTTGAAGATATCCTTTGGGAACTTTTGAAAATAAGTCATTTCTATAGAAGTGCCCCTTCAGGGAAATTGTTTCAGATGAAATGTCTAAAATAATTCTTGACACTTAGTCAAATAAAGTAACTTGCCCTTCAAAACCTTTGTTTTAGGAAAAATGTCTAAATAAATTCCAACACTTATCCTAAACAAAATTTTGAAATAAAATACTTAATGAAAAAGAGTGCAAAAATAAAACAACCTTGTACTTTTTGCTTCATCAGGTTCTCTACTCCTTACTTCGAGCTTCTTTGGTGAAGTAACTGATATATCAAACCTAAAGTCTTCTTTCTTTCCCCCTTCTTCTTGATCATGTCCATCTCTTTAAACCAATCAAAATTTTGGTATGTGGGCCAAAAATTGGCCAACAATCCTCATGATTTGCACATAACATGTCAATGAATATCTCCCAATGTTGGATAATGCAACACTTAGGAAATAGATGCTTCCATGTTTGGATTTTATATGTTTTTCACTTCGGTGATTGATACCCACTAGTGAAGAATGTTCTCAAGGTTCATATGCCCATAGTTGATCCATGGATTTATAGATGTGTGAAAAATACGTTAGATCAATGGTTTGGTAGCATTTATGTATGAGTCTTATAATCTTTACACCATCGTCATGCACTTTGATTTTCTTGTTATTTTTCCATCATCACACTTTTGTATGAAGCCTTTAATCTTCCATTCTACCTTATTGCATTGTGACTTATTCTACTTTAGACTGAACTCTCCTTCAAATTAATTCAACCTTCATTCCTCCATGAGCAACCATGCTCTGATACCACTGATGGCCCAAGAATAATTAGAGGAATATCAATGCAATTATTAAAAATATATTCAATATAAAAACATATTTTTATTTTTGTACAGAGGTAAGCTTATAAATCTTATGGAAGAAAATATTTGGTTACCAAACCAACCAACGAGTGAAACCAACCTGTATAAATAAAATATAAAAAATAAACTAATTACTTTGGATCATAAATGATATCAACACGACATACTTGGAATTTATATACACATTTAAGTCTTGTGCATATTTTCCCCTATCTTTCTATCCACTTATTGTCTTGGCCAACCCAATTTACTAGATACATATATTTAGGATCACCCTATTTTATACAATAACCTTCTCAAATACAAAATAGATTATCTCCATATATGTGATCACTTATTTTCACTACATAGGCACTAGGTTGACCTAAACACGTTTCATGGGTCATTCATAACGATAAAGATTAAAGAGATAACTATAAAAATAAATTAATCATAAAGTTATACTTAATTGGATAATACATTATGAATCACTTGAAAGATTGAGAAATCAATTAACATTCTCTTGATACATTATCATAAAGGCATAGACATATAATATTCCTCAAAAGACGATTTCTAGATCTAAATTTAAATACAAACACAGGTCAAAGTTACATGGTGCCAAGTTTCAAAAGCCAATCATTTCATTGCATTATATATTAATCATAATGGTGCATGCACATACACATAGGTAGGAAAACTACATGTGGTTTAAACTCTCTCCATAGTATTGAAACATGTAGAAAATGCTTAGTCATTCAGAAGGGAGTGGTTGTGGCTATCCAACCCAACTTTATAACCCATTTTCACATGTTATTTTGTGTCTAAAGTGTGAATAGGTTTTCAAAGCAAAGAGAATGAAAACATAGATCAACATACATGACCTAACACAAATACACACATATGACGTGTGTGTTTATGTTTGTGTGTGTGTGGGGAGGGACAATTATCTGAGGCATCAAAAACTTGCAAGTCAACATGGATATTATTGGTAAGGTTTAGACAATATTGGTCATCACAAGGGTCTAAACTTTGTTGGTAGCACTCGCACAAGGTTTGAGTTCATGTTTCCTAATTTGAGTGGTTATAGAGACAACATAGAGTATTTTCAAGGATAATGACAAATACAATGAGTAATAAAATATCAAAATAAAGTAAATGTATTTCTTTCATCTTGGTTTATCAATTTTAACTATAGTAAATATAATATTAATATGTACCCTTTTACATTCAAATTTGTATGATCACTACCCTATTTTACATAATATAAATATTTAAATTCTTATCTTATTTAGATCACATTAATAAATAAAAAAGTAAAACAATGACTAGCAATTACCTTTATATTGTAAAGGATGTGTCTTTAAAAATATTTTTAAGTTATATATTTATTAGAAAATATGTTCTTCATTATTAAAGTTCTCATAATAAAATGCTTTGGAATAATTTTAATGAAGGTGAGATATGAAAATGGAAAGATACTACGACATTCTTATTACCATAAAAATTAAATTAATACTAATTATTAGCTCTTATATGCTTAAAAGTTTTCCCTATACAAAATGCATTTTAATATAATTCAATTCAATTCATCCTTATTCATCATATAATACTTAAAATGAGAGGGATCTTTTAGTTAATGTAAGAATTATGTTATATATATTCAATTTTATTTTATTTTTTAAATATTAATTAAACTGTAAATAAATTCAAGTTTATTCCATAGACTTTTATATAAATCACTTAAATTATTGATTTTATTTATGAATTTGATATTTGTTATTAAATTTATATATATATATATATATATATATATAATATTTATATAATTTTATTAAATTATATTTAATTATATTTAAAACATGAAATATATATTTATAAATATAATTAATTTACATTTTATTTATTTTTTAATTATATAAAATAAATAAAACAAGTACTTAAAATTGTATTTATTTATTTTATTTATATTGTATAACATATGAAATTTAAAAACTCTCTACCATTATAATATCTCAAAAGTTACTTGAGGCTTATTGGATGGCTATTCATTTATGTGAACATTTGTATTAACTCTAAGTTAAATCTCTATTAAATTTCATATATTCATTAAATATAAATTATTAATTGATAAATTTTAGTTTTTTTTTAATATTTATATGTTTCAATAGAAATATAAATTAAAATAAGTAGAATAATTTAAAAAGAATATTATATTTTAAAGATTAGATGTCTCGATCTAAAATAATTTTTGTTGTATTCAAAATCCTTATTAGTTACTTTGTGGTTTATCCAAAAAAATATATTATAAAAAAGAGTTAATAAGATTATTTGTTTTGTATTTCAAAAATATATAATAATTATTTTATTAAATATTTACAATTAATTATTTTTCATATTAATATATAAAATATTAATAAAACATATATTAATTAAATATAAATGAATTTATTAATTGCATATATTTATAAATTAAATGTTTAAATATTAAATAATATATTTAACACTCAAATTTAATATGAAAAATTTAATTTACTAAACATATATGATGTTTACATTCACAAACAAATACATGTTATAAGATGTTTGAAATGTTCCACAAAACAAAAATTTATCAATGTAATCTCCTCCTCTAAAATGTTATAAGATGTTTGATCTTTTTATATTTTTAAAGCTAAAACCATTTGTTAAAATACATCAGAATATACCTTGCTAGTTGTCAACCCATAATTATCTTGCTTCTTACTTAAAATAAAAATCTAAAAGAAATCAGTTGCTCCCTTCATGATTTACTTAGATAATTAGGAGACGTCTAATTTTGTAAATATTCTTAATGAAAGAGGGTTAATTTATAGATTTAATAGATTTTGGTCTACTCTTCCCAATCTTCATGAATGGATAAGCTAGCATTGGGCTCCTATCCTTATAGAAGAGGTGGAAATCTTCCTTTATACATAAGGTTTCTCAATTGCATTAATTTTAGTTCAGTAAAAATGAGATGATATTCTCAAAAGGGGCATTGGTTACATAAGGGGGCGAGATTCTTCATAAAGCCTTGATTTATAAACTTTGACCACCTAATTGAAAACCTCTCCCATGTTCTAGATTGGGTGATGCTACCAAATTTACCTTTGCACTTTTGTACCCTACCAACCCTGAAATAGATCGAAGATGCTATAGATATTTTTTGTATCTAAGACTCATGAATAGAGGAAAGATTCAAATAAATGTGTGCTCACATTTATGTGTTTGTGGATTTGAGCAAATGGCTCCCTACTATATTTTTATTAGTTTGGGTTGGTTCATGAATAACCCAAAAGGTAGATTATGAAAGTATTACCTTTAGATGCAAGCAATTTTTTGAATATGGCAATATGGATGTTGCATGTTCACATCTGTAGGCTTCAAATCAAATTAAATTATATAAGAATACTCTCTCAAGTGACAATGGTTACTAAGTGGTTTAAAAAAATGAAAATAGAAAACTACTTGGTGGAAGGGAACCGTACTAGACCACACATCAATTGATGTTATTGATCAAAAGAAGGAATTTGAGGAAGGAATACTACCAGAAATTCTCTTGGAAAAAGCAAAAGAATCACAAAGTCCACAAGAAATGGAGATCACTATGAACAACATGGATGGGAAAATATATTTTTTCCTAGAATAAAGTCAAAAATTAGTAACGAAGAGGAAAAAAGAGATCAGAGAAGTCCTTCTCCGAATGAAACTAATCGAGCCTCAAAACTAGAAGAGGGACAAGATTTGAAGTTTCAAATCAGTGCAACAAATTTAGATGTAAAAAATAAATTTTGTTATTTATGTTTAATTCATTAACTTGTCTTGTTTTAGTTCAATTATGAAGAACATGCATACATGTTCTATTAATAGATGTATGCATTAAAAAAACATGCATGCAATCTCTTTGAGTTGCACGCATGCAAATATTCTTGTAGATTTTTTCATGCATGCAATTAGGAAAACTTGTTAGGATATAAAAAAGCAACAACTTGATTGTTAGAAGGAGAATTCTATTAATCTAATAATGAAAGTAATGTTGTTATTCCAAAAAATAGTAAGGCAAAATGTGGGGTTTGCATGAACCATGCATGCAACTTCAAATTAGAAAGTTGCCCAAAGGATTGACATGCATGCATATTCATTAAACTTGCTAAGGAACATTTGGTATTTTTAGAAAGTTAGTCTTGATTAGATTTTCAAAGAAGAATTTAGCAAGTTAATTTTCTTACTAAAGCTAACTTCTTGTTGTACTTATAATTTTCCTTCTTAGATTTTTAATATCAATAAAAATTTTAATTATAAAAAAAATGACAATTATAAAAATATGGAAAGTGGATGTTAAAATTTTGATGTTTATTAATTAATAAAAATATTTATATCATTTGTAAGGTTCTTATTTTGAATTTTTCACATATTCTAATTATTAATAATTTTATTACCTTATTCACAAATTTCTTATTGACTAGTGATAAATTATATCAATTTAGTTATACAAATGTATCAAGTTTGAAAAACTCCTTACTGAAAATAATAGGAGGCTCTAAACTCCACATTATGACCAAGATATTATGATTTTATGATTGACTTCTCCAAATAAAAAATAAAAAAGAATCTAAATAACTATCAATTATAAATCAAATTTAAAGTCAAAATAAAAAATGAACACACTCATAGACATTTCAACCCAAATGTGATTGTAAAACATCTCTTCACATAAAAACATGAAAATTAAACATTAAAATTTTAATGTCTATTAAAAAACATGGAAAATAGGTATCGAGATTTCAACATCCATTACAAACATAGAAAATGGCATCAAGATTTCAACGTCTATTACATATGTGGAAAATGGATATCAATATTTCAACATTCATTTATGTGTATCAAAATTTTAAACTTTCATCATTTTGTTTCAAGGTGTTTTTTAAATTGAAAATTAAAAAAAAGAGTGTGGAATGTCTTCCCGCATAAAAAAGTACATGAAGAACATTTAGTAGAGGAAAATAATAGAAAGGAGTCACTTTAATAAAAGAGGCAGTTAATTTGCTATAGAAGGAAGAGCCCATTTGACATAACAAAACCTAGATTGATAGTTATCTCCATGGCATCACATGAACTTGGTTTTCCCTGTAAAAGGTTTTCTAATGTATTTTTTGTAATTAACGTTTGATGTGTTATAAGGGTTTTGTTAGGAAAATTTTGCTAGAGAGCATTTTGATTGGACCAACTTTTTTTATTAGAAAACATATTGAAGTAATAATAGCTTTCACATATCCTATAATCAATGCATTAGTTTTACAAACAATTCATGCCCCTTCTCTATGTTGCCACATCGTATAATTAAGATTATATTATAAATTTTGTAACTTATATATTCCACAAGTTTTTACACAAATTTGATATGTCCATTCTTCAAATATTAATAAAAAATATATGTCATATATTGTAATTTCAAAAACCATGATAGACATGTATGTAAAATGTGACAAAATATATAACAAAAATGATTTTTTGATAAAATTTCTCAATGAAATGTCATCACATGAGTTAAATTTTTTATAGTATATGCATACAATGGAATTTTCAAGTATGCTCTCAAACTCTTCAAACTAATTTAGGATAATTTTAAGAATGGACCCCTAAAAATTATTTTAAATTCTTGGTGAATCTTAAAGTTTAGGTATAATTCCACTAGGAAATCTTTGGAAAATTCACCACGTAGATCTAAATTGACCAGATATTTCTATTAGCTCTTTAAAAAAACTTATAAAATATCTAGTGAATTAAACATCATATTCAAATCAAGAAATAATGGCCAAAACCCATAGTTAAACCTCTTTTCCCAAACACATTCATGGGGCAAATATGCTTGATGTGGAATAATGATTATGATTAATGGATACCCTAAGTTTTTTAGAATAATTATTTTGATTTGCCCTATGAAATTGGGGGCAGTCTAGTAATTTAGAACACATTCCCAAATGAATAAATACAAACAAGGAGCACATGAGAGACAACATGAATAATAAATCTTATAGACCCATCCCAAACCTAAACCATAAGTAGGTGTGTGCGATTCTAGAAAAAAAATCATCACCACGTCAATGCCCAAAAACACATTCACAAGATTTTTGAGATATTGTTGATCTTGTTACTAAATAAAGAATCCCAAACAAATGCAAAAATATTTCTGATCTCATTACTAAATAAACAATCTTGTGTGATAACCAAATTATGTTTAATAGTAAGGGTTTTGATATAATATAAAAAAATGGTTTTCACACTGAGTAAAGATCTGATGAAAAAATAAAATGGCAATAATTTGAATCCCTTGAAAGATAACCAAAATTCATTATAAGTTTGAAAACATTTACAAATATGTAAGGCTTATATTTATTAATTAGATTGTACTTCATTATTGTTTGCTTAGATTCCTCATTGGCCTCCTCTTGTAACTCTCGCTTGCTTCATGATTCCCATGACCATAAAGGAATAAAACTTTAACATAAACAAAATTATATGAATTTAAGTTTTAGGGTTTCATGGTTCTATCATTTTAAGCAATTTGAAGCACTTATGTAGATTTATTTGATAAGAGATAATTTATGTTAATTAAAATACCAATGAAGAAAGAGGTTAGAGGACGAGAAGTTTAAATTCGAGATCTTATTTACGATTCCTTCTTTTTAATGATTAAATTTGTCCTTCTTTTTAAAGACTAAATTTTATAGCCATATGACTTAGTATAAATTGAGTATAAACCTCTATAATTCTCTCAAAAGACTAACTAGATATTACAATAAACTGAGTATAGCAAAAAATGTGATGAAAAATTAGAGTATAGAGTATAAACTAATTATGAGGCCATAGAGAAAGACAACTATGAAAATCGAGGATGAAATAATTGAAAAATATATTTAAAACGTTTTCATAGTTTTAAAATTATAAACTATATAATAAGATCTGCCAAAATGTCTTAACCATGTCCATAATCAATAATGGTTTTTCAAACATATTTTTATTTCAATTAACAAACCATGCCAAGCAAAATATAATTAGTACCTTAAACATTTAAACACAAAATATAGTATGAAAACCACTCTGTAGTTTCTATGGTTGGCTATGTTTTCAAAACATGAACCTCACATTTGATTCATCTACATCTTATTTATTAGGGTTATATGCAACAACTATGAAGGCTACCATAACAAGTCAATAAGTCTTCTGGCTAGTCGATCGTGTTTCATCCTTGCCAAAATTAGTAAATAAATATATGTAACATGATCAAGATTCAATATGAGTCTAAGGGAGAGGTTGAAATCAATTTTTAAAAAAATTGTTATCCTTCATGTCCCAAATATGTGGTTCTCGATGACTCTTTTTGTGCAACACATATGGTAAGATCATGTGCAATACTTAGTATAAATTAAGTACATACCTCTCTAAGTCTCTCAAAAGGCTAACCAGATAATATATTAAACCAAGTATAGAAAAATTGTGACAACAAAAATAGAGTATATAATATAAACTGACTATGGGACTATAGGGCAAGACAACTATGAAAAAATATGATGAAATAACTAAAAAAATATTCAAAACATTTTCATAGTTTTAAAATTATAAACTATATAATAAAGTCTGTCAAAATGTCTTAACCATATCCATATTGGCCTTTCAAATTATAAACTTAGCATATTGTCATTTTCCACCATAAGCCTCCATATTATTAACAATGCTAAAAATTATTCTTACCCCATGGTGCCTTGCTTGCCTACAAACATCATGCAAGGAATTGGAACCTATTGTTTGTCTAAAATATTTATAGATCTGTTTTGCATTGAGAATGTACTATTTTGAAATAGTCAAAATATGAAGGTAAAATGTTTTCTCCCTAGAAAGAATCCATTACCCTAATCATCATTTAACACTAATAAATTATATATGTTCAATTGAATTGTATTATGTTCCCAAAGATCATTAATATAAATATATAAGAAGGGAACTGCAAGAACCAAAAAAATAAATCACCTATCTATTAAAGATATTTTATTTCTTCCAACAAAAAGAGAGGAGAAATTTTGAAACTCATTATTAAATAAGAAACTTAAAACCCTTCACTTGAATCCATATTAAAGTTGATAAATAATCCTAATTATTGTTAAAAATTAAAAGATTTACAGGGTAAAATAACTAATTTCATAACTCAAAAACCTAATAATAAATATGTTGATATGTTTCACCTAATTTAGAAATATATGAAAGTTCCACTACATAAATATATTTGCTATACAATGTAAATACTCTTAACTTATATAGTTAATATATCTCATTATTGATAGAGGTCTCCAAAAATATTTTCCAAGTTAGCATATAAATAAACGATCCAACAGGGGAAAAATAAACCTCATTTCAAAATTTAAATTTCCTTTCATAACATGGATAATGACCCCCACATATAAACAAAGCATGCGAAAGACCCTCAATATTTTAAATTTCAATTTGAGTGGGAAAACCAGAATACCAATTTAGACATGGGTTCTCTCATTCCTCCTGCCCATGGCAGAAGTTCTCATGTGTCTAATGATTCTAGATAGAAGTTCATCATTGCACGAAAGACTAATGTTGACTCCCTTCATTCTCATGGTAGAAGCTCTTTATGTCTAGCAATCCTAGGTAGAAGGCCATCATTGTGCCAAAAATTGAAGTTGTTTCCCTTCATATTCATGGTAAAAGCTCCCCTGTGTCTGATGATTATGGATAGAAGGTCATCTCTATGAGGAAGACTGACTCTTTTTCCCTTCACACTCATGGCAAAAGCTACCCTATGTCTGGAATTTCTAGGTAGAATGATATTGCTAAGCAGAAGACTGATGTTTCTTCCCTTCCTACTCATGAAAGAAGCTCCCATGTGTCTGGAGATTCAGGGGAGAAGGTTATTACTAAATGGACTATGGATGTTGTACAGAATATAGACCCTATATAGAATACTATTGTAGAAGGCACAAAGAACATAGTTGTTGAAATGCTTTCCCATGTCCCCCTCCCAACAAATCCAGAACCCCTGCTCCCAATAGAGTCATGGACATTATACAACTTAAAGTTGTAACAATCCCTTGAAAGCATATATCCTTCATTGAGGTAGTTTTTCATAAGATAGATCTAAAATCAAATGCCATACCTCTCAAACCTACATCTTCTAACCTTATTATGATCTTTGATGAGGAGACCAGACAAGTGATCAGATCAGATGAATTCTTCTCATCCAAATGTCTCATCTAGAAAATTTATGGATTACTAGCCAAAATTTCAAGAGTTGCATTCTTAGATCTTGAAGTATTGGTAACCCCTCCTAATAGGTACTCTTGATATTTACCCTTGTGTAAAAAATTCCTTTATTGTTGTCTTTCATAATATTGAAGACAAGGAAGAAATTCAAAACAATTTATGGTGCTTGAATCGCCCCCCCCCCCCTCATCAAACCACAGTCCCCTACCTTTAGCCCCCTCATAGAACCATTTAATGTAAAACTCATTTGGGTTCACCTACCTCATCTTCCTCTTCAATTTTTGACTGAATATAATCTAAAGGCTATTGGTAATTCACTAAGTGATTACCTTTAAATGCATCTAGATACTGATCATTTTTATCACACTAATTTTTCCAAAATTTTAGTTAATATTGATACTTCCAAGAATTTGCTTGAAAATATCACTTTACAGTTGGGGGTCGTTCTTGGTCCCAACATCTAGATTATGAAGATTTACTATTTTTTTATCATAGCTATTTTAATATAGGCCATTTGACCAAAAACTATAGTTCCCTTAGGAAAAAAGTAAGGAATCATCTTGGTGGAAAGACTGCAACCTTGACCATCTACAGGTGGATGTTGAAGAAGATTCAGATGGTTCTAATAGCAATTCTACATGACCTTTAGAAGATCCTAAACCCTCTACTCCAAATGAGGACCTTAATAGTCCCCCTCAATATGAATATGTTTTTCTAAAAGATCTAATATCTCCAAGGAAAACCACAACCATGGTAGTCCCCTTTGCTCCAATCTTATCATCCGAGAAAAACCCAAGAATAGAATTATCTAGGGAAGAAACATTTGAGGACCCATTAGTAGAAGATAATTCCCAGCCCTATGTTGCTTCAGAAGATAAGGAAGGTTGCGATATGGTTCAAAAAAAGAAAAAAGGCAAAAACATTAGTGTTACAACCCTCTTGTATGATCCTCCACTCAAGGGGAATTTGATTGGAAACTCCTTGCTCAAAGGGACCCCAAATAGAACCACAAAAGACAGTTGTTAAAGGTAGAAAGAAAGTGGAAGATCATTGAAAATATACAAAAAGTGGATGGTTAGAACCATTGTCTAGTTTAACATCTTAGTTGTGTTTGGCATGTTGTTATTATGCTTTCCCTAATGTTGTTGTTAGAGGCATCCCTTTTATGTGTAAATGATGCATCTTTCTCTCTTTTGTAGTAAGTTTTGGGACCTTCAAAACCCATAATATTTACCTTATAAAATAAAAATAATAATATACAAAGAACCCATATTGTGGTATGTAGTTCAAGTGTTATGAGTGAACACTTTATATAGAGATAGCTGAGGTTTAAATATAAGCATGTATGATCTAAAACTAGCACGGGGTGCAAGACCCTCCAATCTTGACAACCTAACATAATTCTAGACTTACCTCTTATCTATGTTCAAACCTATAGATGAATGTTTCAATAATAATAGAGACCTTGAGCAGATCTATTTGGGTGCATTAATTCATTTGAATCTCAATTGAGCTATCCTCCTCTATACGCATGCATATGTCAACTAAAATATGAGTTTTAAACCCAAAATAGCTTCAAAATATATTAAAATGATAAAAAAACAAAAGCGATACTCCCTAAAACTTCACATACAAAGTTATCAAGAAGATGTTGCCTTGTTTTTTGTTCCCACTTGAAGCTCAAATGAAAAACATGAAAAATCAATTGACAACTAGACCTCTATAGGGACATTTAGAGACCTTCAAGGCATGCAAGCCCAATAAGTCATTCTTATACTTTCATTGCATAGCTTATTAATGCAACCTTGCCTCTTCAACATATGGAGGCAATTGTAAATGGTGGTTTGATTTGGTGATTCATTCAACCATCAAAGTATGTGTGTATATATGTATTGACCCCTTTAATATTCTAGTGTCAATTCACTAAAAAATTGGGCAATATCTCAACCTCAATCCCTATAGCTTTAATTCCACCTATATTGCATTCAATGCTATAAATAAAAAAACATTAGGTTTAAAAATTATTTATTGTTAAGTTTTTTAGTTATTAAAACCACATATAAGGAAGAGCATGTTTGTTTTACACAGTTTTATAAATAGTGAAAAAAATATTCAAAACATTTTCATAGTTTTAAAATTATAAACTATATACTAAGGTCTATCAAAATGTCTTATCCATATCCATAATCAATAATAGCCCTTTTTATATTATTTTGTTTATATTAACAAACTATGCCAACTAAAATATAATTATTACCTTAAACTTAATGTGTTCTAGGTGGTCTTTATCTCACTCTCTCCCTCTCACATATGTGTGTGTGCACGCACACACACGATGATTATAGATAACCAATACATGTCTCGTATAATTTTTTGGTGAATCAGAACCATATGTGCATTAGTAACTATGGCGAATATATGTCACAAATTAATACTAAGTATAATTTATAAGGCAATTTGAAACACATGTATAATAAATTGTATAAAATTGAGGCTATTTGACTTATGTATATTTTCATATAATCAGCCATTTTTAAAATCAAAAAAAGCTACTTATAGCCTTTTGGCTATAAATAGCCTTTAAAAATTTCCCTGCTACTAATTAATACATATGGAACATATCCTAAAAAATTAAATAATGGTAGAAGAGGAGGTTGATTTGGCAGAGGATGGGCCCATTTGATAGAAGAGGCAGTTAACTTTCAAAAAGAGGAAAAACCCATATAACATAGGATGGAATTGATTTGGTATAGGTGGAGGTGGCCATCTAACACACAAAGGCCCATATTGAATGTTATCACTATGGTGTCATAGTTACTTAGTTTGTATTTAGATTTCTTTGCATGAAGTTGTGTATTTGTTCTTTGTTTTGTTTTCTATCAAGGTTTTATGTGATGTATAATCTTCATTAGGGAGCATTTTGACTAGATCAAAAAAATTAGGGTGCATGTTGAAGTAATAATAGCTGCCATACTTAAAAATGAGATATAGTAACTATTTTATATTAATAATTCTTATTTATGTTGTTGCATTTTCCAAGTGATATTTCTTGAGATGCTCTATACCTTAATTATCAAGGTTTTATGTGATGTATAATCTTCATTATGGATCATTTTGATTGGATAAAAATATTTTTAGGGTGTATGTTGAAGTAATAATAGCTTCCATCCTTAAAAATGAGATCTAATAACTATTTCATAATAATAATTCTTATTTATGTTGTTACATTTTTTAACTAGTATTTCTTGAGATGCTCTATACCTTAAATAATTCAAGGTTACTACATAAGGGTATGTACATCCATCAAAACATAATTAAAATCATATATTATAGTTACAAACACCCTAATAGATGTATTCAATATGTGGATGCACATACAAGGTAATGAATTATTTGACAAAATGACTTAACGAAATATGGTCACATGGACAGAAATGATGGACTTAAGATAGTTGTATTTTTTGAAAAGGTACTTGGATCTTAGCATAATGATCTTATATGGTAGTGACATTAGCATATATGTTTTTTAATTCCTTCACATTGGTTGTGAAAATGAGGGAATTTACTAATTATTGAATTAAGATATCATGCAATCATTGCATTAATTCAATAAACAATTCATATTCCTTATTTATGTTGTTACATTTTGAAACCAGGATTAAATTAGAGGGTATACACTTTTATTTTGTCAAAAGGTATTTATCTTAACATAATGGCCTGATATGTTAGTGATTTAAGTAGATTTTGATTTCAATACAATGTCATATGAATGTTGTGGTTTTTCAAATAATTCATATTTATTCTCTATGTTACCACATTTTGAAGCTAAGGTTGCATTCGATGGTTTGTAAATTGTACCTTATAACATAGAATGTTTCTACTTGATCTTTTGACAAAATGACTCGAATATATATGATTTCCTAGGCTACAATGATGGAGCTCTAGGACAATTAGTTGTGGTTTGTGAAGAGGTATAGATTTTAAATCATTATGGCCTAATATGCTAGTGATTTTTAAGTAGTTGTTTCTCTCAATGTCTTGACATATGAATGTTTTATCTTATCAAACTATTCATGTCTCTTCTCTATGCTATCACATTTTGATATTAATATTTTATCAAAGGGTTTGCCCTTACATAATATGTTTCCTATTAAATTGTTTGAAAAAACAAATCAAATGAATGTAGTGATATGCACGACAATGATGGATATAGGGTAGTTACTTTTGTATTGTGAATAGACAAGGATCTTAACATTATGACTTGATATACTAGTGATTTAAGTAGATTTTTCTCAAAGCAACAACATATGAATGTTTTAGTCTGTCAAAAAATTCATGTCCCCTCTCTATGCTACCACATTTTACAACCATGATTTGTCTTAGAGGGTTTGTACCTTACACTATACTTCTAATGGCCCAATTGAACTTTTGACATAATGATTCAAAAAAATGTAGTTAATTGGGATGCAATGGACTTAAGACAAATTTTTTTTGTGAAGAGGTAAGGATATAAGAATTATAAAATTTTATGTGTTAGTGATTTTAGTAGATATTCCTTTCAACCTAATAATTTTATGATTTTATAAATTAATTATTTTTTATTTGATTAGGTAAAAGCTCTGGTTTGACAAGGACCAGGAACCAAAGTATAAGCAAAGAAAGATAAAGTGAAACAAGTCCCACAGGCAGAGAGCCAAAAACCAAAGTATCAAAACAAAAAGGTAACATTTTAGCAGAGGACAAAACCACATAAATTAAAAGGAGAAATTGATCTAAGAGGGAGGAGCCCTTTGTGAGTACCTTAACATCCTCAACCTCCTTCATTTGCTCAGTCAGTCTATTCTTTGTGATTTTGACCCAGGTTCTGTTACTCAGACCTTCAACATCCTCCTTTGGCATTATCATTCTAGGTTTCTTCCGCAAATGTTCCTTCTCTGGTGCCTTCTTGGAGGGGGATTTTAGGGGGAGCTTTGGGGAAAGAATCTTTGTCGCCTCTATGACCTACTTCTATGGAGTGCCTTCAGCCTTAGCCAAGTGTGAGAAAGATTAAATCATTTTGAAGGCCTCCTTATTAATGGTATTTCACCCCTAAATAAATCCTACCAAACCCATCCTTGCCTCATGTAATTAGATATTGAACCCTTCTAGTTGTTGCTTATTGATTCTTATTGCCTCCGACAGGGGGGCCTTACCTTTACCCATCGCCTCTGCACAGTTCCCTTCCTCCAACACAAGGGGTTTAGGCTTGATAACAATGAGTTTTAGGGGAGATCCTTGGTAGAGCTCTTGGATATGGGACTTACAAGGGAAAGGATGGGCAATGAGCGGTGGGAGCCTGAGGCAAGGTCTTCCTTAGAGGAGTCCTCTACGAAGGACCCTCTTGATAGGACCTCCTTATCGTGAAGGGTCTTACTATGTTTCATGAGCAAGAAAATTAGGGCTTAGTGAGTGACGGTGTTGACATCATCGATTTGAAATGTGAGTGTTGTACACTCTAGGGATTTGAGAAGGAAATAAGGTAGACTAATTTTGAAGCCTTGGAATTGATTCAATAGAAGAAAATGCTACAAAAATATGAGAGTATACTTACCTTCAAGGGTGATATACTTCATAATATGCAAACATCCTTTGGGTCAGTAATGCAGAAGGTTTGTGTGTGAAAAACACTTTTTGTCAGTTTTGATGATCTCATTAGTTCTGAAAAATCATTGCATGAGTTTTAGATTATTACATTGGTCTTAGAAGGCTTTACCCCCTTCACAGGACATTCATGTGACTTCACCTATCAAATCCTCGGTTATAGAAATTCTTATGCCTTTTATTTCCACTATCCTCTTGTTTCATGCCACCACAAATTCCTTTGAGATGTTTGCATCATGACCTATGAACCTTTGCATGAATTCAGTAAGGCCCCCTCGACGTAGTTTCCTCCATACCTTTTTAATGCTCTAGACCTCCAAATAGGATGTTGGATCCAGTATGTCCTTGTCACCTCCCATCCTTTTCTTGACTGTGGATTGAAAGATTAAGAGAAAATTGGGATTCTCCATGCCCTAGTAGTACTTAGAACCAACAGCTTCAAAATAACTTGAAGTGTAAGTTTTCCCTCATCTTTTGTTATTAACTCTCCATGCAGTGACATGATGGCAAACTATGATTTTTGAATGCCTTAATTTTGGTTGTAAAATCGGCATGTGTGATTACTGCATCATCATCCTATATAATCATGGATTCATTTTGAATTTGTGTCATGACATGTTAGAGAATGTTAATTATTAAATAATATTTTTTGATAAAAATCTATGTCATTTGTTTTTTAAATTTTGATCATGAAGAGGTTGCCTTAAAGAATTGTGAAAAATACCACGTTTGAGGGTATTTTTTTAAAACTCATATATTGATGAAAATATAGTTAATAGTGTAAAAAGGGGTCTAAATAATAAGTTCATGTCACATTAAATTCTAAAAATGAAGAGTAATATTTAATATCTTATAAACGCACGTGTTTAGATTTATTTTACTTAGAGTAGGGTCCTATGCGAGGGGCTTTCATTTTTGCCAATATGGGAAAGAGGACGTTTTTTGAAAAAAAATTGTAAAATTTTACTGTTTACAAACAATATCTCCTAAATTGTTTGAATGGCACTACTTAGCAAAAAAAATTCCAAGGCAGGCAAGCGGTGAGGGGTAGAAGGATTATTTTGCTTGCTTCTAAAATTTTGCAGATTCTTCTGCTAGTTGTCTTATTTGCATGCCTTTCTCTCCAACATTTTCCCTCCAAATGGTGAATTTAAGCAACTATAATTATGTAGTAGGTATTAAAAAAAAATCATAGAACCAAGCACCAAATTTAAACCCTTGTAATTTCTCAACAACACCTATTGAAAAATGTTTAACAAGCCCTTAGCATGGAACCGGGACCTTAGTGACCTCCTATGCTTTCGGTAAAAAAATGTTGCAAATTTTTAATCATTTTTATTAAAATATACAATTTAAAACCGTAAAAATAGATACAGTTATTAAATGGGCTCTATTTTTAGTGAAAAAATAACTCGAATGATATCTCTTAGTCCTCATTTAGTGAATTTCGATCTACTCCATAACTATTATATTTTAAAATGATTGAAAAGTCCAAAACATATATTTTTATGAAAGTACGTTTAATTATGAAAATGATTTAAAATGTCAATTTTTAGTATAAGAAAATAACAAACATTAAAATGGATTTAAAATCCTTTAATAAAAATATATATTTAAAAAAAGTAGAAATTCTTTCAAAATTTTGATGTCTATTTAAGTAAAATAATAGTAAAAGAAAGGTTGACATTCTTTAGTCGGTTTTTGGCATATATAAATGAACATAAAAATGTCGATGTTAATTTGAATTTAGAATTTTCGACCAAAAATTCATAGATATTAATACTTTTTTAATCTCTATAAAATCTGATTTTTGACATGTATATATTAGATGTAAATCTGATTTTTGGCATCCAAATGTCGCATCTATGTCAAAATTCAAATCAAATATTGTAGGGAAATAACTACCATATCAATTTGGTGCAAAAGGAGATTAAAAAATATATACATCTATCATTTTATATGGATACAATATAAGTAATGAACTAAATCAAAGAAGTGAACTTAATATAATATAATATTAAAAAATATTGAAATTATTGATATATATATTTTAAAAAAAGAGTAATATTTAAGAAGAGATGTGAAGGAAAAGACAAGTTTAATGATGAATGACTCATACATGACTTAACATATTTGAGAATTGGGCTTTTTTAATGTTTTATGTATTATTGTGAATAAAAATTATTATTATTTTAGAAGATTAAAATGTTATAACATTAAAAATGTGATAGAATTGTGTTAGAAAAGTATAATTTTTTAAACGTTTTAGCATATAATGTTGGGTTTATTATCAGGGGAGAATAATGATGAAAAAGGACAATATATTAATTCATAAATACTAGTCTCAAGATAAAAATGTATGAGATCGGTTAAAGAGGATGGAGGAAATTAGTGTTATTATTTTTTAGAAACTGTGTAATAGGTTTCCAGTTAGTATTTAATCTCCAACCATCATTCTGATTAAGATTAAAAGGATTTTTCTCAATCACTATAGCCTCATGAACCCGTCTTCTCAAAAAACAATTTTCTTTAGAAATAACTTTCGCTTCATTCATGCAAATGTGATGACTAGTATTATGTGAATGCTCCACAATGACAGATTTATAAAACCATTTCTCAATCTCTATAGCCTCATGAACCCATCTTCTCAAAAAATAATCTTTTTTAGAAATAACTTTCGCTTCATTAATGCAAATGTGATGACCAGTATTATGTGAATGCTCCACAGTGGTAGATTTCTAAAACTAGTTATGAGCAAAATCAACACAATGCTCTTTGAGTCTCACCTGAATCGAACGACCAAATTCACCAATATAAATTTTGTCACAACTACAAGGAATAGAATACATTCCTTTGTGACAGATAGGATTAGAGACGTCCTTAGTCTTATCCAACATATTGTTGATTGTGATGAGACTAAGGACGTCTATAATCCTATCTGTCACAAAGGAAATTATTCTATTCCTTGTAGCTGTGGCAAAGTTTATATTGGTGAATCTGGTCGTTCGATTCAAGTGAGACTCAAAGAGCACTGTGTTGATCTTGCTTATTATGGGTTTTAAAAATCTGTCATTATGGAGCATTCACATAATATTGGTCATCACATTTCCTTGAATAAAGCGAAAGTTATTTCTAAAGAAGATTATTTTTTGAGAAGACGGGCTCGTGAGGTTATAGAGATTGAGAAAAATCCTTTTGATCTTAATTGGGATGATGGTTGGAGATTAAATGCTAATTGGAAACCTATTACACGGTTTAAAAATAATAATAACACTAATTTTCTCTATCTTCTTTAGCCGACCTCATACATTTTTATCTTGGGATTGGTATTTATGGATTAATATATTGTCCTTCTTCATCATTATTCTCCTCTGATGATAGGCCCAACATTGTAACTTTAAACATTGAAAATTTTATACTTTTCTAACACAATTCCATCACATTTTTAATTATTCTCCTATATATATCATTAAGTCATTATATTATAACATTTTATTTATTTTTTTAATTAAAAATAATTTAAAAAAATGATTAAGTGATTATTCTTTTTTAATAGTGATAAAGAGTTCCACAAATTTTGACTTATTAAAATGTTAGTCTCTGACAATAAGTGTCTCAATATATCTGACTTACCACTTTACAAAATTTTTAAAATTAAAATTTTTATATTTGGTTTAAAGTGTGTAAGCAATTTAAGAATATGATTATTAGGATTTATAGAGGAAAGGCATAAAAGTTAAGTGCCTTAACTTTATATTTATGTGGCACTTAAATAATATGATATTAGAGTTTGAAATTTGACATGTAATTAATTTAGTATATGTTTAATATATAGTTTTCGTTTCGCTTTGTGATATAGAAAAAAGTCATAATTTAAATTAATTTAAAATAATAAATTTGAAATACATTAAAAAAAATGTTGATCTAATATATTAATGTAGATATTTTAAATATTAAGTATTTAATAATTGTAAATCTTACATGTCGTGATCTAATTAATTATTTTAGACTATTTAATAATTGTAAATCTTACTTATCATAATGTGATTAGTTACTTTAGACTTTGGTTAAATATTTATATTAGATAAAAATTATATAGTGCATATTTAATATTTGATGCATAAAATTATGTATATATATCAATATGTTTCATCAATAAACCCTACTTAACACCATTGAAAGTTAGTAATTAATACACGTTCAACTTTTGGGACCTTTAGTCTAGTTTTAATAACTATATCATCAAATTAATCATTATTTTTTATAAAATATGGAGAATCAAGTCGATCGATATATCATAAAAAGAAGATGGGTCATTACTTGTGCACGCTAAAGTACTTAAATGACATCACATCATGATGTGATTAGCTACTTTAGACTATGATTAAGTATTTACGTTGGACAAGCAGTAGATGGTACATGTTAAACATTTGAGATATAAAATTATGTATTCATATCAATAAATTCTACCGTTACAATACTGTGATCAACAATTCATGCATGTTCAACTTTTAGAACCTTCAATCCAATTTTAATAAATCTATTTTCAAATTAATTATTAGTTTTTATAAAATATAGAAAATCAAATCGACCAATATATCATAACAGATGAACCATTACTTCTACACGCTAACTTGACATCCATATAACACTTAAATGACGTCACATCAACACTCATGCAATACTTAAATGGGCCCTGGGAGGCCACTCAAAAGGTTCCGAGTGGCGAGGAGAATCCAGAGAGCCATGGGACAAGGCAAGTACTAAGGACCACAACAACATCGGGCAGTGACCCGTTCATCCCACCCGCCCCTCTGATTGCTTTCTCAAAAGGTCCCGTAAGGGTCTATAATACAGCGCAAACAGGCTTTTTGCCAAAAGGAATTTCTAAATATGCCTCGAGTTATCGTCGGCACGACAGATCAAGTGAACCGATTGTTGACACGCGTCTGTTGCCATTCGTAATCGTCACACTTTTTCAGTCCAACCTTCGTCCCCAGGCAAAATATAGCAAACCCTATCTCAACCGTCATGACAATTTATAGCAAATTTTAAAGCTCAACGGCACCATTATTCCTACCATATATGTTTTTCTTTGCCTGGTTTCAAAGGGTATGGGGGTGGATCCCAAGGTAGGATGCTCAGTGTCTAGTGCCTTTCCTTCGTTTCCATTTATTTGGTTTTCTATTTTTATTTGGATTTTACATAATCTTTTAATCGTACTTTAGCAACAAAATATATTTTGATGCTTTTTCTCTGTATTATTTATCTGTTCATTTTTGTCATTTTCTCATATATAAGTACACCACCCACCCTAAGTACACCACCCACCCATGTTTTTGGATGCATTAAGTACCACCCACCCATGTCTTTAAGTACCACCCACCCATGTCTTTGGATGCACTATGGACTAAATTCATATTTGTTAAAAATGATAATAAGTTCAATGCTTTCCATTAAATGGTAGTGTTGTGGGCTTCCAGATATCTAGGATTCCAATCTCATATGCCCTTTGATTTTGACTTTTCATGGTTCAAGTAAAAATGTGAGCTCTTATACTTGTTGATAAGTTTTCTTTAAAAAGAATGTTTGAAAACTTTTGGGTGGTGTTGTGGTTTATAAATATCTCGGATTTTCAATTTTATACATTTTTTAATTTATATTAAGTTTTGATGGTTATATTAGAATTTGTAACAAATATGAACTTTTATGTTTGTTGATAAGTGTTGTTTGGTTAGCAATGAACACTTATTCTATTAGAAGTAATATTTTTATTTGTAATTATTGTTCCTCAATTTTCTTATTTTTATGAAGACACCAATCACAACATATAGATATGATTTTCATATAATAATATATTAATATCATCAAGAAATAATCTTTTTTTGTCTGTATACCATATTACATGGACTGGTTATATTTAATGTTACTATTGTTTTAAACAAAATTAATGTAGTATATTATTCTTTGGAATATTCCAATAGTTTACATAAATTTGTGCAATAACATACAATTTTTAAAATGTTATTATTTGATTTGCAAAAAGCACCATAATATCCATACAAATAACCTATATTTATTGTTCTACATATTGTAATACAAATAAATGCATTGCATCTTAATGCAAAACAAATACGTGAAATATTTTTAATTAAGCATGCCAAACATGTGTAATTATAGTAAATAGAACAAAGAGGTCCAATTAATTATTTTCCAAAGTAATTATGAGAGCATACACAAAGGGTTTAGAGGCGTCTCTTGAATAACATACATTTTAATGACAATCGCTTAAATATGAAGCCAAATATGTGTGGCCAAAAGTATAAAAAAACTCGCCCATAAGTCTAGATCTGATCAAAGTTGGATGTACAAAACATTGGGCCACTTCTAAGAGGTGACAGGTAGGGTTTAAAATGAGTTGACAACTTTATTTACATGTTCTTGATTTCATGTTTCTTAGCTTCGACCCGCATGTTTCGACGCCTATAATTTGAAAAATAAAGTTTCCTCTTTCCATGGGCCCTCCATTAGGATCCTGATGTAATCCTCTGAGTTAGACAAATTGATTAAGAAAAAATTCTTTGGCATGGCAATGATGTCAATATGTCCCTTAGGATGCCATTTAAAATTAGCCCATTTTTTGAAGGAATCTATATTAGGTCTGAAATCGCTAAATTTGGTCAAGAGATAATTTGACAGTGAAGAGTCAACTTTCTCAATAATTGAATTAGGGATATCAAGGCATACCTCATCGCTTTTGCAAGTGGGGACTAGTGGGGAGTCTTTAACAATTTTGCTTTTTAGCTGCTCTCCATACACCATGTCTGCCTATGATATTAATTTCTTTTCGCTTATCTGGTCAGATACTTTACCTTCAGAAGTGGTAAGTGGACCCTATCTTGAAACAAGCATGTAATCTAGTGCCACTTTCATGGAATTGTCCTCGGTCTGCAACTCACCCTCTTCACGCCTATCGCTAGAATATAAAATTTTGCCTTTAATCTTCTCATCCATGTTAAACCAGATATAAATAAAAACCTTTGAAAGATTCGAAAAAATAAACACATAATATTACCTTTCCTTTGTTTTAATTTATTTAGTCTTTTATTTTTATTTAGATTCTATGTCACTTTTTAATTGTACCTTAGCAACAAAATATATTTTGACACTTTTTCTCTACATTATTTATCTATGCATTTTTGTCTTTTTTCATTTATAAGTACCACCCACCCATATCTTTGGATGCACTTTGGAATAAATTCATATTTTTTAAAAATGATAATAATTTTGATGCTTTCCATTAGGGGGTGTTTTGGGTTTTCAAATATCTAGGATATCCAATCTCATATGCCCTTTTCATTTTGAATTTTTATGGTTCAATTAGAATGTGATCTTTTATACTTGTTGATAAGTTTTCTTTAAAAGGAAATTTAAAAAAAAATTGGGTGTTGTGGCTTGTAAATATTAAAGGTTTCCAATTTTATAATTTTTTAAAAAAAGTTTTGATAATTATATTAGAATGTGTAATAATTGTGAGATTTTATATTTATTAATAAGTGTTGGTTGGTTAACAATGAACTTATGTTCTATTAAAAATACTATTATTATTTGTAATTGTTATTCGTTCTCACATTTATTATTTCTATAAAAATGCCAATCATATCATATAAATATGTAGTATCCATATAATAATATATTAATATCTTCAAGAAAAGAGGTGAAAGGTCCTATATTAACATATAATATAATAAAAATTTGAGTTCGAGTGATGTTAGAAACAACCCTTTTTTACTTTTACACCATAATACATGGATTGGTTAGATCTAACATTATCATTGCTCTAAACAAAATTATTTTAGTGTATTATTATTTGGAATATCTTAATAATTTACATAAATTTGTGCAACAATGTATAATATTAAAAATGTTATTATTCGATTTGTAAAAGGCACCATAATATTCATACAAATAACCAATATCCATTGTTTTACATATTGTACTACAAATAAATGGGTTGCATCTCAATGCCAAAAAAAAAAAAAGTGCAATATTTTTAATAAGGTATGCCAACATGTGTAATTACAGTAAATAGAGCAAAGAGGCCCAATTAGTTATTTTACAAATCAATTATCAGAGAATACACAGAGGGTTTAGAGACGTATATTAAATAACATGCAATCTAATAACATTAGCTTAAATATGAACCCAAAGATGTATGCCCAAAATTATCAAAAAATTCACCCAAAAGTCTAGATTTGATCAAAGTTGGATGTACAAAGCATTGGGACACTTCTAAGGTGTGACAAGGAGAGTCTAAAATGAGTTGACAAATTTGTTTACATGGTCTTGATTTCATGTTTCCTTGCTTTCATAGGTGCATTTTGAAGCCTTTAAATTGATAAATAAGCTTCCTTCTTTGTGTATACACATAATATTTTTGAACTTTATCATTTACTGACACTTTTTATCTTACAATAACCTATCAAGTTTCAATCTCCCTAAGTGCACGCCTTAAAGGATGCATCAAAAAATGGGTGGGTAGGTCATTGATGTTTTGTGAGAGATATTGTTACTTATTTATCATTCCTACATCCATTCTAGCTTCATAAGATTTGATCCCCTAAGTTATTTCCTTTCATCTTGTATCCTCTAGCTATATTAAGACCTATAATTTACTCCTATATCGGCTCATTCGATGTAGCTTTAAATGTAATCCATCGCTTCCCAACTACATCAATTAGATTGATACATTTACAAATGTTATGATGCAATCTTTGCAACTAAGTTAGTCTGACTGACCTAGTTCAAAGCTAGTTGGCCCATTTAGGACTAAATTGAGTTGGTTGATAGTGTTGACTTAATCTTCAGGAGGAATTAAGATCATTCACTTCTATAAATATAAGTTACAATTTAAATCTAAGAGGGAGGGACATTCATTTTCAATTGTTATTGATTATACTTCTGCCCTAAGTCTACATTTGGAGGAGTTATTGCTTATATCTTATCTTGAATGAAAAGTTATCTTGTGAAGTCTTGGATGCAATAAGAGGATTCCTTTTGGCATAGAGCTTGATTTAGAATTTGAGATCTTTATAACCAAAATAATATCTTTCAAAGAACCATTGGCCAAGGGGGGATTGAGGTTTGACAAGTTGTGTTCAAGATAAGTATAATCTAACCCTAGCTCTTTCATTTTATAGATATAAGTTGCATAATTATTTAGTTAAGAAATGCATATATCTTTGTTTAAACTTTATCTATACTTATAATTAGTGTGGCTATAGTATTGTTTGAAATTTACATCTATCCACTTTAGGTAGCTTAGGCCCCCATTTTCCTACCATGGCTCTTTGACCATTTTGATATGTTTATAACCATTCCCCCTTTACTTATATTGCTTGATTACAATATTAGATTAGTTACAAAATAAGAGCCCTAGCTATATATATTTCATTGTGTTGAAGGTGTTCCTATTGCTAGATTTTTTAATCCATTTCATCATATCTTAATTTATTAAGTATCAATGGGTTATCTTTGATTTACCTTCTCTGAGTTTGAATCTTTAGATAAGATAGTTATAGGTCAATCCTAGCTCATTGCATACATTTTGGTGAATCCAACATGAAGATAAACATGACCTTCACTTCTTCAACCAACTATATCAAACAGATCGATATAGTTCTATTGTATGCATTTTTAGTAAATTATTTCATCCAAGGTAATATAGTTTCATATTCAAATTTGTTCCCAGCCAACTATATTAAATAGATCGATATAGTTCTTGTTGGAGAGTTTTCAATGATGTCATGGAGGTGTCCTAGTGAGTGGATGAAGTGCCTTGATAATCTAAGTGATAATGACAAAGTGTGTAATGTGTTTGTCCTAGTATGCTTGAAGGAGGTCTTGTTGATCTTTAGTTTTGGCATGGTTATGTTAGGGTGTGGAGCTAAAAACTTCACCAAGGAGCATTCATTATCAGGTTTGGGTCTACACAGACACCGGCGTCGGTCAGGAGCGACCGACGTCGGTCATACGCAATTGCAGAGACACCAACGTCGGCAGAGGGTCGGCCAACGGCGGTCACAGACAAGCAGCAGGAATCGACGTCGGTTACCTGCGTGTCCATAAAGCTATTTCTGTGGACAGAAGCGAGTGTTTGCATGATAAGTTTGAGTTGTAGACTCAAGCTCGCGTCTCTATTGTTAGCAATACTATTTTTAGAGCCCTTGTTCAAGTGGCTTAACTGCTTGTTGGGTGTACATGCTCAAGTCTCCTAATTCTATATGTAGAATTAGATCTTCCTAGTTTGTAGTAGTTTTGTAGTGGATTATTGTAGAGAGTGAATTATTGTAATTCATTGTGTGAGAAGAACAGTACAGAATTGAATCAATCCAGGCTTGTTGGAGTTGATTGTTCTATTTTTAGAGCCCTTGTTCAAGTGGCTTAACTGCTTGTTGGGTGTACATGCTCAAGTCTCCTAATTCTATATGTAGAATTAGATCTTCCTAGTTTGTAGTAGTTTTGTAGTGGATTATTGTGGAGAGTGAATTATTGTAATTCATTGTGTGAGAAGAACAGTACAGAATTGAATCAATCCAGGCTTGTTGGAGTTGATTGTTCTTGAGAGAGAGAGCTCTTGAGGAATTGAGATCTAGTGAGAGACCTATACATCTAGGAGAGGTGTGGAAGAAAGAAGCTTTCTTCAATTGTATTCCTTTTGTAAAGAGTTTGTTAATACAAGTTTTCAGGGTGTTTTCTTGTATCTCTTGTTCTTGCTATTATCATTCTAATTACTTGTCAATCTGGTTTAATTCTGCGTTTATTGCTGTCACAATTGTAATCTATTGTTGGATTGATCCCCCAACAAGTGGTATCAGAGCCTTGGTTACAGGTTTAGAGCTTGATAATTGGTATCAAAGTTTAGGTTCACTAACAGGGGGTTCAGATCTGTGTAGTGTGCATTGATTACAGGTTCTCACAGGAGTTTTTGCAGGGATTTCTGTTTGAGTGGGAGAAGCAATGGCAGATGAAAGTAAATTGAGAATGGAAAAGTTTAATGGCAAAAATTACCAACACTGGAGAATGCAGATAGAGGACTATTTGTATCAGAAAGATCTCTACTTACTGTTAGGAGGTATTGCAAAGAAGCCCAAAGACATGGAGGATGAAGAATGGGAAGTTCTTGACAGAAAGGCTCTGGGTTCTATAAGACTAAGTCTAGCATCCACTGTGATATCCAATTTATCACAGGCAAAGTCTACGGTAGAGTTGATGACTACATTAGCAAATTTGTATGAAAAACCCTCAGCTTCCAATAAGGTATATCTTATGAAGCAGTTATTTAATTTGCATATGAATGAAGGTGGATTTGTTTCTACTCATCTGAACGATTTCAATGGAATTGTGAATCAGTTAAGTTCAGTGAATATAGTGTTTGATGATGAAATAAAAGCTCTTTTGATATTATGTTCTTTGCCTGAAAGCTGGGATGGCTTAGTAATGGCAGTAAGCAATACTGCATCTGCATCAAATATTTTGAAAGTAGAGGATGTTGTTAGTGTTATCTTGAATGAGGAAATACGCAGGAAAAGCACAGAAGAGGCATCCGGGAATGCTTTAAGTTTTGAGAGTAGGGGAAGGCAGAAAGAGAAGAGCAAGAAAGGCAGATCAAGATCCAAGTCAAAGGGGAAAGGCAAATCTAAATCCAGGAATGGCAGGAAGCCACAATGCTGGAATTGTGGAAAGATGGGGCACATAAGCAGAGATTGTTGGTTAAAGCCTAAGGAGGACAATCAGCACGAAGGAAAGGAAGAAGCCAAGATTGCAGGTATTGCACAGGATGCTTTAATTTTCTCTCTACATAATAATATAGAATCTTGGGTATTAGATTCTGGTGCATCTTTTCATGCTACTCCTAATAGGGAATATTTCAGTGACTATATCCATGGAGATTTTGGAATAGTGTGTCTAGGGGATGATGAGCCCTGTAAAATAATTGGCAAAAGTAAAGTGCAGCTGAAGATGCAGAATAACAACACATGGGTGTTGAGAGATGTGATGCATGTTCCTAGCTTGAAGAGAAATTTGATTTCTGCAGGAAAGTTAGGGGATGAGGGTTGTACAGTAACTCTCACAGTAGAATCTTGGAAGGTGACCAAGGGTGCACTTGTTATGGCCAGAGGTAAGAGAGAAGGTACTCTTTATTTGTGTAATTATGTTACTAACAAATCTCCTTCTGTATTATCTACTTCAGATGTGGATGCTAAATTGTGGCACTCAAGGCTTGGCCACATGAGTGAGAAGGGGATGTCAATTCTTAAGTCTAAAGGTATGCTTTCAGATTTAAAAGGCATAGATCTAGAGTTTTGTGAGCACTGTGTATTTGGAAAACAGAAAAGGGTTAGTTTTCTCAAAACTGGGTCTACTAAGAAGAGGCACAAGTTGTAGCTTGTTCACACAGACGTGTGGGGACCAGCTCAGGTTGGTTCCATTGGAGGATCACAGTACTATGTATCTTTCATAGATGATGCCACAAGGAAGGTATGGATCTATTGTATTAGAAGAAAATCTGATGTATTTGATACTTTTAAAGTTTGGAAAGCTATGGTTGAGAATGAAACAGGTAAAAGATTAAAGTGCCTGAGATCAGACAATGGCGGTGAGTTCTGCAGTCATAAGTTCAGAGATTATTATTACATGCATGGAATCCGTAGGCAAAGGACAGTTCCAAGGACACCTCAGCAGAATGGTATTGTTGAAAGGATGAACAGGACAATAATGGAGCGTGCAAGATGTATGAGATTGCATGCCGATTTGCCCTTACAGTTTTGGGCACAAGCTGTTGACACTGCAGTGTACCTGATTAACAGAGGACCCTCTATAGCTCTGGATGGTGGTATTCCAGAAGAGGCATGGACAAGTAAAAAGGTTGATCTCTCATATCTCAAAGTTTTTGGTTGTGAAGCCTTTGTGCATATAGATAAGGAAAATAGAAAGAAGCTTGATGCTAAGTCTATGAGATGCACGTTTATTGGCTATGGCTCAGATGATTTTGGTTACAGATTGTGGAATCTAGAAACTAACAAGGTAATCAGGAGCCGTGATATTGTTTTCAATGAAAGAGTAATGTATTGTGATCAACTAAGGAAGTTGAATCAATTTGAGTAGAGCAATGGTGAATTGGATGAGGTGAAAGTCCAAGATGAGCTCGCGGGAAAAAGAAATAATCACTTACAGGAAAACACAGAGACCGACGTTGGCAGGTTAGGAACCGGCATCGGTAGGACGGAAACCGGTGTCGGCCATACAAAGACCGACGTCAGCCGTACAGGTACAGAGGTCGGTTAAAAAGAACCGATGTCGGCCAGTAACAGGTCTGTAGGTGATCGAGGTCGATCACTGTTAGAGAATTTGGGTGGACAGCGTGTTGTGGACGAGTCTCAGACACCCATCAGGAGGTTAGAAAGGGTGAGTAAGCCTCCAATTAGATATTCTCCTTCTTTAGTTTATTTATTGCTAACTGATGGTGGAGAACCAGAGAGTTTTGAAGAAGCAATACAGGTGGAGTCCAAGAGTGAGTGGGAGCGTGGCATGGTTGAGGAGTTGGAGTCCTTAAGAGAAAACCAAACATAGTATTTGGTTGAATTGCCAGCTGGTAAGAGAACACTTAAGAACAGATGGACCTACAGGTTGAAGGAAGGTGAGAATGGACAAATGAGATACAAGGCCAGATTAGTGGTAAAAGGATTTGCACAAAAGCCAGGTATCAACTTTGGTGAGATTTTTTCTCCTATTGTTAAAATGACTTCAATAAGGGTTGTATTGTCTTTGGTTGCTTTTGAGGATTTGCATCTTGAGCAGCTAGATGTTAAGACAGCATTTCTTCATGGAGATTTGGATGAGGAAATATATATGGAACAGCCAAAAGGATTCGAGGTCAAGGGTAAGGAGAAGTTTGTGTGTAGGTTGAAGAAAAGCTTGTATGGCCTCAAGCAAGCTCCTAGGCAATGGTACTTAAAATTTGACAGGTTTATGACTGAGCATAGCTACAGTAGGTGTCAATCAGACCATTGTGTGTATTTCAAGAGATTTGATAATGGTAGATATATTATTCTATTGTTGTATGTAGATGACATGCTAGTTGCAGGGTCTCACATGCAGGATATCTTAGAGCTTAAGGTAAAATTAGCTCAAACATTTGCTATGAAGGATTTGGGAGCATTAAAGAAAATCCTTGGCATGAGCATTAAGAGAGACAGGAAAAATCACAGGTTGATATTGTCTCAAGAAGATTATGTGGACAAGGTGTTAAAACGGTTCAATATGCAGGATGTTAAATCGGTAAGCACACCTTTGGCTGGACATTTTAAGTTGAGTAAAGAACAATGTCCTAATTCATATGATGAGGTAGAGTACATGAGTAAGGTTCCATATTCTTCCATAGTAGGGAGTTTGATGTATGCAATGGTGTGTACTAGACCGGATATTGCCCAAGCAGTGGGAGTTGTAAGTATATGGCCAATCCAGGTAAGGAACATTGGAAATTAGTTCAGTGGATCCTTAGATATCTGAGAGGAACCAACAGTAGGCACTTGTGATATGGAGGTTCAGATACTTCTCTACATGGCTATGTAGATTCAGATATGGCAGGTGATTTGGATGGAGGAGGAACACTACAGGTTATGTTTTCACTATAGGCGGAATGGCGGTTAGCTAGATATCTAAGTTGCAGAAGGTTGTTGCCTTGTCAACTACAGAAGCAGAGTATATTGTAGCCATAGAAGCTAGCACAGAGATGATATGGATGACACGGTTCATGGATGAGCTTGGTAGGGAGCATGAGAGTTGCAAATTGTATAGTGACAGTCAGAGTGCAATCCATTTGGCTAAGAATTCAGCTTTTCATTCAAGAACAAAGCACATACAGCTAAGGTATCACTTCATACGACAGGTATTGGAAGATGGTGAGTTGAAGCTGGAGAAGATCCATACAGATAGGAATCCTACTGATATGTTAACCAAGCCGGTTACAAAGGAGAAGTTGAATATTCATTCAACTTCTATTGGTCTTCATGATTTAGTTGAAGATGGAAGAGCTAGAAGATGTTGCTGTACAGGTACTGGTGCAGCTGTTTATCTCCAACTGGGAGATTGTTAGGGTGTAGAGCTAAAAACTTCACCAAGGAGCATTCATTATTAGGTTCGGGTCTACACAGACACCGACGTCGGTCAGGAGCGACCGACGTCGGTCATAGGCAGTTGCAAAGATGCCGACGTCGACAGAGGGTCGGCCGACGGTGGTCACAGACAAGCAGCAGGAACCGACGTCGGTTACCTGCATCTCCAGAAAGCTATTTCCGTGGATAGAAGCGAGTGTTTACATGATAAGTTTGAGTTGTAGACTCAAGCTCGCGTCTCTATTGTTAGCAATACTATTTTTAGAGCCCTTGTTCAAGTGGCTTAACTACTTGTTGGGTGTACATGCTCAAGTCTCCTAATTCTATATGTAGAATTAGATCTTCCTAGTTTGTAGTAGTTTTGTAGTGGATTATTGTAGAGAGTGAATTATTGTAATTCATTGTGTGAGAAGAACAGTACAGAATTGAATCAATCCAGGCTTGTTGGAGTTGATTGTTCTTGAGAGAGAGAGCTCTTGAGGAATTGAGATCTAGTGAGAGATCTATACATCTAGGAGAGGTGTGGAAGAAAGAAGCTTTCTTCAATTGTATTCCTTTTGTAAAGAGTTTGTTAATACAAGTTTTTAGGGTGTTTTCTTGTATCTCTTGTTCTTGCTATTATCATTCTAATTACTTGTCAATCTGGTTTAATTTCGTGTTTATTGCTGTCACAATTGTAATCTATTGTTGGATTGATCCCCCAATAGGTTAGAGATGTTTAGGGATGAGTATGGCAATTTGAGCATGTAAAAATGGTCTTATAAGAGGTTTTACATGATTTGAATTTTTTTTGTATTATTGGATTTCATTTGGTTGATCATTGTTTTCATCTAGATATTTTGGATCTAATGGCCAAAAAATCTAAGTAAACAGTTTACTCACGTCATCATTTCCATGTGTGGATGAGTCATGGGGAGTTGGTCATATGGTTGTGATAAAATTTATGCCTAGTTTCTATGAGCTCAATTTAAGGTCATGCAATGAATCACAACAAAATATATGCAAGTGCAAATTTGGGTTTTCAGGCAGTTTGACAATGTTTTCCCATACTTAGCCAAATTTCCAATATGGTAAGAAGAGTCGAGTAAGCATATTGATGGTGGTATATCTTACATGTGTAGATGTTTCATGAGAAGGTGATCATATGGGTTTGTTAATTTTTATGCTTATTTTATATTCACTGAATTTTAGGTCATGTGCTAAAGCACGTCAAAAGATATGCATGTTCAAAGTTGGCCTTTTAGGGAGTTTTTGACACAAGATGGCTATGTGATAGATAAATATGAGGAGGATTTTTAATGTCATTATATGTCACACATGTAAGGGTTTTAGGAGCATATTAATACATGGTTGGATTAATATTTTAAAGGATAACATGTGGTCCAAATTTAATAACATGTGAATTAGCATAACACAAGTTACTAAGGAGTAAAGATGGCCTTCCAGGCAGATAAGCAATGGTCCCCATACTTTGTCTATTTTGCACAATGTTAAAGCTCAAAACCAGATGGAGATATAACATTTCATGGGAGATCATATAGTGAATATCTATAGTACACAACAATTCAAATATGTCAAAGTGTTCATTGGGTAATGAAGGTAAAGATCAAGCTCCTTACAAAAGGATCAATGGAGCATGTTTGTTTCAAGGTCTCAAGAAGCTTTGAGATGAGGATAAGTGATTGATGGTTAACAATATAAGTAATCAAGAGTCATGTGAGAGTGAAAAGTGTCATTATCATGGGTTTTTATAGCAATATCAAATTGTGAGTGATTTAAGGTAAAGACCTGACTGATCCATAGAGATCAATGGTGCATGATGAGTCAATATTGTAAGACTAGACAAGATCATGTCAACTATTCAAGGTTTAACATTTAGAATTAGCACACTATGTGTTAAAGTTAAAGATTCATAAAATAAGATAAAAGTTTTATGTTTAATCTTAAGCTATGAGGGCATGACATGTGAGCATAGTGATCAAGGTTTAATTGTGATCGTTTGCATTTGAATATTTGAATTTAACAAAGGAAAAACTAATGTCTGGTTTTTTAGCCATAACTTTTGATCTATGTATATTTTGACTATGGTGTAAAAATAAAATTTGTATAATACTTCAAGGTGAATTTATAAATATTAATTTTAAGGTCTAATTATGTGTATAGTCAAAAATATTAAGTTTTAAATTTGACTGTGTGTTCATGCATGATATGCAAGTAACCCGAGAAGGGTATTTGAGCTTCTTCTGATGTTGTTTTGATATCTCACAATGAATTATATATTGGGGAGTGTTTTATAATATATTAGGACCAAATATGTGCATTATAAAGGTTTTAATAGTTATATGTATTATAAACAAAGGTTTAGAAGTCAACTATGTATTCATTCATGGTGATTGTGTGCACAGAATGTTGTTTGAGAAAATTATGCTTAAGTAGAAGGGTATTGAGATGGTTATTATCATTTAAGGAGGAAATATAAATTATTTATAATGGGACCATGCATTTTTAAAGTGTTTCTTTTTTCTTAGTTTGCTTAGAGAAGTGTCAAATAGGTGAATGGGTCTCCATAGGACCTAAAAGTGACTTAGGCCTATTTGAAAGTGTGTTTGCTTAAGTGTGACCCATGTTAAATGAATTAAGAGTGAAGGCATGTATTATTTACAAGAATGAAATATTTTGGACTTGATAATTCATGATTGATCTATATATAGTGAAATCAAAAATGATTTCTAGACTTGTGAGAAGACTAGTTCAAGGTGTATGTGAGAGTTGGGGAGCGAAGGAGAGTTAGAGTGCCCAGTTGATGAATTGATGAGTAGAGAAGATTGATGGCTATGTGTATGACCTCTAGGTCATATTTTTGATGTTATAAAATTTCTCTTATAGTTTGAGGATATGCAAAGAGGTCTGAGTGTACATAAGATGACAATTTGAGAGAAGGAGAGAGATTGTGGCATGCTTATGCTAGAGGCCTATAGGAGATAGAGAGAGAGTTTGTGTAGGGGTTATATAAAAAAAGATCCATCATCAGGTGTTGAAGACATTAGTACTAATTTGGAAGTGTTCAAAGAAGTTTCTAAAGGAGTTTATCTTCTTTAGGGGTAGTTGCTCCTTGTGAAACAGGGGTTTCACTAAAGGCCTTTGGTCAAGAGGATATGATCAAGGTTTTTTGGTATAAAGGAGTTGACCCATATCTTATTTGTAACTTATTATAGGATAAGCATCCCATGTGTTGCAAGCTTGAGAGTGGGATTTATTCCCCATGAAGGTTACCCACAGGAATTATGTGTTCTGTGTTTGATCTCGTGTATGTATTGAATGAATGAGCTATCTTATTAATGTTGCTTGATCAAGTTGATATATTTTGATTGCCCAATAATTTGAATGAATTGGACCTATAATTGAAATATTTGGACTCACTAATTCACCCCCTCTTAGTGATTGTACCTCTAAAAATTGGTATCAAATTAGGGCCTTTGGTAAAGGTTTGATAGCTTGAAGGTGATCCAAGGTACAATATGGGTAGTCATCAAGGAGGTTTTTATACTAAGCAAGAACCAATGTTCAATGGATCCAATTATGCTTTTTGGAGTGCAAGAATGAGGACATACATCATGTCCCTAGGGTTTTATGTATGGAAATATGTTGTGGATGGTTATGTTACCTCTACTACTCCTCCAAACTATTACTATAGACAAGAAGATGTTTAAGAACAATTTCGAGGCAATGAATGCCATCACTTGTGGTCTTATAGAGACTAAGTTAACCAAGGTAATCCATTTTAAATCTATTAAAGAGATATGGGATAAAATGTAGATCATTTATGAAGGAGATTCAAAGGTCAAGCTTGCTAAGTTGCAGACTCATATAAGATAATTTGAAAGTCTCAAAATGAAGGAATAAGATTATATGGCATTCCTTTTATAGAGAGTTGATGAGATTGTGAACATCATTATAGGTATTGGAGAGGACCTTGAAGAGGATACTATAGTTCAAAAGGTATTAAGGTCTCTATCCCCAAATTTTGATCCAAAAGTTTCTACTATAGAAGAAACGCATGATCTTGCTCAATTGAAAATGGATAAATTTTATGGCACTCTTACTGCCTATGAGATGAGGAATAATGATGATATACCACCAAAGATGGAAATAACATTCAAGATAGAGATGAACCTAAAGAAGAATTTCCAACGTAAGAAACCCAAAGAGGATGCCATGTATTATATATATGAGGATGAACTTATTGCTTTGATTTCACAGAAATTGAGAATAGGTTTAGGCAAGTATAAAGGTAAACTACCCCTCAAATGCTTCAATTGTGGTCAGATATGATATTTTTATAATAAGTGCCCTCATAAGTATAAAAAGGATGATGATTAAGAGCATGATAAAGGTCATGATGGTGGCAAGAGATCATTTAGGTTTGATAAAATCAAAAAGGGATTCAAATGGTTTGAGAACAAGAAGAAGTACTTCAAGGACAAGATACACCAAAGAAGATTACAACTCATCAAATGAGAGTGAAGTTAGTGACTCAGAGTATGATCATGAAGATGATGGTCCTATTGAAGATAAATATCTACTCATGGCTAAAGAAGGTAGATGCTCACATCAAAATTAGTCTACTTGGAGTGTTTCAAATGATGATGAAGATGAAGTAGTCTATGAGACTGCATTGACAAATACTCATGTAGAACTAAAAATTGAGAAGAAGATCAATAAGAAGATGAAATATAAACTCAAGGACTTTGAGGTGAAATTCAGTGTGTTTGAGGTAAGAATGGATAAATATACCAATGAGCATGAAGATATAGTCAAACATCTTAGTTATCAATTGGAAATCATGTCTACAAGCCCAAAAGCTAAAGAAGATGAATGTGCAAGGTATGAAATTGAAAATGGGTCATTGAAATATAAGTTAGAGAAGATATCTAGTAAGTTAATGTCATTTGTGAGATTTGAAAAGAGCTCAAGTGATCTATACAACTTTATGAATGATCAAAATCATGCAAGTGATAAGAATAGTTTTATATACAAAGAACTAGAGATTGCAACTTAAGATAAGATGAAAACTAATGTGAACAAGGATAATCATAATTTGAAGTTAAATCAGATCAGACAACCAAAGACATGAGGTATGCAAGTTTCAATGGTTATTGTTACACATGTAATCAATTTGGTCATAGGACTAGAGAATGCAAAAGACTTGTTAGAAATGAATTTGCTTGGAACTATGATGGGGGTAATCAGTCAAAAGGTGTGAGAAAGGTTGAGTGCTTCAATTATCATGATGTGGGACACTTTGCAAAACTTTATCCATTTAAGGTAAGGCAAGTTGAGTTTCCTTTAATAAATATTGAGTGCTACAGTTGTTATGAACTAGGACACATTGCAATATTTTATCCAAATCTAGTAAGATAAAATGATCTTCTTGTAAAAGGTATGATGCACTTTAACTATCAAAGAGAGGTCACATTGCTATATTATGAAAGAAAAGGTCTATAAATTAGAATAGGTTCAATCAAGCTTCAAGACTGCAAGGTAGAAGGCAAGTTAACTCATGGAAGCCAAAGGTGACAAGTGTTTGTCATGATGAGTCTATAGGTACAATTAATCTATTTGATATGGTGGAGAATGCTACAGAAGTTGAAGAGTGCCAAGAGATCTCATTATATGCTCATGTTGAGAATGAAGAGACCAAGCTCAAGGAGAAGACCAAGGTATTGGTTGAGGCTAGTTCTGAGGTAAGTATAGATCCAAGTGAACATCTTGTTGTTGTTGAGTAAGTTTTATTCAAATAACATCAATTATTAGTATCTAGTGATGAGGTTCAGAACTACAAAGTTGACTCCTCAAATGAAAAGGTATGTCAGGATTCCATAGTCAATCCATATGTTGTCAATTATATATTAGAAGAAAAGGAAAGTGATATAGAAAAAGAACTAGTTGCCATATTTTATACTAAAGAGAAGAAGAACAAGAGTAAGAAGTCTTATAGCTATAAGAGGATTCCAGTGGTTACTAAGGAGATTTGGGCCACTCCTAGATTCAATTTATTTTAGAGCATTGTGGTATAAAGGATGTCTCTATCTATGATTCTTAAGAGACTCTTTTTAGTGAAGAAGAAAGTTTTGATGTGGTGTTTTTAAGATGGTCCTAAAAGGCTAGATTTTTTCAATTAGAGTAGGTATGTCTAGGTGGAAGATATGTTGTGGTTATGTCAAAGTGATGTCATAGCTATATATGGTCAATTTGTAAGGTTAGAATGGGTGTTTCTAAGTGGCCTAATGAGATGGATGGATGCAATGTCAAAAATTATTTTTATGCTCAATATTTGAGATGTATTCTAGGTGATTTCAAGGTTTTAAGATATTTTGTGTGCAATTGGAGATTTTTGTTTGCTCCCGGGTTTCCCAATTTGTGCTTAAGAGTATGAAAGTCATAAAATGGGTTATAGGATGTATGGGTTCCCAAAGATATGAAAACTTAAATATTGGTCTAGAAGTGTGTGATGGGGGTCTCTAGGTGTGCAATAATTTTAAGAGGTGTGTGTTGACTAGAAGGAGGTTTGTTGAGCCTATTTATTTTAAAATTTTAGGGTTTTGGGATATGATAGAAAAGTGGTCTATCTTATGAATTTAGATATGAGGATTCTTAATAGGATGAATGGGATAAATGGTTTATCAAATAATGCTTCATAAATATTTTAAGGTTTGTGGTTTTTAAGTTATTCATGTTTTTGTCAAGATGGTAACCTAATTGGTGAGTTATTTTGTGAATGAAGTATATTACAGAGGTTGAGCTAGTTGTTTCAAATTGGCATGTTTTATGGGGTATATGAGAGTGATCTAGATATGAATTTTTAGGCCCTAAATGTGTGTCTACTAAAAGTTGTGGGCTTTGCAAGTTCTAGATAGGGATATAAGGAGACTAGACATGCCTAGTGTGAAGAAGAGTGATTTTTGTTTAGTTTATCCAAAAATAAAGGTATGTGAGTTTAAAAAAGAGTTATAAAGTTTTTTTTAAATATTTTATAGTTAGTGAGTGGCTTGATGTTTTTTTGGTGGTCCTTGAGGTGGTTTGAGAGAGAAGGCTATTGAGCTTTTGTGGTGATTCTTCATGGTGTATGAAGATTTGAAGATGCTCAAGATATGAAATGGCTCATAGATATTAAGGGGAGTCCATCTCATATTTTTATTGGTGAGTTCCATTATATTTCAATACTTTTTCATGTTCTTTCTTCATTGGTTGCAGTGCTTGGTTGAAGAGAGTGTTGGCATGGAGCAAGAGGAAGTTATCAAGGTAAGAAGAGATAGGCTCAAGGTAAAGGGGAGTTCGTATCATAGTTATAATATGGTCCTTTCCTAATGGTATCATTTTTAGGTCTAAAATATTATTTAGTTCCCACTTTGTCATTGTGTCAAAGGGGAAGAATGTTCTTATTGTGTGAGTGCTTGAAGAGAGAGAAGGAAAGTGAGATCTATGATGTTTGTTGACATCATTGACAATGGGGGAGATTTTTGAAGAGTTTTCAATGATTTCATGGTGATTTCATGGAGGTTTCCTAGTGAGTGGATGAATTTCATTGTTAGTATAAGTGATAATGACAAAATGTGCCATGTGCTTGTCCTAATATGCTTGAAGGAGGCCTGGTTGATCTTTAGTTTTGGCATGGTTAGAGATGTTCAAAGATGAGTATGGTGACTTGAGAATTTAAAAAGTGTCATATAAAAGGTTTTATATAATTGTAATTCTTGTGTTAATGAGTGAATTTCATCCGGTTGATCATTGTTTTCATCTAGACATTTTGGGCCTAATGATAGAAAATCTGAGTAGGCAGTTTATTGATGCATACTTGCCATGTGTGGATGATTCATGGGGAGTTGGTCATATAGTTGTGATAAAATTTGTTCCTAGTTTTTATATTCTCAATTTTAGTTCATGCAATGAATCACAAAAAAATATATTCAAGTTCAAAGTTGGGCTCCCAAATAGTTTGACAATGTTTTCCCATAGCCAAATTTGTAATGTGGCAAGAAGAGATGAGTAAGCATATTGATGGTATAATATATTGCATGTGTGGATGTTTCATGATAATATTATCATATGGGTTTGTTTATTTTTTTTCCTATTTTATATGCACTAAATTTTAGGTCATGCATTTTAGCATGTCAAAAGATATGCATGTTCAAAATTGGCCTTTTAGGTAGTTTTTGACACAAGTTGGCTCTGTGATGGATAAATCTAAGGAAGATTTTTAATGTTGTTATATCTCAAATATATGAGGGTTATAGGATAATATTGATACATGGTTATATTAATATTTTAAAGGATAACATATGGTCCAAATTTGAGAACATGTGAGTTAGCGCACAAAAGTTATTAAGAGTAAAGATGGGCTTCCAAGTAGATAAACAATGCTCCCCATATTCTATTTTACACAATGTTAAAGATCAAGACTAAATGGACTTATAATGGTTCATATGTGATCATGAAATGAATATCTATGATTCACAAAAATTCAAATAGGTAAAAGTGTTCATTGGTTAATGAAGGTAAAGATTGAGCCCCTTACAAATGGATCAATGGAATGTGTTTATTTGAAAGTCTCAAGAAGCAGTGAGATGAGGACAAGTGCTCGATGGTTAGAGGTATAAGTGATAAAGAGGAATGAAAGGGTACCAAGTGTAATTATCATATGGGTTATAAGAAATATTTAATGGTGAGTTATTTAAGGTAAATACTTGACTACTCCATAGAGATTGATGGTGCATGATGAGTCAATATTGAAAGATATCATGAGATGAGGTCAACTATTCAAGGTCTAATATCTGCCATTAGTGCACTATGTGTTAAATTTAAAGATTAATAAAATAATATAGAATATTAATGTTTAATATTAATATATGAGGGCATGATATGTGAGCATAGTGACTGAGGTTTAACTATGACCATTTGCATTTGAATATTTGAATTTAACAAAGGAAAAACCAATGTCTAGTTTTTGAGCCATAACTTTTGATCTGTGAAAAATTTAACCATGGTGTATGAATAAAATTTGTAGAGGAATTCAAGGTAAATATTTTTATAATAATTTTAAGGTCTAATTTTGTGTACAGCCAAATATATTGAGGTTTAAAGTTGACTGTGTTCGTACATGTTATGCAAGTAACCCAAGAAGGGTATTTGAGTTCGCTCTGATGTTGTTTTGATATCTCATGATGAATTATATATTAAGAAGTGTTTTAGGATCAATGAGAAGCATATGTGTGTATTATTAAGGTTTTAATAATCATATGTAGTATGAATAAAGGTTTATAAGTCGACTATGTATTCGTTCAAGGTGATTATGTGCACAAAATGTTGTTTGAGAAAATTGTGTTTAAGTAGAAGGGTAATGAGATGGTTGTTGAAACTTAAGGAGGATATATAGATCATGTGGAATGGGTCCATGCATTTGGAAATTGTTCTTTTGTTTCTTAGTTTGTTCAAAGATGTGTTAAAGAGATAAATGGGTCTCCATAGGACCTAAAAGTGACTTAGGCCAATTTGAAAGTTTGTTGTGCTTAAGTGTGACCCATGTTATATGACTTAAGGGTGAAGGCATGTATTTTGGATGAAAAATAAATATTTTGGAATTGATAATTCATGATTTATCTATATATAATGAAATCAAAGGTGGTTACTTATAGACTTGTGAGAGGACTAGTGCAAGGTGTATGTTAGAGTTGTGGAGTGGAGGAGAGGTAGAGTGCCTAGTTGATGAATTGATGAGCATAGAAAATTGATGAATGTGTGTATGACATATAGTTAATATTTATGATGTCAAAAAAGTTCTCATGTAGTTTGAGGATATGTGAATAGGTCTGAGTGTGCATATGACGATAATTTGAGTGAATAAGGAGAGAGATTATGGCATGCCTATGTGAGAGGCTTGTATGAGATAGAGAAAGAGTTTGTGTAGGGGTTAGATAAATAGAGATCACTCATCAGGTGTTGCAGACATCATTAGTAAGGTATAAGTGTTCAAAGTAGGGTCTAAAGGATTTGATCTTCCTTAAGGGAAATTTCTCCTTGTGAAATAGTTGTTTCACTAAAGGCCTTTGATCAGGAGGATATGATCAAGGTTTGTTAGTATAAAGGAGTTGACCAGTCTATTGTTTGTAATTTATTATAGGATAAGTAGTCCATGTGTTTCAATCTTGAGAGTGGGTTTTATTCCACATGAGGTTTTCCCATAGATACTATGTGTTATGTATTTGATCTTGTGTATGCATTGAATGAATGAGCTCTCTTGTTAATGTTGCTTGATCAAGTTGATATATGTTGATTGACTAATAGTTTGAATGAATTGGAGTTATAATTGAAATATCTAATCTCACTAATTTAAACCCCCTCAATGATTGTATCTATAACATTTCTATCTCAACCCCTTTTACTAAATATATCTCTAGTGAATTATATTGAACATGTAAATATAGTTTTATTTAGTCATCTCTTCAACCAACTATTTGGGAAGCACCATACAATTTTAAACCCAAATCTCAAAATCTCCCCAGTAAACCATATTAGACAAGATGATATAGTTATATTCAAACCCCATTTCCAGTCAATTGTATCAATTTACTCAATATAGTTTTGTGTTTACATTTTAGCTTTTGTCTAGTTTTTTTAGTAAAATGTATCGATTGACTCAATATAGTTCTATATTTTCATTTTAGATTCTATATAAAAATTTCATTTTAAATAAATTATATCTTTATACTCAATACAATTCTATATTATAACTATTTTTTATAAATTTTCATCAATATGCTCGATCTAGTAATATATCTCTACTTATAATTTTGTTTACACAAACTATATCAATCTACTCGATACAATTTTGTACGATGTGTACAACTGCATTGATAAATACTAATATAATTATATTTATTTTTAATTTTTAGGCATAAACAAGGCAAATTAACTTTTAATTTTGGAATCTAATCACACATTTCATTTCACTACATGTTTACTTCAATTCACTGAATGCTGCAAATTGGTTTTTGATATTATTTTTTTAACTTTTTTTTTTGGATTTCCCTAGAAATAGTGTCCCAATAATTTTTAAAGTACTTATCTACTATCGTGAAGGGATACATAGTGTTCTATTTACAATCCTTGTCTATTATTTATAGACATCATGGCATGAATGAAATTTCTAAATACTCGTAGCCATAGTACAAAGGTAAACACAAACTTTAGTTTCTATATACCCCAAGGTATATCATAAATGCCTAGGACTCCATTTTTATTAAACTCTAGGAAACTATACATCTATCCTATTTTATAATGCATTGGTTAGTAGTTAGTATTAAGAAGTTACTCTCATCTTGCCCTCAAAACCAAGTTGAGTGGTTTAAGGGCATGATTCTTCCTCCATATTTAGTACTCTAAAATATTAGGTCAAAGCTATCCAGTGGATGATTCAGTATTTATGAAATCATACAAATCAATCAAATCCTTTAGTACATCTACTTGATCTTATTTTTGGAAAAATAATTAGATTTTAAATTACTATATTCTCTTATATTTTGTAATATAGTATATATCGACTAGTGTCAATATAATTTTGTGATGTCTAATGTAACTATTTCAACCATTGTCTATATAGTTACCTATGTGTGCATACTACATCAACTAGATTGATCTAGTCTTATGTGTTTACATCATTGACTACGTCAAACAACTTGAAGTAGTCTATTTTTATATATCCCACCTCTCTACCTATTTGGCTATAATAAACAACTCGATATAGTTTAATTGTAATTTATTTACTATCTAAACTGCATTGAATAGATTGAATTAGTCTCTTTCCTATTACCCCTAATTTTCCCATATTAAACTACATCGACCACCTCAATATAGTTTGTATTTCATCACCTATCTATGTGAGTGTATAAAACAACTTAATACAATTCACTTTCAATCTATTTTTCAAAATTTCTTATAAAAATTTATCAAATAAATAGATACAAATAGTTAGACCCAACCATAATTTTTTCCACCTTTCTTATCATATTATATCAATTTGACTGATATAATTTTATCCTAATTGAATTCAAACCTACTATATCAGCTTGGTCGATATCATTTGTTTTCTACAAGCTACCATTTTTATATCAATCTGATCAACATCATGAGGACATCTATTAGGATTTTTCTTGATAGCCTTAACCCACTTAGGTATTAATGGGTTATTATTTTATTCCTACCTTGCCCACCATGGAAGACAACTCTTGATGGTGCAATTTTTCCCAAAATCATTCTATATCTTCTTAACCCAAATCTCAATCTACCTCATACCATATAATAGATCCAAAAAATCCTCATAGACTAATTTAGAATCATGACAATTATACACCTTATACCACTTTTACACTAAAACCTAAAAGTCAAAAACTTATCAAAAAATATGCATAAATGGCGGGAACATCATATGACATTCCAACTTTTCAAACCAATGTTTACACTCCCCTTGCTAGACCCATATCAATAAACTTAGTATTATCACTTAAAAATATAACAAGGTTGAAATCAATCAACCTGATGATCTAGACGATTTCCTATTCTTCAAGAATATTGATGATAATACCCTTTATAATGTACACAATGGTTTTATACAGCTTCCTTAATCTTTCACAATTTCTGGGGTAGCTAAGACCAATTTTGGGAACTTTCCTCCCAATCCTAATATTGGTAGTCCCCCTCCTAATACCTCAAATCAAAACCCACATGTTTATACAACTCAAATCCTTGCATAAATGTTTCAACAAATGACCCTTATCCAAAACTTTAATAACAATAAAATTCTCCAAATGTAAAACTAATTTTTTTAAATGGCTAGCCAACCTCAAGTCATCATGACTCAACCAAATCATAATTTGTTTCTTCCTCTTAGAGATGTCAATGGGAGTATCATTCCTCAACCTCCTTTTCATAATAAAATGCTTCAACATATTCAAAATAAACCTTTATCTCCCCTTATTATGTCCATAGACATTGAAAACATCTCTCCAACTATCACATATGATGGATTAAGAATCCTGCATTCTTTCTCAAATATTTTGGAAAACTCTATAAGGAATGGGTTCAAACTAATACCTTTGATACGACCAAACTTCTATCCAAAATATTTATTGGAGATGCACTAAAATGGTATAATAAATTTCCTAGGATTTCCATTACACAACAAGAGGATTTAGTCAATGATCTAGTTTAATAATTCTAACATAATGATCATCCTAAAAATATCCCTAGCCATTTCATCAATGCTAGGAAAATTCATAACAAATCTACTCACACTTCATCAAATGATAGAAGTATTTAGCTCACAAAGTAGATAATAATATGGGTGATGATACTATTTTTAAAATATTGCTCACCGCTCTTAAATCCCTTCTTTAATACAAAGTTAGGGTGTTTTCCTCAAAGACTTTAGAGGAGGCCTTAGATCAAGCAAAAAGGTAATAGTTTCTTATGAGTCTATTTGAATCATTTCATAAATAATCATCAATTAATGTCATTGATACCACTTCATCTCAAATTAATCCTGCCCCATAATGTAATTAGGGATCTTCCAATCCAAATAATAAAACCCTACCCACCCTCCCTTGAGTTTACATGAACTATAGAGAAAGATACCAACTTCTAAATCCATGAGCTTCAACTCTTACAAAAATTCTTCAATCTTGATGAGTTTTATTGGTGATATGCTACAAGAGGTCATTCTCATGATAATTTTCATCATCTTCAATTATTTATTCTTGCCTCCTTGCTTGGCCCATATTTCAATCTGGACACTCTTACTTAACAATGTTATCAATACTATCTTAAAGTCTCTCAAGCCCAATATACTAAATAACAATCACATCAACATCAACTAATTAATTATCAACATCAATTAAGTCATAATCCCAAATCATCTAATAATTTTATCCAACCCATAGTTAATCCTCTTTCCCATAGAAATAATGAGGATAACTAATTGAATAACTTCAATTAGGTTGTTGCATTTGTCAAACCTCAACCCCTTAAGGTCACATGAACCCAAGGAACACCTAATTTAAATTCCTAGTCCAAAGTACATCATAAATGGTCCTCCTTTGGCTTATGGGATTCTTAATATCTCTCTTACAAGTCTTATGTCAATTTCAGCATCCTTAAAATCTAACATATCAACACATTTACTCATCTCCAACTACACCGACTAGTTTGATGTAGTTTATTATCATAGTCAAGTTTTATCAAATTCTATTGACCAACTCAATGTAGTTCATTATAATAGTCATGGTTCATCAAACTACATTAGTTCTGACAGATGCCGATCAACCCCTAACTAATGTCGGTTGGCTCTGACCATTGACAGTTACTGTGCTATCTCATTAGTGAAGCTTTTAGCTCCACAACTTAACACTTTCTTGGCCAAAAGTATTTTTTGCAAGAGCAATTGTCTCAAATCCATGTTAGCTCTCTACCATCAGGTCATGGTATTATTAGCCTCACCAATGTTCCCTCACACATTGTTGATATTTCTTCCAAATATTAAAAGCATCCACCCTTCTACCTCACTCTCATTATTGATCAAATTGCATCAACCAACCTAATGTAGTTCATTCTAACAACCTGGTTTCATCAAATTAAATCAGCCAACCCAATGTAATTCTTTCTACAGTCCTATTTCACCAAACTACATTAGCCAACCCAATACATTTCTTTCTGACAGTCTAGTTTTATCAAACTACATCATCCAAACTGATGCATTTCATTCTAATAATTTAGTTTCACCTCACTCCACATCACATGTTGGGGCATGTTACAATGACCATCCCTACATAAAATTACCCTTTGGAGTATCCTAAAATGCATTATTTTCTTTTACATTGCATGTTAACAAATAAGTTCAACTTCAAGAAACCTTCTAAGACACACAGGCTTGTATTTTACATGTTCATATTTTATATAGACATTACCATAGATTTTGCTCATTATATTTGTCTCATATTTCTTTATTTTTGTTCATTTTATTTCATTTAGTTTCATTTTACTTACACCATTATTTAATTTGTGGTTCTTTGGTTTTATTTCATTTTAATTAACCATTGTTTCATTTTTGGTTCTTTTCTTTTATATCACATTACTTTTAGCCTTTGTTTCCCTTGTGGTTCAGAGCTAGCACGTTTGGGTTATTCATTGATTTCCATTTTATTATATATTTTTAATTTTTTTCCTTAGTTTCTTTATGATTATTAGGCCCTAATTTAACTTCCCCATCTTTTTAAATAATTATTAATTTCATTACTAGTTGTGTTAAATACCTTTTAGGTTAGTACAACTTCTCCAGTGACATGACTATCATAGCATAAACCTGTCCCATTTAGAAGCATTATTTTCCTTGTGATTAGTTACAAACATATTCATCATTATATCAAGTTTATTACATGGATGGATATTCTATGATCCCCCCTCTTCCATTTGTTTTCCTTCATTTGAGGCACACATAGGTTAATTTTGAGATTGCACACTTGCTTGTGGGCACATCTAGCAATCCTACTATCATCATGGTATTTTGGTAATTTTTTATAGTGATCAAGTGTAAGCTCTCTTATGTGTGTCACTTATTTCAATCATGATTAGGTTTAAGAATACATATAGATGAGGAATAAAAAAAGTCATAAATATTAAAAATCTATATCATAAAATAAATAAAAAATAATGATCAAAAGGAAAATACAATATTAAAATTTAGATCACACCACAAAATGCGATCTTTGTTTGGCATATCTCTTATCCTAATTAAAGCTTAAAATCCATAGTTGGCCTATGTAAACACTATAATTTTGTACCCTATATATGATTAATTAAGTGTCATAGGCCCTTATTTTTATTTAATCTCTTAAATAATCCCTATCATAAGGTTTAGTATATTTACCATTGATAACTTGATAACTTGCCTTTACTATTACCTTTCTACCCTCCCTAACCTCCTAAATCCATTAATAACCTAGGGAATCTACCTATCAACTACTTTACCCTTTTATAGTTTCATTACCAACAACCTCACCCTCAACAAAGCCAATTTTGCCCCATGGTTGGAACAAGCCTACCAATTTGAGTGAATCAACATCGATGCATAAATACCCAACCAACCTTTGGCTTTTAGACCCATAAAATTTGAACCTTAAATTGCTACTAAATTTCTTAGAGAATTAATGATGTCCTTAATGACACTCTATCAAAATTTTACTGCATTCAATCTATATCCATTGTTACAAGCCCAAAAGCCTATCTACATTTATGAAAAAGGAGTTCATTCTATTTGCAAACACATCAAAGATAAGTAATCATGTTTATTTATTTTATTTTTTATCAATTTTTTTGCTTTTATCTTCTTATATAATCCATAGAATACCATCCATACCCCTCAATATTAATTAATGAGTCTTTATTATCCAATTTTTTCTCAATTTTTTATTAAGCTTAGCATATAGAGAGAATTGATGCTGATTCATTCTAAATTGACACCAATTCTACGGATCAATACTGATCCTATCAAGATCGACATCGATCCATTGTGTTTAATTTTTAGATCCTGAGACCTTAATCTTAGATCCTTGTCTACAATCCTTACTAATTTTCTATCATTTTAGTATGACCTTTGTATGTAGATGACTCTACCAGGTATAATACGTGATTTCATCAATATCACTTATCTTACTATAGTATCCCAACCCCTATTTATTGATTAGGGTGACATATATTTTGAGATAGATCTCTACGTTATTATTTATTCTCCCTCTTTTAAAGCCATTATTGATCAATTAAATGTCATATAGGATGATACAAATTCTACTATGACTTATTGGGATGAATATTACACTTATATTGATAGATTAAATGAGGACTGAATCTTAAATTATCATGGTTATCATATCTTTTATCTATTGCAATTGCATATGTTATTTATCCACTTGATTATGTATACAAGTGAGCTAACATCCATTTGATGAAGCTCATAACTTCCTAGGACTAGTTTCTGACTAGACAACTCACCTAATTATCTATTAATCTATTTTTGTCTAAGTGTTTACATGTGTGTTGGTTATTCTTCCCAACTAAAAAGAAGCTCTCATAGTCACTGGATTTCAAAATGGTGCACGACATCTCCTAATCTATAGGTATCCCCATAAACCCTTATTTTATTTGAGTTTTTAGTAAGTAATTTTAAATTAAAATAAAAATGAAAAAACTACTATAACATTTTGGCGTACTTGATGGGACACCTAAGGTCTAATTTTCTTATTAAAATTCATTCTAAATTTATCTATATTTCTCTCCCTTTCTCTTATTTGACTGTCTTCATTAAAATAAAATATAATTTTTTTTCCTTTTTAAAGGTTAAAAATGTCTGTATCCATATTTCTTTCTTAGGTAATTCATATAGAATAATCTAGGAAGTTAATTCATCATAGTTATCACTTCTCTCACACACAAACCAAACCACTTGCATAACAAAATCATCAAACATTGACATAAGGGAATAAATTGGGATTTCATCACCTAGAGGTAACCTTCTTCCTGGCTATCCCACTTGGATTTCAACACCAAGGGGAGAACCAACTTAATACTCTTACTGAGTATAAACTTTGGTTTTTTGATATATACTGGCTAAATACCCAACACCTTTACGTTACAATGTGTGAAGTGAGGGGGTAGGCACCGATACCAGGCCAAGTATCGATTCTAGTATAGAAATATCGTTGAGCCTAAACAAACTTAAAACCATCCCTAGATTTCCACTTTTTAGGACCCTCAGTAACCTTTTCTTTTCTTTTATCACACTTTAAAGTTAAAAATTAAAAACCTTTTAGGTATGTCTTTAGCATGTGTGTCTTTCTATTTTCACTAAATATGATATAATCAAAAAATAATTTTGTGTGCTTTTTGTTTTTATTTTTTGTTTTTTTCCTTCATCACTACATGGTTTTGACATGATATTAATCATAAAATAAAATTGAACCCCCAATTTCATCTTCATCCATGGAGAATTATCCTAGTCCTCTTGATTCCCCTAAGTCCATAGAGGAAGGTATTCCTTAGTATTATAACCAAGGTGATCCTAAATTCACTAATATATTGGATAGTAACCCCATCACACTTAACCATTACCTCATTTCTCAATCCATACTCATCCCACTTTTTCCCCATACGTAGTTTTCCAAGAACCCTTATGGTAGGCCTTTAGAGGAAGATGAAGGGTTTACCACCACTATGGTGTATTTCCATAATAATTCTCCCCCAATTCGTTCTAGCACAAATATTATACAACCCTTAGGCAATTTGCCTATAGTGACATCTAGTGTTCTATCCCATACTACTACCCAAACTCAGAATGTCATTGTGACTCAAATTACATCTACCTTGCCTATTACCATGATGATTCAAAATCTAGTCATCTCTGTCCCAACAACCCTTCCATCAATCTAAACTAGTGTACCTTTAAGTACCCAAACTCAACCTTTACAACAAGCCCCTATAAGTCAATCGATTCAATAATATGTCCCCTTGACCACCCAATACATAACACCTATGCAAACTACTAGGTTTACGTATATCCCATTACAATCCCCATATTATGTGGTGGCATTTGAACCAATCATAACCACATCAGTTGGTTATCCTTTATCCTAGGATTTTTCCACTTAGCTTCCTATGTAACAACTTCCTCAATAGAATGTTTTGGGAGGTATCCCTCAATGCAACATCCAACCATACCTTATGATAATATTTATGAATAAGATGGCCAATTTAGAATCCTCTACCTCTAGGCAAAAGAACATGCTCATTTATGAGCAAATTTGTAATGAGCCTATTAACCCAACAATCCCCATTCGACCTTACCCTTTGTAGTGGGAACTTCTAAAGTTTATGAAGTTTCAAAATAAGGAGGATCCATAATAGCACCTTAGAGAATTTAGACATGATTACTACCCTATATCACATGATGATTCACTTCTTATTAAGACCTTTCCTATATCATTAGCTGGACCTGCCCTAGATTGGTACAACTCAATTTCTCAACATTCCCTATTCTCCTTTGGGAAATTAGGCCAAATTTTATTTAAGCACTTTTCTATCAATATGGCAAGAAAAGTCACTATCACCTACCTCTATGCTATTCAACAATTCAAGGATGAATCTATCACTAACTTTATGGCTAGATGGAGGATCCTCATAAATAAAATCACCTTTTCCCTTCCATAACTTGAGATAATTAAATTATTCATGAGAGCATGTGCTAAACATATCTCATTGAAATTATGGGTAAAATATTTTAAAACCTTTGATGAAGCCTTTTTGATGGCCCAAAAACTAGAAATTATATCCCTAGTAGAAGGAAAAGTTAAATTATGGAATAAAAACTTTGAACTTGATCCTTCTAAAGGGATAATAACAACAATAGTAAAGCCAAAGGATTTGCTAATGTCATAGTTTTAAAATTAGTGCCACGATAAACTAAAAACTGATCTAAGCCCTCCACCTCTTAGGCATAACCTCAAAATGCATTTGCATATTTTCTTCCATGACAATATACACCTTTATAATAATATTGCATGTCTATATTAGATAAGCTCTTCAAGTCATATCTCATCAAACTTCTACCAGTAAAACCTCTCGATGATTCTCACACTAAACCTATCTAGTTTAGGGAAAAAGACTTCTATATATTTCTCTATGTAATAGGTCATGACATCAGTAGATGTTGCTAATTCAAGGGCCTGGTACAAAATATTGTAGATTAGGGTGATTTAAAACTAGATAACCCCAATGCACCCCTAATTAGTCTATAGATATATTTAGATAGTCATTCCCTAATCATTCCTCCATGTCTAATTCTATGAAGAATAATTTGAGATCCACCTTAGAACATGAAAATCATGTAATTAGCATAAACCATGACTAGATTTTGCCTAAATAAATTGATAGTACTCCTATCCCCGATATCCTTATGGGAGATACCTTAAAACCATACAAACTAAGTAAATATATCCTAAAAACTTCTTCAATCTTTCTAGATCTAATTATTTTGGATCCACTTAAGGAAACCATATCTAAAAGTAGTCAAAGGGGTCAACTAGAAATGAAAGAGGAAAGGACTATCAAATAAAAGGCTTGTTTAGACATTCTATAAGATACACATACCATTCCTTAATTATTTCAATACTTTCATATATCATACCCATTCCATCTATCTTATTACCCCCTAAAGAAACTATTTTTTTACCTCAGATCACCTCAAGACTAGTTCACCCCATTACTCGAGAAGAACTAAATCCTAAAGAAATCAAAGGAAAATACATAGATGTTAGAAAAAAAACATCAGGGCCCTAAGAGGAAAATATCTACAACATCCTCCCATTAAGATTTAAATCTATAGAGAGGACATACCCATTACCCCTGATCAAATTCAAAAGAGGAAAGCATCATTGCCACCAATTTGAATAAGAGCATATATATTAGGACCCCATACTTCAACAAGACTAAAATCCACTATAATAAAATCTTCTACTAAATCACATATACCATCACAACAAGATCTTGGCACCATGATAATGCCAATACATAACCCTTTAAACCCTAATACCACAAGGTTTAAGTGTAAGGGCTTATCATAAGCATAAAGTACCTATTGTAGGCAACATTCAAATAACTAGTTCAAAAGGTCAAGGTTCAAAGTCACATAACTCTTCCATACCAATGCCTCAGAGGATTGAAAATCCTAGTCAAGATCCATTTAAGAGGTCTTATTCTCTAGACCTCTTCTCTACTTCTCTAGACCTCCCTTATAACTCTACCACATATTTTATATATGGGGAAATATACCAACCTTCTTCATGTCTTTCTAACCAAACCCATGTTAAACCATTTATGTCAAACTTTTCATTCATTAATATACCCCACTTTATAAAGACATACCTATAATGGTGTGCTTGGAAGGGTTTCAACATAGGATGTTATGAACAAGGCCCATACGAGGTTGTATTGGGAGATTTTAGAAAACCTCATGAAAAACATGGCCTTGATTTTAACAAAAATATGAAAACTAACTCAAAGGTTACTCTCCTTCTCATCCTTGAAAAGGACTTGCCATCCTCACCATCTATCACCCCTTCTTCGACAAACAACATCATATCCATTCCCCTAAATGCTTTTTTAGATAATGACATTACTATATAACCTCTCATCAATCATAATGATGGAGAGGTTCGAACCATTCCTCTATCTAACACATACATGATAGGACATGATTTTCCCACCATCCCTATTCTTTAGTCCTATGATGATGAGTCTATCTTAACTCATTTAGGTGTAGAGAACTCCCATCTACATAAATCCCTTCCATCTGAAACCTCTAGTCTATTAAATGAGACCACAATTAACATTAACATAGGATCTCATCAGAATCTAAAAATAGTTTAGGTCAATAAATATTTAGATCCCTAGGAGCACCAATATTTCACTATGTTTCTAACATATCATAGTGAAGCATTGATTTGGTCTTATAGAGACATGCCAAGTATCGATCCTACTATTATCATCCATAACATTATCACATTCCCTGATGCTAAATGCGTAACTCAAAATCTCTAAAAGATGCATCTTCACATTACACTCTTGGTCAAAGAAGAGTTACAGTGTCTCTTCTTTATTAAATTTATCCATCATATTGGTCACCCTCAATGGGTATCTAATATCATCCCTATCACCAAGCCTATAGGAGGACTATGCCTTTGTACTAACTTTCAAGACCTTAATCTTGCTTGTCCAAAGGATGATTTCCCTCTCCCTAATGTTGACCAATTAGTGGATTTAACCTTGAGGCACAAAATGTTATCACTTATGGATGGTTTCTTTGGATATAATAAGATCCTCATCACACTATAAGATCAATATAAGACTTCAATTATTAATCCTTGGGGGACTTTTTGCTATCATGTTATGCCTTTTAGCCTAAATAATATAAGATCCACCTATCAAAGAGATATGAATTACATCTTTAATGATATTATCCATAAAATTTTTGAGGATTATGTGGATGATCTCCTTGGTAAATTAAAATTATGAAAATACCACCTTTTAGTTGTAAAGGTAATCTTCACTCAATCCAATTTCTTATCCATCTAAATTCCAAGAAATGCATTTTTAGAGTATTGACAGGTAAACTTTTAGGTTTTGTTATCTCCATTTAGTGGATATAAGTCAAACCTACCAAAATCAAGGCCATTTTATAAATGCAACCCCCATCCAATCTTAAGCAACTCCATAGTTTATAAGGTAAATTATAATCTATCCATCATTTTATGTCCTAGATATCTGATCAATGTCAACCATTTCATCACCTCATAAGGAAGGATATTTGTTTTAAGTGGAAATATAGTTATTATAATGCCTTCTAAGCTATAAAAATCTAATTATTTCACCACAATTTTTCACTCCTTTGAATGAGGGGCAACCCTTTTTCTTATATATTTCTGCCATAAACCATGACCTTCGAGCCATGCTTGTCCATGATGATGAGAAGCACAAAGAGTAGGTCATTTACTATATCAATATCATGCTTGTTAAATAAGAGATGAATTATTCTCATTTAGATAAGTTATGCCTAGCTCTAGTCTTTGTTGCTTCTAAGATTCACCATTAACTGCTCAATCACAAAACCTATGTGGTCATAAACACTGATCACCTAAAGTTTATGCATTCCAAGCCTTATCAGAATCTATGAATAGCCAAATGGTTAATTATTTTGGTATAATTTGATTTGGATTTTATCCATAAAAAAATAGTTAAAGGTCAAATCATTATTGATCAACTTGTTGAGGCACCTCTTTTTGATAATCAACCAACTAACTATGAATTCTCAGATGAACCTATAGCCTCCACATCTCCAAAATATTCATAATATCAAATGAATATATTCTTTGATGGATCCAAATGTGAGCATGGTGGGGAATATGTAATTATCCTAATCCCTCCTAGGGGGACACCTTTACCTCTATCCTTTAAGCTTGATTTTGACTACACAAATAATATGGTAGAATATGAGGCTTTAATCATAGGTCTCCAAACTACCTAAGACTTGGGTATTAAAACACTTAATATTTATGGTGATTCATATCTTGTGGTTAATAAAATTAAGGGAATTTATCAATGTTATAAGTATACCCTTTTGAAGTATAATGCCTTGGTTGATTATTTACTAGCCACTTTTGAACATTATGCTATCCAAGACACTCCTCAGTCAACTAACAAGTTTGTAGATACTGTGGCTTCCTTAACCTTATTTATCCCATAATCATCTTGGGAATATAAGTTATTTGTCCTTGTCCATAGGATTAATCAACCTTCATTTACTAAAACTAACCTTCCTTCCATCCATAGGGTAGAGGAAAATCCATTAGATCTCTAATATGCATAGATATTTGATTATCTATCTAGGGGATTATTCCTCTAGATCTATCTAAAAATGGAAAGAAAGATTTTTAACATTGAGTCACATGTTTTTTCATAATGGGGGGTGTTATTTATAATCATGGTTTTTATAGTGACCTTATTTGTTATCTTCATAGTCATGAATCCACCCTCGCTATCAAAGAAGCTAATGATGGGTCGTGTGGTGGACATTTTAGTAGCCACACCATCACTAAGAAAATGTTATGGTTGGGTTATTATTGGCCCACCTTAAATTAGGATTATTGTGAATACCTTAATAAATGCATCAAATGTTATTAGCATTCTAGCTTATCCCATGTCCCTAGCTAAGAATTGTAAGTAGCATAGGACTTTTGGCCTTTTTCTTAGTCGGGGATCAATATTATAGGTTAAATTAACCCTAAATCTTCCCAACATCATGAATTTATCATTACCACCACTTAGTATTTTACTAAGTGGGTGAAGGCTATCCCCCTTATCTTGACCAAAGAAAATAAAATTGTGTAATTCATTACTCAGCATATTATTTGACACTTTGGCATCCTTCATAAGATCGTCACAGATATAGAAAATATTTAATAATAAAAATGTTCAAGATATTTGTGATTCTTTTAGAATCAAGCTCAACTTCTCCTCACCTTAATATCTTCAAGGTAATGGATAGGTTGAGGAATATAATAAAACTCTTATCAAAATCCTAACTAAAGTCATTAATGAAGCAAGAAAGAGCTGACATCTTCATGTGCCCTTTGTCTTATGGGCTTATCAAACTAGTATTCAAACCCCTACAAGTTATACTCCTTTCTCCCTAGTCTATGATATTGAAGCTATACTTCCTCTTGAAGTTTAGATTCCTTCCCTTCGTATATCCTTTAAAGATATCATTTATGAGGATTACTTATATCAATAAAGATTAACCTAGATCAAACTCTTGGATGAGCATCGATTAGCTACCATTGACCATCTCCATGCATATCTAGAATGAATAAAGCATGACTATAATAAGCATATAAAAGAATGCCAATTTAATATTGGTGAGCTTCTCTTAAAGGAAAATCAACATGTCACTAATATGGAATAAAGAAAAAGGGGGGAATTTTCTCAAAATTGGCTTAGATCATATATTGTCACCCATAAGTATAGATTTGGGGCATATTGTTTGGCCTCTCTTGATGGAAAATCATAAGGAGAACCTCTTACTGCATTGCATCTGCATCCTTTTTATTGTTAATAAATAATAATCACCTTGGTTTACGTAGTTTAGTTTATTGGTTTCATACCCCTATTATTCTTATACCAAATAATGATATATAGAGACATGTGGTTATTTGGTAGCCCTTCCCATTTTTAACCTTAAATATGAATACCCCAATTCTATTCATAACATGATCTAAGTAGATAAAATTTGCCTATAATAGGAAGGAACTCCAAATCATTATCCCCTGAAATCCCTCCCTATCACTAATTTAGTTTGAGAATAAGTGTATTATCTTGTGTAACAAAGTTTTAGAAAATTATCATAGGATACTTAAAGCCAATCCATAAAGAAATGATAATACTAGGATTAAAAAGTAAAAGCAAAGCATCTGTAAAACAAAGAAACATAAATATACTGCTCCCTCAAAAGACATCTACGAAATATACAAAATATAAAAAACATAAACTGCTCCCTCAAAGGATAGTAACTTTGAAAAGCATATCTAAAAATATAGACCACTCCCTTAAGGGATGGCTATCATGCATAATAACATCCCAAAAAAAGATCCCTATATTGATCATCTTTCTTTAAGTTAGTAGACTTCCTGCATTGATCAATATATATGGATAGGCACAAAGAATCTAGCTTTAACCTTAGTTTTGGGTATATAAGATGATAACACTTTCTTATTAGAATCCATTTTTCTATAAAATCCTTAAAAGCAAATCCTTAGCATTACTTGTTGTGTAGACTAATTACCTGGTGAATACCAAATTCTTGAATTTGATTAAAATTAATTATCAACCTAGGGTGTGTACACTTTTCAAGGATGTCAGCACTATAAATGCATTATTGTTTCATAAATTAGCTTGATTTATTATTTTTAGTACAATGAACTTATGTTGAATTCACTAGATAGTTATACTATGAAACTATTATGATAGAAATACAAAAATACTTCACACTTATAAATCACACATGCATCACACTTTATATAATTAGATTAATAATGAAATCTACTTACACACTCTTAACTAAGGAGGGTCAAGATCTTCACTAAAACTCCTTCCAAGGGGTACCTTCCTCATTTTAAACTAAGTTCCAATCCTTCTCTAAGAGATTTGTAAAAGCTTCTTACATAATCAACTTTCTCATTACTCAAATCTATAGCAATTAGAGATTTCTATAGAAGATTACAATGCAATGAATTTTATAGCTCTATTAACTATCTAATATTCAATTTCAACTCACTAAATCCTAATCTGATATAGGCTCTACCATCAAATATAAAAGTTAGTTTATTAACTTCTAACCACAGACACCAAACTAGGAAAAATACAAATACCTTAGAAACTGCCCCAGTCAACCTTCAAGTGGTTAGTAATCAAAGTTACTTGTTTTAAGCTTGATTAGGTTAAGGATAAGGTATATTGTTTTACAATTTTATTTATTTTTGTCTCCTTCCCATGGTCCTTATCTTTCTCATATTTGGTAGCACATCCAAATTTCCTTGCATGTAGGGAGTCCATACAACATATATGGTCATTTTCAATCATTTAAATAGTTCTCAAGATAGATGGATCTGTCCTTAAGATCTGATCACAATAATAGATATATTTTGTATCATGGTTGGAAGAAACCTATAGGTGAAGCCTATAATTACTATAAACACTCTGTAGTAGCTATGATCAACTTGTAGGTGAAGGCTACAATTGCTATGGGTAACTTGTAGTGGCTATGAGCAGCCTGTAGGTGGAGTCTAAGTTGCTATGGGTGGCATATAAGTGTTGTGCCTAAATGAGATATAATAGCCTTACATTATCCTTCAAATGATTGTTAAATAAAGTTACACAAGTATAATCTCATCAAAGAAAAAACATCAATAATTCATAACATATATATATATATATATATATATATATATATATATATATATATATATATATATCAATGCACACACAAAATCATAAATTCATTCTTTCATTTGTATGAGTCATGGATGGTTATGAGGATTTATATAGAAAAATATATATACTAGGTATGGATGAGGATATAAAATAAATAAATTGGTGGCCTGATCACAACCCCTACTTAAACTCTTGCTTGAACTCGAGCAAGCCTTGGCTGCATTTTGAAACCATAGAATTTTATGAAATCAAGGGGCTTAGTATAACCTAACCCTTCAAGAATATGGGAGACTTTAGCATCATCAATGTTCTTCCATATTTTCTTCTCAACCTCTCTGTTAGCTGAGAACTTTCCCTCCCAGTCAAAAATTAGAAACCAAAAAAAAAAAAGGTTGAAACATCAATCCCAACCATTTTACCCTTCTCCTCTTGAAAATATCAATATACATGTATACTCTATATATGGTCTCCCTAAGGTTTTGAGGGGAGTAAGGTTCTTTTATTTTTAAAGCATCAGAGAGTTCTACCCATCTATGGAAATAAGAAAGAAAATTTTGGTTTTTTATCTCCTTCCATAAGACTCAAATAATGATTCTAAACTTCTACCTATTTTTTGATAACCCATGCTTGTGGAGTACTTGAGTTCATTAAGGAGATCTATTCTTCTATTACAACATCTAGATTAATTGATTCACCCCTGATCATCAAGGTAGATTATTTTTATTTTTCTTGATACTCTTCCACTTGTTTCCTTCTTCTTATTTCATTAAGAACATATGAAGAAAATACATTCAACTAGATATCCTCCAAGTAGATGTTTGGATTCTAATCTGCATTATTGGGTATAACATATTGGTGGATGTAAAACTCACTTAGCTAAGCTTGGAGGTCAGAATCAACATGTCTATATACTTTAAAGAAAGATTTGAGGTCATAAACCATGTAAGACTGATCATTATAGATCTTATCATATCTAAATTTAAACCATCTCTCTTCTAAGTAGACAACATACACCCTAAAAGGTGATCTGCACTCTATGAACATTTCAGTAGTTTCATGCATTTTATTAATCTTTTTCTTTAAATACTTGATCCTAGTTTCAACCATTTCTAGTCTTTTTTTAAGTCATCTAGTTGTTATCTTATTTAAACATATACCTTAAATCTTTGTACTAACTTCTTGTATTGAGTTTCATCATCACCAAATTATTCCTTAAGAAAATGTAGGAGGTCATCATTTTCTATAGGTGTGGTGGCTGAAAGACCCACATCAATAAAATTTTCTATTAGTGTTTTTACAGTGGGTAATGGAGGAAGAAATCTATTACAAAAGGGTACCAAAGCCAGAGCATAATCTGTTATAGGTGATTCTATGGTTAAGGTAGATGAAGTTGCTATAGGTTTCTCCAAGGAAGCTGCTACAGGTTCCTCTAATGACCTTTCTCTATCCATAGAAGGTTATACAAATTTTGCTTCTCGTAGAAGTGTTTCAATACCTCTCTTACCTTTCAATTTTATTATCTCATTCCTCAGCTTGTATATTTATTTCATATCTTTTTCCAATATTTATAACTCTTGGGCATGAGGAAATCTCCCTTGTTATAATTCTTTTTCCATAGTCTCTTTTCAATCAATTCCTCTTCTACTAAAGGCTAATCTAAAATTCTCAATTCTTTTTCTATATACCTAACGTGTTTGAGGAGATCAATGTCTTCCTTAGTGAGTCTAGATGGTTGGGGTCACTATTCTTCTTCCTTGGTAGATTACTATCAATAGACTATTCTTCAAATTTAAACCCATGAGGGGTCTTCTAAAAACTAGGATCTTTCTTCAGATTTTCATCCTAATCGATGTCTATGGGTGAGGAGGTTGTAGTTGTCTTTTATTTATTAATTATTTGAGATATTTTAGGAGGAGGTCTCCTTATTCTTGATATAGTGGATTTATTTTCTTCAATTTTCATTTTATTTTTAGGAGGGGTAGATAATAGAACTTGTTCTTCTTATGCAATAGCTGATGGAATAACTTCCTCTTATCCTAAAGGAGCCATAGTGGAATAATCAATATATGTTGAGGAGATAATGGGAGAAGGAATATGCTACTATAAACTTCACTCCTCTATGTCAGAAGGAGGTAGGACTAGTTTCCTTCTCTTTTTTCTATTTGTAGCAGTTTTAAATGGACTCTAAATAGCTATAAGCTAGCCAATAGCACTAGTGCATATAACATCTTCTTGTATAATCTGTTGGGCCTTCTCCTTAGGGGATTCCTCTTCATTATTACCCTCTTCTTACTGAGGTTCATTATTCCCTAGGGATAAAAATTAGGGAATACCTTCCTTCATAGGTCATATATTTAATGATGTATGAGGCTATCTCCCTTCAGGTTATAGGTAAGCTAAGTCTCTCCACACCACCTTTCTTTAGTACTAGTCTTTCATTTTCTTGACAAAAATATTATTTAGCTTCTTGACCATTGGGTTTGTCTTACCATTTTTCTCTTATACTTGGTAGCCCAGTTTCCTAGATCACCATTTCTTTAGTGACTAGAAATGTGATGGCATGTATAGTAGCTTCATCTCTAGTAAAGGATTCTATAAATTCTATAGCAAGGGGTTCTAATAAATTCTACACTTTATTAAAATAAGTGGTCCAACAAACTCTATTAAAGATAACCTATATGGCTTGGTCTCTCTAAAGTTACCTATGATCTATGGGTTCTTTCCTCACAACTGACCCTCCCATTCTGCTAAGTTCAACTTTTCTATCAATCCTTTTAACCATTAATTGATAACATAGTATGTTTGGATTTTACAAATTTTCCTATAGTAAATCAAGATTTATTCAACAATGATGATTTTTGGTTGCAGGACTGTAGGTTATGACATGCCTCAACTTTAAGTGAATGGTTGTACATGCAAGAGAAAGCAATTAAATTAATTATTTTCCCTATAGGGTATTATGGATTCATTATGACATCTAATCCATCACGTATGGATCCCATAGTGCATGATATTCTCACTTGAATCATCCTCCCCCCCACATGAGCCATCACATGTGCTCAAGTGACATGAAGTGAATAGGAAAAAAAGGTATAGAATGGGGTCATAATTAGGGGTATAATTGTGGGTTGAGACATCATCATGTGAGTTTAAGTGTGAGTTAAGAGGTATTAATAAATGATGTGTTTCATGATTTAATATGCTTTTTAATATCATACATGCTATATTAAAATAATTAATACTTTTTAATGATCAAAATATATGTCATACCTTTTTAGAAGTTTACCTAGGGTTACATCAAGGATTTGCATATGAGTATTTACATGCGAGTGATTGATAGAATGCAATGATTACTATTATAGTTGTAACTAGACTAAAACAAGCTCCTTTGGAGTAATTATGAGATCATAGGATGATAGGCTTCTATGGTTCCCTTATCATGCTTTCATGTGATTCATGAGAACCTACATAGAACTAGAATAGGGGTCTTAGACTTAGATGAGAGATTATTAATCTCCTACCACAAGGTGTTAATTACAAAACTAGGTGATCTAATTTATGTGTTACATGAATATGGAAGAAGGTAGGTAAAGGTGTTGTTGCTTTATGATCTTCCTCTACATAAGCTTGCATGATTTGCCTCTATGTTGTCTTACTGCCTATGGATTTTGCCTAGTGATTTTGCCTTATTATCCAAGGGTAGGCCTGATCAAGGTTTTGAATTTTATACTCTAATCTTCCTTCATTCCTCCTTTGGTTGGTTTACCTTATATGCTCAGAAACTCATAGCCAAGGCCATAACTTAGAGTTTAGGAAGAACTATCCTACATGTGCTTAGAGAGATGTTAGGGTATGCCTATAATAACTAGAGATGGTGCCCATAACAACTACAAGGTTATGCTCAAATATGAAAAATGTGTCTGTAGTAGCTATAGAAGAGCCCATAACAGCTGAAGGAGGTGCCTATAGTAGCTACAAAATAGCCCTTGGCAACTAGAGGAAGATGAACAATTTTCTTAGAATGTTTATTTTTTATTTTTGTTTCTACCTCTAAATAGCCAATAATTTATTTTCTATTTAAGCCTATTTTATAGTTATAGGCATCTAGTAGGATAGTTTTCTACCCAAAAACTGCCAACAATACCCAACAAAGGTTTTCATTGTTGGTTTTTTTTTACGCTAACTGCTGCCTATAGTAGAATGTTTATTCTGGGTCCTTACCAAGTCAATAGTGAGGGTGATTGGTCAAGGACCAAGTGAAGGTCTTAGTCTTCATGCCAGAGGAGGGATAAGATGTCCTCCTCTCTTTCTTCATCTATGTGTTGCCTGGTTCTCCCTTTTTTTTGTGAGACATCATGATGATTCAACACATCATTGTATCTATTTTTTAATTACATATGTATGTACTTGAAACACTTCTCCTAAGTGAGTGGAATTTTGTACAAATTTAGTCTATATGGCCATTGATCAGTAGACAAAATCTTACCAAATCAATGGTTTGGAGTCATACTTCTCCATTGTCATAAACATTCTCAATCTCAAATAGACCAAGCCATCTGGTCTAGAGTTTTCCCTTATGATCCTTGTATTTTGAGTAAAAAAGAAGGGCCCAAACTCCTACATTGAACTGTTTGTTCTTAATGTACCTATCATACCAAATAATCCATTGGTGTTGTATAAGTTTTGTGGTCTATAATGCTTACTATCTATATTCATTTAAGGCATTTAGTTTCATAATCCTTTTTTTGTGCTTAAAATATATCCATCCCAAGTTCTAGTGCTATCTATAAGGTCTTATGCTCAAATTCTATTGGCAAGACAAGTTTCTTCCCATAAACCAACTCATATGGGGTGAAGCTTTTAGTGGTCTTCCATGTGATTTTGTAAGCCCAAATAGCTTTAGGAAGTCTAGCCTCTGAATCCTTATGGAACATTCTAATAGTTTTGGTTAAAATATTTTCTAACTCCATGTTGGTGACTTCCACTGGTCCATTGGACTGTGGATGATATGGAGTTAATTTTTTATGCCTAGTCTCATATTATTGGACTAAATCAGTAATTAAACTAGCAATAAATTAGGGTCCTTAATTAGTGAATATTTATTTTGGCACACATATCTTATGAAGATTTATTTATAAAATAAAGATACCACCTTCTCATCCCTAGTGTGTGGAAGAGCGTTGACTTCCACCCATTTAGTGACATAGTCAGTACATACAAGGATGTACTCTTTATTGTTATATTTTGGTCAAAAGGCCCTACAAATTTGAGGCCCCATTTTTTGATTAGTTCAAGTGCAATTTGAGGATGCAAAGGCATCTCATCTAAACATGTAGTTCTCCCCATACGCTGACATCTATCACAATGAGTAGTATACCTTATTGCATATTTATGGAGTGAGGACCAATAATATCATGTATTCAATTTTTTTACTACTATAAACTTGGATGAAAAGTGTCCTCTATAGGGTTCATCATGGTAGACTTTGAGGATATCTATAACTTCATCTTCTCTAAAACATCTTCTGATGATAGAGTTAGGCCCATTTAGAAAATAAATTTGGACAACCATGAATACCTACCACTTTTCTAAATCAAATACCTTCTTTGTTTAGGGGGGAAGTGTTATGGAAGTAACCTTGTGGCAAGGTAGTTAGTAATATCAACATACTAAGGTTGCTAAGAGTGAGGGAGAATAAGTGTTCATCTAAAAATGAGTCATCCACTATGGTATCTTCTTTAGGGGATTATAGGCATGATAAAAAATCAACCATGACATTGTCCTTATAAGGCTTATCTATAATGGTGATATCAAATTATTATAATAAGAGTAACCATCTTATCACTCTGGATATGATAGCTATTTTGTTCATAAGGTATTGAATCACTACATGGTCTATATGAAAAAAGACTTGATACCCTATGATGTAGTGATGGAACTTGTTTATAGCATAGACTACTGCCAAGAACTCTTTTTCAATGATTGTGTAATTTAATTATGCTACCTTTAGGTTCTTTCTTATAAAATATATAGCATAATTAAGTACTCCTTACTTTTTACCTAGAATAGCTCCTAGGGTAGTATCTGAAGTGTTTGTATGAATATGGAAGGGAAGCTTCTAATCAAGACCACACAAAATAAGGGTGGTGGTCAATAATTTTTTTAATTATTTGAAATTTGTATCATAGGTAGGAGTCTAGATGAATTCAGTATCTTTAGTCAAGAGAGTGAATAATGGTGCTGCTACTTTGCCAAAATTGTTGATAAATCTCTTGTAATAACTATCATGTCCTAAAAAACTACTGACATTTTTATATTTCTAAGGAATAGAGAGATTTTTTATGATGTTGATTTTTGCAGGGTCAACATTAATTCCTTCAGTAGATACATGGTGGCCTAAGATAATTCCTTCTATCATAAGCATGTATCATTTCTTATGAATTAAAGACAAATGGTACTCCTGACAACTTTATATCACTTTATCCAATTTATTTAGGCACTCATCAAATGTTTCTCCATATACAATGAAGTCATCCATATAAATTTCTACATATTCATTTGCCATATCTTCAAAGATACTCAAGATAGTTCTTTGGAATGTTGTAGGAGTGTTACACAACCCAAAAGGTAATACAACATGAGCATAAGTACCCTAGGGAAAAATTAATGTGGTCTTACCCTAGTCCTTAGGAGCAATGCTAATTTGGTTGTAACCACTAAAGCCATCTAGAAAGATAAAATATTTCTTCCCTACTAGCATGTCCAACACCTGATTAATGAAGGGAAGAGGAAAATGCTCCTTTTTAGTTATTAAATTAGGATAACTATAATATATACATACACATAATTATTCATTTTTATTTGGTACAATTACCAAAGGTGAAACCTATTCAATGTCTGAGATGGCGTATATAAATATAGCAGTTAGTAATTTTTGCAATTCCACTTTGACTATTTCTCTAAGAGCTAGATTCATCCTACATTGTGGCTGTTTGATTGGTCAGCACTCTTATTAGATATAGATATGATGTGTGTATGATTTTGGGATGATTCCATGCATGTCCTCATAATCCCATGCAAAAGCAGGTTGGTTTGCATGCAACATGCTGACTAGGTGTTTTTCCTTATTTAACTCCAACTTGTTATTAATAAGCAATGTTTTTTCTAGAGAGATTTAAATTTACCATGAGATTGATTTGATCATTTCTATATTGCTAATGGATCTTGTTTGGATATAGATATGAGGTAGTAGCTGATGAAATATTTATTGTACAGATGCATCAGATTTATCTGCTTCCTAGAAGCTAGAAAATGGGCACTCAACATATTGTAGGTGGCTAAGACCTATAGAATGAGTTTGGTAATTATTTTGGAGAATGTTGGAGATAATTGTATCATCTTCCTGATCAGCCAAGGTACATGCATTGTCTATGTTGAGTACAAGAATCTAGGGAAGCTATTTTGTTTCATCTTCTTAAGCCCATAATGTATGCTCTGGTGCCAAAGCTAGCTATGTTGGGGGATAGAAGACCAACTTATTAATATGGTTTTCATTGGAGATCAACATAACACCTGATCTACAACTAATGAAGGTATTAGATGTAACAAGATAAGGACATCCTAAGATAATAGGATATCCACCCAAATTAGACTTATGCTACAACATAATGAAATCTATAAGATACTCCTGAGGATCTATAGTAATGATAAGATCTTTAATGATTCCTTCTAATTTGAATATAGAACTATCAACTATTTATATTATTGTAGATGTGGGATGAATATTATTTAACTATAGTTTATGTATGGTTTCATTTTTCATTACATTTATTACAACCCCCGAGTCTATCAATGTATTAGACAATTGCTTATCATGGATCTGAACTGTTACTACTGGGCATCTTAGATTTGAATATTTTTTTAGTAGGGTGTTTTCAAACATAAGGTCTACCATTTGGCCAATCACATATAATGTATTAGGATCCTTATTTTTCCTTCCAGGTTTATGTAGACATAAGTCTCTAACATCTTTGGAATATATGGGCACATTCTTGATGGTTTAAAAGAGGGCAATTTTAACAAAGAGATTTTTGAGCTATCTTATGAAATAAAATTTAGGATAAATTTCATGGAATTGAAGGTTAAGATGTCTTATAAATGGTGGGGTTGTTTTAACAACAAATTTATTTGCTAGTTCAGAGAGTTCTTACGATGATGAAGGTCAGTTAGCATGATCTTATGGAGTTTCCTAATTTGAATCCATTATTATGGGTGGGGATAGAGGTGGTAAAACTTTCCCTAAACGTAGGTGAAATTCACTAATTTTCACCACATATGCTAGGTAATGGATAGGTTCAGTACTGAATATTGGTTGAATCAGCTTATTTTTAGGATTCTACATAAGTTGGGCAGGGAACTGACTAGGTTTGGGTGAAGTTTCTATATTGGGCATAAAATTAGGAGGTCATTATTGATGTTGTGGAAGGAATCATATTTGATGGTTTAACTAGGGATAAGTGGGTCTCCAAGGTTGTTACCACTAGTTTGTAAAGGGTGGGCCTTGGGGTGTTTGCTAAGCTTGTATCTAAGGTGGGGATACAATTTGTGGAGGTTGCCAAGAGGTGGTGGGGTAACTTGTTTGAAGTGGATACCAACTAAAATTAGGAGGTGGGGATACATTTTATGGAGGTTATTAGGAGGTGGTGGGGATAGCTTATCTGAGGTCATTTTCAGCTATAATTAGGAGGTGGGACACTCATCCATGGACTAGTCTAGTTGGGAGTAGTATTTAAAAATTGTGAGTAAGAGGAGGTAGAATTTGCAAAAGGTGGATTTTGTCCCATACCTGGATAATATGGTTATTGAACCCATGGCTTTATTTTTTCAACATATAAAACCTAGTCTCCATCTCCTCCTACAATATGTATCTCTACTATTTTTGGTTATTCAGCTATGATGTTAGCTACTTTAGCTTGAACCTCATGATACCTACAATCTATCTTCTTCCTCTTATAATTTAGATAATAGATGGTCAAATCTTGATCCAAGGATGATTTATTTTGACTTAAGTGTATTATATCTAGTTGGGTGGCCAAATGATTAATGATGTCCTATTTCATGTCTTGTAATAGGTTACTAACTTTATATTTTGATAGGCCACTTGTAGCTACTAGTGGAAGTTGATACCTGGAATAGTTCTTTCTCAATTATTTGATGTATACAAATAGAAGATGGGAGATATCTCCATCACTCATTAGGTCCAAGGATTCTAGATAATCTTCTAATACTCCTTTTAGGAATATGAGTTTTAGAGGTTCTTCTCCTAGTGCACTTTGGTTAAATTTATATACACTAAACATGAATTGTTCAACATAGTCTTCCAAAGATACATCCCTTTATTAAGTCATCATGAAGACTTAATTGATTATATAACTTCTTCCTCATCCATATTCCTAATACTTAGCCAAAAATTTCTTTTTCATATCCTTCCAAGTGAGGACTGAATTACTACTGAGTCCCATGAACCAACAAAGTGCTGAGTACTTGAGGGTGGCTGGAAAAGTTTCAATTTATATGAATCTTACATGTATTCATAGCCTCTACAAAGGATATCAAATTTTAAAAAAAAGCTGTTTGGGTCTTTTGATAATTTACTTCTAAAATTGGGCAAGTCTAAGGTAAAGATATTTTTCATTTGTGTTACACCTGTTGCATATGGAATAGGAAATTCAAAAGTAACTATGTCTAGAGTCCAATTGTCATCCACAAAGTCTCCTCCATTCATGATGGATTTTATTGTGATATGGATACCAAAGGTACTCAAGATCATGCCTTTAAATTCTATATTAGTCCCTTAATCAGTATGATAGGAAATATTTATCTGCTGCTTTGTAGTCTTTTTTCTTGATGAGAAATCTTAAGATTCTCCTAATATCTCTTGGATTTGTTCAATAAATCCTTGATGGAATGCTATTCTGATGCTACTTTTTGGAGTGTTTGGTTTGTGAAGTTCTCCTTCATTTCTCCTTACTAACTCATCTAATGCTTCTTCTACTTCTATTTCCTTTTTCAAAGCCAATAGTACTTTTGCAAGCTGCTTCCTTTAGATTATAGAGTTTCCTTCTTTAAGAGTCCTCTGGCTTGTGGTGTATTTTTCAACAAGATTCTTAGCTACTATGGGTACTTGTGATTCTTTCTTGGTAAAAACTTGCGACATGTTTGGAAAGAATCTCCCTCAAGAATCTCTTTCTCTCTACATAAACGTTGTGTTACACCTTTCAACTATCCTCCTATTCCTTTCTACATAGGATTAGTGTCTTTTTATTTTTTGAGTGTTCAAGGGGGTTACATTAGAATAAGTAAAAATTACAATAAAAGAGTGAAGAAATAAAAATAAATAGAATTAAAATTTTACTTCTAGAAATTAGTAAAATTATCTACTAAAAGTGGAAAAAATACTCTAGGAAGCAAAAAAAAATATCCTAGAAAATAGGAAATGAAAGCAGGAAAATTATCCTAAAAATAGGAAATGAATGTAGGAAAACTATCCTAGAAAAGAAGAAATGAAAATAGGAAAATTAAAGGCACACTTTGCAAAAAATAAATCACTCCTATAAGAAATAAAACTTAAAAACATGGACTAAGTAAATTACAAGATTGCAAAGAGGCATTCAAGGTTATGCACCATTTACTTCCAGAAAATTAGAAATTTGGCATAAGACACCATAGTGCCCTCACTCAACTTGCCTAGTTGGAACTATATATCTAGGAATTCAGGCATCTAACATAAGACACCATAGTATCCTCACTTGACTAGGTAGAATAGTGCATTAACTAATCTTAAAAAAATAATGACTGATTTTAGAAAATAATAATTAACACCCTAAAAATGGCATCAAAATGTTGTGTAGACTAATTACCTAGTGAATACAAAATTCTTGAGTCTGATTAACATTAATTATCAACCTAGGATGCATATGATTTTCAAGGATTTCAACACTATATATTCATTATTAATTCATAAATTAGCTTGCTTTACTAGTTGCAGTATAATGAACTTATGTTGAATTCACTAGATAGTTATACTATGAAACTATTATGATAGAAATAATTCAAACTTATAAATCACACATGCATCACACTTTATATAATCAGATTAATAATGAAATCTACTTACACACTCTTAACTAAGGATAATTAGGATCTTCACTACAACTCCTTCCGAGGGGGCTCTTCCTTATTTAGGACTAAGTTTTAATCCTTCTTTGAGATATTTGAAAAAGCTTCTTATAGAATCAACTTTATTATTACTCAAATCTATAGAAATTAAAGATTGCTATAGAATATTATAATGCAATGACTTCTATAGTTCTATTAACTATCCAATCTTCAATTTTAACTCACTAACTCCTAATCTGATCTAGGTTCTACCATCAAATACAAAAGGCAGTTTATTAACTTCTAACCAAAGACACCAAACTAGGAAAAAAACAAATACTTTAGAAATTGCTATAGTCAACCTTTAAGTGGTTATTAAATTGAAGTTACTTGTTTTAGGCTTTATTGTGTTAAGGACAAAGTATATTGTTTTGTCATTTTATTTTATTTTGTCTCCTTCCCATTGTCCTTATCATTCTCATCTTTGATAGCACATTTAAATTTATTTGTATGTAGAGAGTCTATACAACATCTATGGTATTTTTCAATCATCTATTTAGTTCCAAAGATAGTTGGATGTGTTCTTAAGATCTGACTATAATAATAGCTTTGTTTTGTAAAGTGGCTATGAACAACCTATTGGTGAAGCCAATAGTTGCTATGGGCACTTTGTAGTGGCTACAGGGAACCTATTGGTGAAGCTTACAATTATTGTGGGTAACCTACAATGGCTATGGGCAGCCTGTAAGTGGAGCCTATAGTTGTTGTGGGTAGCCTATAAGTATTGTGCCCAAATGAAATCTTGAAACCTTATGTTATCCTTTAAATTCTTGTTAAATAAAGTTACACAAGCATAATCTAATTAAGGAAAAAGAATCAATAATTCATAATGCACACACACACACACACCCACACACACACACACACACACATAAAATCATAAATTTATTCACTCATTTGTATGATTCATGGATGGTTATGGTGATTTACATAGAAAAATATATATAATAGGTATGGATTAGGCTAAAGAATAGAGTAATTGGTGGCCTCATCATTACCCATCTCAAAATCAATGGGATCCTAAACTTAGTTAACCTAAGGTTGTTAGGATAGTTATTAGCAGTTGGTTAAGGATGCACATGCATTCCTTTCAAGCATTTTTTTTAAGGTCATGGTAGGAGCCAATAATGAGCAATAAAGCCCTTTGTAAATTAAATTTTTGATAATTAATTACATTTTTTCCACATATATTAATAAGTATCCTAATCTCTTAATTCAAAAATCTATAAACATGAAATCAATAATTTATAGTATGCATCCATAATGTTCATAATCCATAGTTTTTTTTCAAAATCCATAATCTAATCCAAAATCATAATTTAAGACATTTTAAAGTTTTAAAATCCACATGTAGGATGGATTACAAAGGTTGTTAGTTAATAATTAGTCAATAAATCCATGAAAGTGCATTAAAAAGTCAACAAACAAAGCTAACCTATTCCAACAAGGTTTGCTAATAATATTGAAGGACAAATTAAAAAAATTAATACCTATTACCATCTCAAATTGATTCCACCACCCAAGAATGGCTTTGAGTGTGTTCTCTCCTTGATCTAATGCTCTTATCTTTGTCAACAATGGCTACTTTGCTCTTCTATTGCCTCAAAGATACTATGCATAACCTAGGCTCAATAGAATAAATCTATAATATATCCTATCAAATGAAGCTTGAAAATAAAACACAATGATCAACACAAAAGGTTCTGGAGATGATTTCACATTATAAGTTTACAATAAAAATAGCTTAAAAATGATGTTCTATGCCCTTCTATTTATAGATTTTTCAAATGGGCTAGGATCAACCATGATCATCCATCTCAAGATTGAGATGCGTGGCCATGAATTAATCTAATATTTTCAATTAAACCCATAAACATCTTCATAATTATTTGGGAGGAAGGGACATTAATTAGGCATGGGTGCTAATAAACCTTATTTTTTTTATCTTTATGGCTTATGGATACCACCCCATAGATCATGTCACTAGGTGATGAAGATATTGAGAATCAATTTCCAATAATGAAATAATCAATAACCTCCATGGAAAATCTACTTAAGCTATTGACTAAATTAATTAGCTTTAAACAAGATTAATAAATTTTAGTTCAATTCTTTGGAAATTGGTGCTCAAGTAATCAAAATGCTTAGAAAGTCATATTACTGGATCATAATTTAACTCAGGAAGAATTGGAAGGCAATGTTAGATGCGTTGGAACCATATTCTCATTTAGGATATTTCCAACATAAAATAATAAAGGTACAAGACGTGTACTAATGAATTAGAAGAAAAGAGTGATCTAGAGCACATAAAGGTGAAATCATCATTTTAATTTGAAATGAATTGATCAAATTCAGAAATCAGATAAAATGTATTTCCCCATTTAGGGATACATTGGCCTAAATTGACACTTGTATAAAACAAGATCGAACCATTTAGTGTGTGTTTAGTGATTTTGGTCTAAATTGTGCATTTGAGTGCAAATCACGTAAGATTGACAATTTTAACACAATTAGTCTTAGGAATTAGATGCTTACAGTTTACCCCTATTTGAGAAGAAGTAGAGAGACATTCAGGTGAAGCAACATATTTTCAAATAAAATATTTTTCAAGAAAAAAATGGAAATGACCCATGATTCCCCCTTGACAGGACATACTAGGATGGAAGAGAAGGATAGACTATCAAAAAGAGAGGGAAAGTGAGAGATTAACCCATGGAATAGATCACATCTAAATGAGCTAATACTTGCACACATGGTTACCATCAATGATCAAAATATAATTAGAGGTATAATGGGCCCCAAAGGTAGGGGGAATGGGAAGGATTCAATCCAAACATATAAGTGACACACTTTGAACACACCCAATTTGAGAGTACAAGTTGTGCACTTATAACATTGATCAATCTTGAGACAAGTTACACACTAAAACATTGACATCATGGGAAAAAGTGTGGAGAACTTGGAATTAGAGGGAAAGGGAGAACATGGTCTTTAAAAGATGATAATAATAAGTTCCCCAGTAGAGTAGATTTGATCATGATAAAATTTTTGTGCCCTAAGAGGGCTAATTTTGATCATCGATAAAGAATAAATAATGGTTTACCCCTGTAGAGTTGATTTGATTCTTATGGTAGGCTCAAATGTTATTCCCCATCATGGTAAAATTGGCAAGTAATTAACTCAAAGATATAACCTAAAACATAGATTAAAATGAGCAAGCACAAATGTAGATGTGATGGTACAATGGCTTATAAATCCATAAATAACTAGGCATACTAGGATGCAAAAAGTGATGAAAGAGATGAAAAGAAGAATGAATATGGCCAATCTAACCTCAAGATAAATTGAGCACTGCTTACATAGTCCATTTGGACCTCAAGCCAATTTAGTTTACCCAAAATTAGGAGAGAATGGAATGAGGGATGATGAAAACTAACCAAGGATTGATTAGACTCATGATGTATGTGAAGAGATGAATGTCTAATCATGAATTCAAGTGTTAAACCTATTGATCCTAGTTTATGCATAATGATATTGAGATATGTTCATTAGAGTTGTGTTGATGTTAAGAATTGAATCTAGATCACAAAGTGGTTGCTATAAGAAAATAAATCAGGTATAATAAGTATGAATAACTCATAATGACATGGAATTTCAAGTGCATGGAGATTATTAAAATGTGAATACCTATAACTAAGGATAATGGTAAAGTAATGACCAAAACTAGAGTTACAAACTATATAGATTTAAAAAAAAAAATGTAACGATAAATAAAAAGATAAACATAAGTGAGCCTAAATTAAATCAAGATATGAAAAATCTTGTTTCAATTAGGAACAAGAATGTTTAAAAAAAAAATAAGAATAACTTAATAACATGAGATCAAGATATAAAGAATCAAGATTCATGTGGACCATCAAGATATTATTGAAAATAAAAGATAAGAGCAAAACCAAATAGGGAAACACAAGACTAAGGAAAGACAATAATAAAAGGAGAAAAGGAGAAGAAATAAGTTAAAAGGTGAGAAAACACAACAAAACACTAATAAAAATCAACAAAACACCAATACAACTCAAATAAACACACACAAACAAAAACCAAGTTAGTGTGGTTTAAAAATAATTGTTTAGGCACGAGTAGTAGAGGCATTACTTTCTACAACAATGTAACAAAGAACAAGGACACAAAGTTATTCCTTAATTAAATAAGAATAATGAAAAAAAAATGGGGGAAGAGATGAAAAGGAAATGGTTAGTTGAGTTGACTCTAGATGTATAAGACGAATGGATGTTGCCTACATAGTTCCATGGACAAATGTTCCAACATAAACTTCAGGCCAAAAGTAGTTCTCCCAAGAAGTGAGATAGAAGACATGATGATGATCAGAAACATATGATTAATTCTATAGAAGAAAAGGGAAGAATTAAAAAATGAGATTGTTCTTGAAAAATAGCAAGTTGGTGAGATGAGATGAATTGTGAAATGGTAAAGCCAATGGAACTTAATTTACTTTTAAAATGGCAAGAGTGTGGCATGGTGGGATGAGGGAGAATGATATTGAAAAATGGAAAGTGCATGGAACAAGATGACTTGAAAATGGAAATTTAATAGGATGAAATGATTGAAAAATGGAAAGAGCATGAGATAAGATGACTTTCATAGTAGAAAGTTAGTAGGATAAAATGCTTTCAAAATAGAAAGAGCATGAAGGATCTGAATGTACAAAAACATAAGACAATGTTTTTTAAATTTTTTAGGTCATTTTTCTAATGTTTTTTGGTGTTTTGGGGATAAAATATATACAAAAGGGGAACCAACTAGTCAAAGATATTCTCATCCAAGAGTAGAAGTTCCAATAAATAGCTAAACCAGTTGTAATGGCAAGTGTGAATATAAAAAATAGACCTAGAAGCTAACTAAGGGATCTAATAATAGTTAAAACCAGATGTAATGGCACATGATCATAAATTGGTGAGAGAGAGGGTCCTAAAAAGAGAAAAATATTAATTAAAGAGAATCAAATGAAATATAAAACAATGTATATCACATAATTAATCTGAAGAACCATGCGTCAAGAAAAGATCCTCGATTAAAAAAATGTCCTTGTTTACTTGTTTGTAGAATAATCTATGAAATTCTATCTTGAATGAAATGATTTTTAGAACTATAATTGAAGGTGTTCATAATATTAATGACACATACTTAGGATCATAATTAGTCTAGGGACAAAAGTGTTTAGGTTACAACAAGCCCAAGACATAACAAAGAATATGGTTCTCAAACAGAATGGTCCAAAGAATAGAGTCCAATAGATGGATTGTCTAGGGTGGGATAAAGAATGAAGTTCTCAAGTAAAATGACATAGGGTTAGATAAAATGTGTTCAAAGTACCAACTATCCAAAATCTTTCACTTTCTAGAGTCATGAAAGTAATAGGGCTTATGTGAGAGTGGTTCAGGGTAGTATAATATGGTAAGAAATACTTTAGCACAAGTTTCCCCTACATAAGGAGTCTTGTAAAAAATGGTTTGAATTTGTTCATGTGTAGAACGTATTCAGGTGCATGATGTTCATGGGATTTGAAAGTTATTCACCATTCATTCTAGCCAGTCGATATGCCCTTGATCCATAGTTTGCCATGATAATAAATGGTCCCAATTAACTAGGTTAGAACTTACCTTTCTTCTTGCATTCATCATTTGTGTTATTTTAGCTTTATTTCAAGACCAAATCATTGATCTCAAAATCTTGAGGGAGAATTTACTTTTTATAGCTTCTTTATAATATATTCTGATAGGCTTGCAAGTTTTCTAGGGTAGCCAAATACTTACCATCAAGATGTTCTAGTTCTTGTAGTCTTGAGACCCTATAGTCCTCGTTATCTTCAATGTGATCCAATGATACTCACAATGATGGCATCTCAATATTGATTGGGATAATAACTTATTTGCCATAAAAAATAGAATATGGAATGGCTCTTATTAGGATTTGATGACTAGTTATATAAGCCCAGAGGGTAGAAAAGATTTACAAACGCTAATTATGGCTAATGTCTTTGAAAATATTATTTAAAATGGCTACAATGGTTTTATTTGATTCTTAAACTTATCCATTACTTTACAGGTTATATGAAGTTTATTTCTTATGCTTGATCTTGAATTTTACATAAAGAGATTTTAAATCTTGGTTTACAAAGGATCCAGTATTATTAGATATAAGGCGAGCTAGGATTCCATATCGACAGATGATATGGTAATGGATGAGTTTGGATATCTACTTCTCTATGACATAAGTGAGAGGAATAGCCTCAATCTACTTCTCTATGACATAAGTGAGAGGAATAGCCTCAATCTACTTAGTAAAATACTTGGTAGCATTTAAAATTTGTTTATGTCCATCTAAAGATGTTGGGATTATTTTCTAGATGAGATCAAGGACCCATGTTGAGAATGACCATGGTGTTGTAATCAACTATAGCGGTAAAGAAGGTGCATGTATAAGATTTCCATGGTGATGATAAGGAATCAACTTCCTTACATAATTAAAAATATAAATCTCCATTTTTGGCCAATGACAATGTATTATGAGGAGCTTCTTTGCTAAGACTACACTATTGGTGTGGGCCCCACACATTCCTTCATGAACCTCCCTCAATGCTTGCTTGGATTCTCCCAAAGATAAATAATGAAGAAACATTCCATCATATCCTTTGTGATAAAGTGTGTTTCCAAGGAGGGTATAATGTGATAAATGGTGTAGGAAGAGTTTTTGTTTGTTATTGGATATGTTAGCTGAGAATACATGATCATATAAGTAGTTATAAAAATATTGGAACCATAATAATTTAGGTGGGGGATTGGGACCAGTAATGGCACATACCCTTTCTAAATTTGATATAATATGTGTAGGGTAAAGAATATTTTCAATTAGAAACTAATACTCTTTGGCATTACCATCAATCTAAATCATGGATCCAATTATTTCCATTACATCAGCTAATCTATTGTTGGACCTTGGAACTTGTTTAAACTATAGAGATTTAAAATAACCTTTAAGATTATCAAAAAATTTCTTGCAAGGAATAACTTGTCATTTATGGTTTGATACTAATCAATGGTTTGATACTAATCAATGGTTTGATTGATGATTAACTAGGAATCACCATAGACTTTTAAACTCTAAATATCCCACTTTATAGCAAGGGAAAGCCATGCAATCGATGCCTCATACTCAACCATATTGTTCATTTAATAAAATTATATATGAAATACTTTAGGAATCAAATCCCCCTATGGTTTAATCAATAATATTCTAGCTCCATATTTTTGGGATGTAAAGTAACCGTCAAAATATATCATCCATTATTTAGGTTCTTATGATGCTTATTCTATTGCCATAATAGAATCATCTAGAAATTTGAATTTGAGAGGTTGAGTTTTTATGATAGGGGCTTCTGCAAGTTGATCAACAATAACCTACCTCTTGATTATTTTCTAATTTTGATACCCAATGTCAAATTCACTTAGGAACATAACCCAATTAGCAATGCATCCTTGAAGAACTTCTTTCAACAATAGGAATTTGAGAGGGTCCACCTTGGCGATGGCAATAATTTTGTTGTTTAGCATATAATGTCACAATTTTTGAGTAGTAAACATCATATCTAAACATGCATTATCAATAGGTGTATAATTATTCTCATAAGCCACCATAGTGAGGCTTAAATAATATACTACATGTTATTTACCTTGATCATCATGTTAGGCCAAAAGTGCCCCCAGTGCATGTTATGTTATTGATATATAAAGTAGTGGTCATCAAGGTGTTGGCAGTCTCAAGATTGGTGGATTGGCCAAATATGTCTTGAGTTTCATAAATGCTATTTGACAATATTCATCCCATTGAAACATGATCCATTTCTTCAAGAGATGGGTAAATGGGTGGCACTTATCTGCCAATTGAGAAAGGAACCTATGTATAGATTGGATCTTTCCTTGCAGGTTTCATAACTATTAAAGATTATTTGATGGAGGCATTTCAATAATGGATTTGACCTTGGTAGGCTCAACTTTTATCCCTCTTTATAATATAATAAAACCTAGAAATTTCCTTGAAGTGATGCCAAAGATGCACTTTTTAGGATTTAGGTGGACTTTATATTCACAAAGCCTCTCAAAGATTATATGTATAATGTTGAGATATCCATCTCTTATTCTTGATTTTGATAGTATATCAACATAGTCCTCAACAATATTGTGCATCATATCATGGAAGGTGATAGTCATGGCATGTTAATATGTGGACTCAGTGTTCTTCAAGCCAAATGGCATGACTTGGTAATAGAATGTTCCCCAAAGAATAATATCTTGTACGCATTAGTTGAGTCAATTATCATTTCGATGTTGAGTAGAGGAAAATAATATTTATGGAATGATTTGTTGATATCTCTAAAATTAGTATATTTACATATACTTGGGGCCTTTTTACTCATTAAGACTATGTTTAAAATCCATTCAAAATAGTCTAGTCATCTAATGAAACATACTCCTAGTAAATTTTCTAGTTCTACTTTAACCAATAGGGTGATGCATGGATGGATCTTCCTCAATTTATGCTTGTGTGGTTTGGCATCAGGATGGATAACAAGGTGCTACACAACCAAGTCTACGTCTAGTCCTAACATGTTGGAGTATGCCCATGAAAATATGTCAATAAATGAGTTTAGGATGGTAAAGACATATGGAAAAATGAGGTTTGCTTCAATATAAGAAGCTCTAATAATGTTATGAGGTTTTAATTTAGTAGGGGGAGCTCCAATAGTTAAGGTGAAAATAACATTAGAATCAAATAGGTCCATGTCATCAAGCTCATAAAAAATCTATAATGGTACATTACATCACTACGAGGACCCTCATCGCTAGTCAATTTGGATGAATCAATATCAAAAGTTATGAGGTCACCCCCAAGTGGTATAAATTTGAGACTATGATTCAAATTAGGTAATCCAATTGATAAGGGTTCTATGATTCCTTTCACTCATGGGCCAAGGACATTTCTTGTATAATCAAGATGATATGATTAGGGATAAGATACTTTGTATTCTAAAACTAATCAACAAGACTTTTAGAATATAACCAATCTCCCTTGATAAAAGCCTCTCGATCTTTCTTTAGTGTGATAGTAGGTACAAAAACCATAAGTGATTTTTACTGTTTATTCTTCTATTGCCAAATCATGTTAGGTACATTATGATTATTTAAAGGTTTAGGCTTACCAAATATTTTTGAATTTTTAAGGAACTTTTCAACATGGAAGGAATCCTTAAGACTGTACATGGAAATTCCCACATCTTTAATAACAACTTGCTTCACAAGAGTTGTGGGAAATCAATATGTTGAAGTGGAATCATGATCATTAGGGTTGATATAATTGGATGAAGGTGGATGTGAAACTATAGCCTTTTTCTTCTTCATAATGAATTTAGAACCTAGACAATAGTTATAATTATGGAACTCAACCACAAGATGTTTGCAATACTTGTAAGGCTAATGATCGACAAGAATAGTAACATCTATCCCATCATGGGGAAACTTAAGGCACTGGTATAAGGTGGATAGAACAACTTATACTTCATGGATCCAAGGATGACCAATAAGTATGTTATAAGATAATTCAATGTCCACAATATGAAGTAATGTATGATGTGAAATGGATCCAAGGATGACCAATAAGTATGTTATAAGATAATTCAATGTCCACAATATGAAGTAATGTATGATGTGAAATGGACCCAACAATGATTGGTAACCAAATAGTACCAACAGACTCCCTTTTGGCATTATCATAAGCCTTGATGGTGATTGTCTCTAAATGAATGTCTTTCATAGCGTATCCCAATCATTATACTAAATTAAGAGATATGATGTTCAACCATGAACCATTGTCTATAAGAACCCACTTGATCTTATGATTTTTAATGATTAATTCAATGTACAAAGGGTTATTATGGATCAATCCAAGTGTAGACATGTCTTGTTGATTAAACATGACTTGAAAAAATGAAGACAAATGTCCCACAAGGTTCTGGAACTGTTCAAGATTTATATAATTAGGAATAGTGGATTGTTATAAAATATTATTCATGATAGCTCTATGGACTTCAAATTTATGTAAGAGATATAAAATGGAAATATGTGTAGGGGTTTTGATCAATTGTTCTGATAGACTATAAGGATTTTCAATATTATGATGAGACAAATTAGCTTTGGCTAGCACAGTAGTAAACTTTGGATCTGTTAGCACAATGTTCACATTAGGTTCTATGGAAGATGGGGACAAAGGTCCCTAGAGAGTAACTCCTTTGCCCTAGAGTATAACTCATGAGCATCTAGTTGTGACTGTGTATCCTAGAGGTAGTAGGGAGCCATGACAATTAGAAAATGAAGGCAAAAGGCCTTGGAGGGTAACTCATAGGTGTCTAGTTGCATTGATACAATTTCAAGTCAACAATGAGCCATTATAATTAGAAGAAGGATGTTGTCCAAAAATAGTAACCCATGAAAATGGATTTGTAATAGAATTATGCAAACTTGATGTGGTATTACTAGAGAGAGAAGGTGTTGAACCTATAATTATGGGTCCCATACTACAAGGATCATGAGATGGTTCACATGGTTTGACAATAATAGTGGTAATATGGGTTGTATAATGCATCCCATGGTGTTGTTATAGTTTTAAGTCATGTTGTTGTAACCCAAATCATTAGTATGGGTATTATGATCATGATTGTGCTCATGCTGATTATAATTTTCACCCTGCTTATTATTTTAATTCTGCCTTTATCCTTGGTTTTAATTTTTACTTGGTGGCAATTTATTATGTCAATGAAATGGGTCCTTATAGAATCTCATATCCTAATTTGTGTCCTAATTAGGGGCCAATTTATTTTCAACCTCGCCACTGTCAATGAGATCTTTAATAATGTGTCATAATTGGATGCAATGATAGACATCATGACCAAAAACATGATTAAAGTTGTACCATTCATTCTCTTTATACCAATCTAGTTTTGGTTGATATTGAGGAAATGGCCTTAGTACTGGCCCTATAATTAGGTTAACTGATACAAGCCTTTGGAACATTGTTTCAATTAGTTTTCCCAATTTGCTAAAGACCCTTAAACCACCATGGTTTGTTCTATATGGAGGTTGTCTCTAAAAACTGGGTGGTGGATTAGGAGGAGCTAATTGTACATTTGTGGATGGTGGAGATTTAACCATTTGTACATGCCTTGTTTCAGTCACCCCATTTCCAGCCATGTTCTTGTTCTTGTTAAAACTCATAGGCTTATCTTATGCAACTGTTGGACTAGAATATTGGGTTGGATTTGAAGTTTGACCCTACACAAAAATATTGACAAGGCCCTTGGTAATAAGATCCTTCTTAATCTATACACCCTTGTCTATGATCTCCTCAAATGAATTATTATAAGCTAGTTATAGATTATGCATGACCTCAGGATGTAAGTTTTGTAAAAATATGTCCACCAACTATTTTTCTAGAAAATTATGTTAAAAGTGACTTGTTAATGCTTTCCATCTCTATAGGTATATGGTGAAAATTTATCCATCATGTTGTTTTGATTTTCACAATTCAACAATGGTCAATTCATGCTCAATATTGTATGAGAAATGGTTGATGAACTATTCTGACAAGTCATTCCAATCTGAAACTGATGCCTTAGGTAACTTAAGTAGCCAATCTAAATCTTGCCCCACTAAACTTCATGGGAACAATTGAAGTAAGTACAAACTACTGTAAGCAACCTCTTGTCATAAGATAAAAAAATACCTGAATGTGGTCACATGGGTCCCCCTTTCCTTTGTATTTATCAAAATTTGGTGCCCTAAAATGAGATGGAAAGGGGACTTAGAGAATAGATAGATCAAATAAATATGTGCATATCTTGTTGAAATTATATTTCTTAACTCTATTATTCATCTCCAATCGTGTCACAATATCTTTCATGGAATTCCACTCTTGCATGTTGTGTGCATTAGTGGTGAAACATAATGTTGTTAGGGTGGAATGTGTCCCTATTGTTGTTTTTGGGGTGGAATGTGCCCCTATTGTTGTTGTTGGGGTAGAATGTGCCCCTATTTTTGTGTGGATTATATAGGGATGCACACCCTATGATCCTCAACTTGGTTTTGGTTTACTCCTTGAGTTTAGTAGGTAAGCAACCAATTCCTAGGAATTTGTTGCCTTGAATCATCCATATTCTACTAGTTTTGGGGAATTCTTTATCTATTCACTATTATACATGTTGATTTAGATGAAGTAGCCAAACTATGTTGAGGTATCTATTCAATTATAACTGAATGTTTGGGTCTTTGTGTTTGTAAATTGATAAGAGATTATTGATGGTTAAAGAATGTGTGTTTCATGTCTATCAATTTTTTTTGCACAACCTCTTGTGTCTTTCTCTATTCATTTGAGACTCTTTGTTCAATTGTTATTTTGTTCTTAAAAAAAGTTTGTTGCATAGGTTCAATCATATTTTATTATTCCCTAGAAGCATGGTTGTGGATTGAAGTAACAACTAGAGAGTCATTTAAGTCTGCATAAGATGATTGGCATACCATTAAGTTATTTTCTTAATCTTGTTGACAAGATCTTGATTGGTTGGTTTTTGATCTACAAGTATTTTCTTACCTTTGTCAGAGGAATAAGGCATGCTTGTATTTGAAATGTTTTGGAAAATTTACTCTCATTACTATTCACCTTCCCTAAGTAAGGTGTGAAATTTTTCCATAAGAAAATTGGAGGGTAGTCTAACACCAGATTCTATCAATCTAAGGAGTGATTTATCTTGGTTCTCTTAATATTCCATATATTATTCCTTAGATCTTACTATTGTAGGAATGTCTTCAAAGATAATGGAATTGTCTTGACCATCATAAAAATGTTCACCATCATAGCTAGGGCCATAAGGGACCCCACTATGAGTGAACCTTTGAGTCATGTCTAGAAAGGGTTGTTCTATACATTTGGATAGATTTGGATTAATGTTTACAAATGTCTAAATAAGGTATGGATTTTTATATTTCTTCCAAACAAATGACTAAGGTACCAAAAAGATTATAAAAAGAGGGTGGCTTGGAACCAAACATAATTAGAAGAATGTGTTCATGAATTTTCTCAACCTTTAGGTAAATTTGAAATCATATAAATTGGAAGAGGGTATGATAACTCAAAAATACAAGGTGAAAACTAATACACCAAAGCCTAGATTTTTGTGATATGTTAATACCATAAAATCTAGTTCAACTTCAATGAGTTGCTACTAGAAAACTAGAATAAATACTTTTAGACAAGGAAGGAGACAACATGAACTGATAAAATCAAGATGTAAAAACATGTAGGAATTCCTAAGTATAAAAATAAAACCAAATGGGCAACAAAACACCACCACATGGTAATAGGAATGGTAGTATAAAATATGTTCTAGGACTCAAAGCATAAGTGATACATAAGATGACGTAATTCCACCAATGATGATAATGATAATGAGTCTATAAATGACCTTCAATCTAAATTGGAAATTGAACCCAAGTTCCCTCAAGTCAAGTGAAAATGGAAAACCCAATTAACACATCAACATTATGAACCTAGAAAAGTGCAATTTTGAATTTAAAATATCAATGGACTTAAATTTAATTAGGCAAGTGGTTTTAGACTAAAATGGGCATCATAATTGTACCAAATAGATGATATGAGACAATGTTTAAGATGACAAATTTGATCAAGGAATAGATTGATTTTCACTTGGATAACATCACGCTTCCTTGTTCATGAAATTATGGACAATGTGTTTGATTATGAACTTTGTTAACAGGAAAGTTTTGACTCAAATCAAGACTAAGTAGTCTAAGACCAAAAATAAATAGCTATAACTAAGTAATCATCCTAAGCCCTAAACTGACAAGGTTGCATGGTATTATTAAAGTCCATATTTATAAATGTACTTGAAAGGAAATTAAGTGTTCATCCAAACTAAAAGTGCATTATATGGTAGGGTATTATAAACCCCCTTTCTCTCAAGTGAAAATATAATGACATGGACCTTGGGGTGCACCTTGCATTAATAATATTTTTGTGACAAGTGGGGTTTGTCAAAAACTCTACAATTTTTGACCATCTAGATGGATCCCATGTGTAACAACATTCACATTAGCACATGAGAGAATCCACACATCAATTGGGTCTACATCAAATGGATTGTTATGAAAAGGTCTAGTCCTTTTCACAACCACTACATCCATCACATCCTTAGTGTATTGTGATGTCCAAAATGATCATACATATTATGTTCAACCTATCACTATCAGAGATGGTTTAGCCACTCAAACCACCATCCTAGTGGGGTGATCCCAATTTATATACCCCCCCATAAAAAGAGGTTGAATACCATGTTAGGAGATGAAGCCCTAGTTTAAAAATTATTTATAGAACTTGTGAGAGGTAATGATTTCCCCCTTATAAGCCAAAATGTTGTAGAGTAATTTCCTACTCTACGTCGTATTTAATTTATTTTTGATTCGAGCATTGCAATTTTGGTTCTTGCACACCTTGGACATCACTACAAAATTTTGAAGCAGAGGGCCAATTCATTTTGACTAAGCGTCAAAGTGCAGTGGAAGTTGCCAAGTGTCACCCTCCAATAGCCTATCCCTTTTTCCTCTTTTTGTTTCCTTTGTCTCTTTTTTCCCAAGTATCAAGTTCAAGTGGAAGATGCCAAGTGTCACCTTCTAAAGCATGAATCCAACCAGGTGGCACCCTCTAAAGCCCCTTTTGTAACTTTTGGGAAAACTACAGAATGTGCCACATACCTAGTAGCGGATAAGTGAAACACACCATGTGCCAGCATCTACATCTCATAAAGGCACCCTCATTTCATTCTACCCTTTTGACAAAGACTTTCAATGAGCCAAGAAAAAAAGAGAGCAGAAAGTGCCAGGTGGTAGTCGTGGAAGGTCCTGAACTACCTTTTTGAAGAAGAAGCAGAAGCCACCACGTATCATCATCTAGGAGACTTTGGTCCAATGCTTTCATTCAAAGCGCATAAAGGCATCATTTCATTTTTGATTAAGTACTAAAGTGTAGTGGAGGCTTCCAAGTGTCACCTTTTGAGTCCCTCTCAACTCCATCCTTAGAGAAAGTGGAAGGCACCACATACCCTTAGTCAAGGAAGTAGAAGATGCCATGTATCTTCCCATGAGTAGTGGAGGTCGCCATGTGTCAACCTCTAAGAAACCATCTTGATCCCAATTGCCAAATAAAGATTGTGGTGGGTCCCAGATGATATTTCAAAGGATTGAGGAAGCATTGAGTGTCAACAAGTGAAGACTGCCATGTGCATCCATCCTTTCTTAAAGGTTGCCCGAGCAAGGAATGCAGTGAGTTTTGTTTTGATAAAACTGCAAAGTATTGAGAAAGTAGAAGCGGCCAAGTGTCATCCTCTAGTGCCTTCTAGACCATAAAGGATAATTTTTATGAATTGACTAAGTGTCCTCTTCTGTTTTAATAAAATAGAGTGCCCGTCTACCTGTTACAACAAAGATGGAGAGAAAATAGGTGGAAGTTATTCTTGGTAGATAAAACAGTGCATCAGGTAAATTTTTGGGGATTGCAAGCATTGAAGATGCCGCATGTTTGTCCCCTAATAGCAGAGGTAGAGTAGATAGTTTACTGGTGAAATAGGTGACGGAATGAAGAATTTTAGGCAAAAAGAGAGGCACTAGACAGGGATCACCATGTCGCAATTAGGGCAGTTCTTGATAAGACCGAGACGCATCCAAGGCATTGAATGCACCATTTATTTTGTCCTCTGTGAGTGAAGAATGGAGTGGAATTGTGTGGGAAAGAAAGTGATCAAAGGATGCATCTAGGGCTATCTAAGTAGGATTGTAAAATCTAAAAAGTAAGGGGGAGATTTTGTAGTTTCAGACTTTCTATAATTTTGACCAGTAATATCATTTACTCTTGTCTTAATTTTCTTAAGTTGTAAAGTTGATATAATCATGCATGTTTCTATGCCCTTTATGTGGTTAAATGAATTAAGGAAATTTAAGCTCCATGCCTTGGTTGGTTTTATCTGTGTCATTTGCAAAGTAGTCTATTTTGTACATTTTTCTGTAGTTGTGATTTAGAACGTCATTTGCTTTTGTCTCATTTTCTTCAATCGAAAGGTTTACATAACTGTACGTGACTTATGCACCTCTTATGTGATTGGAAGATTCTATTAGGAAGATCAAACACTATGCCTTTGTTGACATTCTCTATGTCTCAGCAAAAGACTTCCCTATTGTAAGCCTTTGTTTCTATTATTTTGACCTTTTACATTGATCATGCACTTCTCTGCTCTTAAATGTAATTGAATCCTATAATAGTCTCACTATGCATTGGTTAGGATTAGGATTACACTCAGGCACATCACCATAGTTAGGTTTTAATTCCTACATTTTGTGTTTCTATCTAGTCTCCTATCCCTTTTCCCCAACACCCATACAAAACAGAAGAGACCAGATTCTCTAAAATTTGGAGGTTGTTTCAAGCCACATTGTCCCATAGCTTGAAACTTCCCATTATTGATTGGTTAAGATTAAGCACAATTTTATGCCATCAAAAAATTTTGGCACACCTGGTGGGACCAATCTTTCCAAGGAGTTGAAGAATTTTGGTGTGTTCTTCAGCCAATTAGCCTTTTGAGGTTTTTAGCAACACCAATAACGACTCTGAGTCAAAGTAGTCAATCAAGCAATCCTGGTATCATCAAAGAAATCACCTTTTGGTATGTATAATTCTATTACTCATAGCTATGATTTTTATTCTCCTTATATATTTAATCAAGAAAAAACTTCTCCTGAAACCATGTCAAGTAACAAGGATGTAGATGGTTATGAGTTATACCAATCTTATGCCCAGTCTCCCTAATATGTCACATCCCATGTTCAACCTGACCTCATTTTTACCTTCAAGAAAGCATTGTTGGGGTTTTAAAAATATGTGTTAGAGCTTGACAGTAGGAGATATGGCCAAGAAATTCCTCATCATGTCATCTATCAATTAAGGGAAGTAATAGACCTGATTAAAAGTGAGTGGGATCCCATTGAAAGGGCCAATTGGCATGAGCTTACATATGAAATGCTAGATGTGTGTGGATTGATTGCATTTATAGAAGAAAGGCTAAGTGTTCATGAGAATTAGCCTTGTCAAGTCTACCAAACTCCATATCCAACACGACAAATCCCATATCAAATATATGCCACCCCTATTCATGAGAAGGTCAAACCTATCAAGGTCACTTCCCTAATTATGCAGAACCTATGAAAGAAAACTTCAATCACTCACTTTCCCCTTAAGTCCCTTCCACCCTTCCTCAAGAAGCTTCTTATTTTCCATCATAGCCTTCTTCTTCATTTTTTTTGAAGAAGAATATATTTTGAAGGAAGCAACTAAGTATGCATAGGAATATGCTTAGTTCATGGCTAGTCAAGAGGATTCCATAAGAACAAATGAGGAGGAAATCACCATAGATTCCCCCTTTGATGAACAAGAGGACGAGTCATAAACTTTTGTCTTAACCTCTGATGAGGAAGAGATCATTTCGGACTTCTTCCTCACTTTGCAAGAGGATATGGAGGAGTATGAAAACTCCCTCGACCAAGTCATTGTGATAGATGACATTATTCTTCAAGAAAGCTATGAATTGGCCAAATATGGAGAAAATAACCTTGAGGCTCAGTTGAGTATGCCAAAGGAATGCCAGCTTTCAGATTCATCCTTTCAAAAGGATAAAGTCATCAAGGAGCATGCTGATGCAATAAAGCTAAAATTAGGAGATGAGCTGAAAATTAATGGATATCAAAAGGCACAGAGTGAAGAACCAATAGCCAATGATTTCTTGATGACACAAGACAACATGAAGAACCAGTATTTGAGGAGATTTCAAGGACAAGAAGAGTTCATGGGTATCAAAAACACACTTTGTTTAAACTCGTTCGAATGCAAACAAATCCATGTGGCTGGCACAAAGGAAATTTCATCAATGATATATCTATTGCAATCACCAATATGGCAACACAAGTTGGCTTGTCATAAAGAAGACGTTGGAAAGTTTGTTTTTGATCTTGGAGGGAAATAAGGATTTGTAATTAATGTAGTTAGGTAGTTTCCATTCCCACATTATTTTGTTTTTGTTTTTTTTGCTTTCCTACTTTTCTTTAAAAGTAAGCATTTTAAACATAGAGTCGGTGTCTTAGAAGTTTTAATTCTTTAGATTTTGATGCAATAAATGCTTCCCCAAATCTTTCAAGATTTCCAAGGTACCTTGCACTGCATAACATGTCCACCTCATTGTTTCCTGAAGATTGAGTAGGATTTGCTAACGGTCACCTGAAGTTAATGCTATTTGGGATTTGATAGACCTATAAATATCCCTTAAGAAAGTTTTCTTTAGCGACCATGTTTTCATTTTGTGCAAGGCTCATATACCAAGTATTATACAAGAGATTTAGAGATGGTGGGAGTATCATCATCACAACAAGGAATGGGGGCTCTGGATACCTCGATAGATTAATAGCTAGCAAATCATATGCTATAACTCCTACACAACTGCCAAGGAGCTACCCAAGAATAAAAGCCCTAGGGGTTAGTCAGACCAGTGACCCATCCAAGGTAAAGGAATATGCAGATGGAATCATGGACCTGATTCTATAAAGAGCCAGTGGCAAGAACCTTAGAGAAGGGGCACACCAGAGGTGTCTCCAAAGAGCCAAGGCAAGGCAATATGAAACATTTGAGATGAGGATCTGGACCTCACAATTGGCTCAGTTCATCATCCTAGCTATGCACCCATGCCCAAATATAATTGAACTATGCAGAAACTGACTTCATACACAATCTTACACCATTCAATAAGGCCCATTCATGCTAAAACTCACCCCATCGACTATCAAAGACATGCTTGCCCTGCAATACTATGGTACCACCACCTTCCCCACCATTAATAGGACGCAGAGGACATGGATGAACGTCAACACTCAGACCAAGTTTTTGAGGTCTGAGTTACAAATCGCTGATGGGGATACCACAATACCCACGCTCTGTATACTAAGGACTTAGTTTATGCCCACCAGCCAAGATGCACTATCAATGATGACCCTCATCTTTGGCATGCAAGATGACATGGATGTATATGCTAAGCAAATGGCCATCCTATTCAAGCTAAAAATGGTTGATGAGATGCAGGAGTACCATCTAGACTTCTCTGAGCATATTACCTTCTCAATAGTGGAGCAGCTAACCCAATTCAGGGCAAAAGGGATATTCAAGTATTCTTCCTTCTTATTTATTCTCATACTGCACTAGAACTCTGACCTCTTCTCCCAATTTATGAGCCTAAACCTATATGGCCCAGCCTTTGATCCCCAAAAAACTATACATGTGTTTGCATGGACACTTGTTTTATCAAAAACTAGTGACACATATGATTTTTGGGAACTGTTTGTCACCCCTGTTCTTCATTGCCTTAGCCTTGAGCCTATTATAAATATGTTGTTCCCAAGTGTTATGAACCTCCTGGTTAGTTTCCCAATCCCATGTGATTTCTATTTTGGGGCCTGTCACATGACCTTAAGGGTCCATGGATTTTGTGGGGAGCTAGTATTGCTACCCAAGGTTTTAACTCTTTAATTAGCATTCTTGGAAATTACCAGGTAGGTGTCGGTGGTTGATAATGAATATGGCTTAGGGAAGAAGAAAAGGAGAATGTACAATCTCCTGTGGATGGTAGGCAACGTAAGCTTGGAAGCCAGAGTAATTGAAACTATGCTACTAAAGAAGCTGGCCTTCCTAGGGTTCCTATTGGTTAAGGACAAGTGGGTTTATGACCCAACAAAATACATAGCCTCCATAGTAAGGACAAATAGAATCAGAGCTAAGATTGCACACGAAAGCCACCCATTTTGGGAGACTAGGAAAAATCCTGCAGAAGACACCCCTGGTCTCTATGTGGAGTTGACAGATTTGCCCATGCCCTATAATAGGCCATGGGAGACCTTCTATGATAAACAGAGGGAGTATAATCCTAAAGTCAGGATGACCTTTGGTTTGAGAAGGATGCTGAGAAACAAGGGATGGGATGTAGAAAAAATCAAAGCCTATTGGAAATATAGGAAAGAAATTTCCCAAACCACTCATGCTTTCAGAGGCATAGACTCAAATGAAAGGTGGGAAGAGCTCTGGGATGAGTGCCATCCATCCCCTATGTCTAGCCTAGAAATAAGCCAAGTGCCAACACTCGGCGTAGAGCAAGCAGTTAGAGTGGGACCCAGCTAATAACCGTAGACTTCAGAGCAAGCTGTAGCTGCCACAGAACAACAAAGAGGCATGGTATCTTCACCACCATAGGCTTCCCCATCAGTGAGAGTAATTAAAGTCCCCAATTCTCCACATGAATTGTTGGCAGTAGTAGAGGTAGAAGGGAGACAAATGTAGCCTGAGGTAGAGACACCCAAAAAAAGAATAAGGGTGTAGTTCCAATTAGATCTAGAAGATGAAGAGGAGCCTTCACAACACCTAGTGCAGAGCATTGTGACTTCCCCTTAGGTAAGTATTCCTCCCCCTCCTCCCTCTCAATTGATTCCTCACCCTACCAGCATGATGCCTCCACCCAATCAGAAGACATCTCCTACCACTATTGCCATTCCCATCTCACAAGCCACCCCCTCATCAACGCCTCAGGCCCTAACATTACCACACTTATCTCCCTTCATTCACAAAAATATGCCCCTATAACTCACCCCTAGCCAACCAATGACTCTCTAATATGGCCTACCACAAGGATTTCCTCTCACAAGTGGACATATTACATCCCCTTACACCTTCCAGACACAGGCTGATGCTGCAAAGAGGGCAAGAGAAGCTCGATTAGAGAAGAAGAGGATTAAAGAGAATAAGGCTTTGACTATTCCACATTTGAGGTCATAATTTGACCCCATTCAATAGCAGATGATGATGACCCATTTGTCACCCAATGTTGCTAGACTAAGTGAACAAATATAGCTGGAAGACTACACCATGAATGCAGTGGCCATTGACATGTCCCTATTCAGGCCTCAAGATAGAGTCAAGCTGCTAACCCAATCCACTTCTATGGTCACAAAAGATTATTTGAAGAAATTAAGGAGACTACAGAAGATGGAGGCTAATTTGGCCCAAGAAAAGGCAAACTATAATAGTTTGGCCAAATAAATAAGCATGAGAGATAATGAAATAGCTAGTCTGTACAAATAATTACAAGATACTGTTTCACTTCAGACTCAATAGGCAATTCAGGCCCAAAATGAATCATTGAAGGTAGAGCTCACACTTGCAAAAGATGTAGCTATAGCTCTAAGATGGGAAAATGTAACATTATACGGAAGAGTCAAAGGACTCCAACTGTAGGTTACCCAATCATAGCAAAGGCTACTAGAAGAGCAGAATACGACTGCAGCTTTTCAAGCCCAATTCCAAGCAGAGCAACAGAGGATGGCACAATTGGCAATTGAGCTAGCTAATAGGCCAAGAGGTGTCAGAGTAGTACAGCTGGTGAAGGAGCTCTATGAGTCAGTGTGGGTGAGAATCTCTTCGGAGATTATCCAACTCAATCCATTTTTCACCTTCCTGCTCAATGCACAACAACTATGCGAAAGGGTGGAGAATCCAATACAAAACACTCTGGCCACGATCTCCAAGAGAGTCATGGACTCCCATTCATTATTAAAGAAGCTCTATGACATAAGGGATGTGACATTGGTAGCCATGGGGATCCCTGATAGAATGGCTACCATGAAATGAGTCAATGAGGAGCTCAAAGGCAATGCCATGGCCAACAGTTGCAAGAATTGTCTTGATGTCATAAAAGAAGGCATCGATGAGATAAGATGCCGCATTTAAGATCTGGTGAAACTAGGCCTCCCTTCCCCATTCCCAGATGTAAAGATGTTCTTGATGGCTAATCAACTTGAACCATTGCTACTCACTAAATAAAGGGATCAAACAATTTTCTAAAGCTTGCAGGATGATTCCTCAATCCCAGAGGTCTAAACTATTCTGGTTCCTATTTTCTAGCTAGAATCCAAGCTGAAAGCCATGGTCTAGATCTTACAAACCTTTTCACACAAGGATCTCATTAAATTGGATCTGGCTTTTGTTGAGTTGCAGAGCAAGCAAGGATTATCTAACCATGAGTGGTCTATCTTCCAGACAGCCCTGTTGAAGCTGTAAATTTTAAAATTTTGATCGAGCAAGAGTCAGATTCTTTTTGAGCAGGCTCAAAAGTCCTAGAGGTTGCCAATAACTGTATAGTAATTTCTTACTCTACATCATATTTAATTTATTTTTGATTCAAGCACTAAAATTTTGGTTTTTTTACACCTTGGACATCGTGGTAGAATTTTGAAGCAGAAGGCCGATTCATTTTGACTAAGTGTCAAAGTTTAGCAAAAGCTACCAAGTGTCACCCTTTAGTAGCCTATCCCTTTTTTCCCTTTTTGTTTCCCTCATCTCTTTTTTGCTTTCCCACTTTTCTTTAAAAATAAGTATTTTAAATGCAAAGTCGACGTCTTAAAAATTTTAAATGCTACAATAAATGCTTCCCTAAATCTTTTGAGATTTCCAAGGTACCTTACACCACATAACATGTCTACCTCACTATTTCCCAAATATTGAGTAGGATTTGCTAATGGTCACCTAAAGTTAATGCTATTTGGGACTTGATAGGCCTATAAATATCCCTTAACAAATTTTAAATATTACAACTCTCAAGCATTCTTGTGAACATCCCTACTCATTGTGATTATTAGCACTTAAGAAAGTTTTCTTTAGCGACCATGTTTTCATTTTGTGCAAGGCTCATATACCAAGTATTATACAAGAGATTTAGAGATGGTGGGAGTATCATCATCACAACAAGGAATGGGGGCTCTGGATACCTCGATAGATTAATAGCTAGCAAATCATATGCTATAACTCCTACACAACTGCCAAGGAGCTACCCAAGAATAAAAGCCCTAGGGGTTAGTCAGACCAGTGACCCATCCAAGGTAAAGGAATATGCAGATGGAATCATGGACCTGATTCTATAAAGAGCCAGTGGCAAGAACCTTAGAGAAGGGGCACACCAGAGGTGTCTGCAAAGAGCCAGGGAAAGGCAATATGAAACATTCGAGATGAAGATCTAGACCTCAAAACTAGCTCAATTCATCATCCTAGCTGTGCACCCATGCCCAGATATAATTGAACTATGCACGGACTCACTTCATCCACAATCTTACACCATTCAACAAGGCCCATTCATGCTACAAATCACCCCACTAACTATCAAAGACATGCTTGCCCTACAATATGATGGTACTGCCACCTTCTCCACCATTGATAGGATGTAGAGAACGTGGGCAAACGTCAACACTCATACCATGTTTTTGAGGTCTGAGTTACAAATGGCTGATGGGAATACCATGGTACCCAATCTCCCTATACCAAGGACTTAGTTTGCACCTGCCAGCCAAGACGTGTTATCAATGATGACCCTCATCTTTGCCATACAAGATGACATGGCTGTATATGATGAGCAAATGGCCACCCTATTCAGGCTAAAAATAGTTGACAAGATGTAAGAGTACCATCTGGACTTCTCTAAGCATATCACCTTCTCAATAGTGGAGCAACTAACCCAATTCAAGGCAAAAGGGATATTCAAGTATTCTTCCTTCTTGTTCATCTCATACTACACCAGAACCCTGACCTCTTCTCCAAATTTATGAGTTTGAACCTATATGACCTAGCCTTCAATCCCCAAAGAACTATACACGTGTCTACATGGACACATGTTTTATCAAAAACTAGTGACACATATGATTTTTGGGAACTGTTCGTCACCCCTGTTCTTCATTGCCTTAGCCCTGAGCCTGTTATAAATAGGTTATTCCCAAGTATTATGAACCTCTTAGCTAGTTACCCAATCCCATGTGATTTCTATTTTGGGGCCCATCACACGAACTTAAGGGTCCATGGATTTTTTGGGGAGCCAGTATTGCTACCCAAGGTTTTAACTCTCCAATTAGCATTCCTGAAAATTGCCAAGCAGGTGTCGGTGGTTAATAATGAATATGGCTCTGAGAAGAAGAAAAGGAGAATGTACAATCTCCTGTGGATGGTAGGAAACGTAAGCCTGGAAGCCAGAGAAACTAAAACTATGCTACTGAGGAAGTTGGCCTTCCTAGGGTTCTTGTTGGTCAAGGACAAGTGGGTTTATGACTCAGAAAAATACATAGCCTCCATAGTGAGGACAAATATAATCAGAGCTAGGATTGCACACAAAATCCATCCCTTCTGGGAGACCAAGAAAAATCTTGTAGAAGACACCCCTGGTCTCTATGTGGAGCTGACAGATTTTCCCATGCCCTAGAATAGGCCATGGGAGACCTTCTATGATAAATAGAGGGAGTACAATCCTAAAGTTAGGATGACCTCTGGTTTGAGAAGGATGCTAAGGAATAAGGGATGGGATGCAGAAAAAATTGAGACCTATTGGAAATATAGGCAAGAAATTTCCCAAACCACTCATGATTTTGGACGTGTAGACTCAGATGAAAGGTGGGAAGAGCTCTGGGATGAGTGGCATCCATCCCCTGTGTCTAGCCTAGAAATAAGCCAAGTGTTAATGCTTAGGGTGGAGCAAGCCCCTAGAGCAGGACCCAACCAACAACCATAGACTTTAAAGCAAGCTGCAGCTACCACATAACAACAAAGAGGCATGGTATCTTCACCACTACAGGCTTCCCCATCAGTGGGAGTAATTGAAGTCCCTAGTTTTCCACATATGCCACTGACAACAATAGAGGCAGAAGGGAGACAAATGCAACTCAAGGCAGAGACACCCAAAAAAAGAAGAAGGGTACAGTTCCAATTAGATCTAGAAGATGAAGAGGAGCCTTCACAACACCTAGTGCAAAGCACTGTGACTTCCCCTTAGGTAAGTATTCCTCCCCCTCCTCCCTCTCAATTAATTCCTTACCCTACCAACATGATGCCTCCACCCAGTCAGATGACATCTCCTGCCACTGCTGCCATTCCCATCTCGTAAGCCACCCCCTCATCAGTGCCTTAGGCCCTAACATTACCCCACTTCTCTCCCTCTATTCCTAGAAAGATACCCCTACAACTCACCCCTAGCCAACCAATGGCTCTCCAATATGGCCTGCCACAAGGATTTCCTTTTGCAGGGGGACATATTGCATCCCCTTCCACCTTTCAGATGCAGGTCGATGCTACAAAGAGGGCAAGAGAAGCATAGTTGGAGAAGAAGAGGATAAAGAGAATAAGGCTCTCGCTATTCCACATTTGAGGTCACAATTTGACCCCATTCAATAGCAGTTGATGGTGACCCATTTGTCACCCAACATTGCTAGACCGAGTGAACAAATGTAGCTGGAAGACTACACCATGAATGCAGTGGCCATTGACATGTCCCTATTTAGGCCTCAAGATAGAGTCGAGCTGCTGACCGAATCCACTTCTTTGGTCACAGAAGATTATTTAAAGAAATCAAGGAGACTACAGGAGATGGAAGTTGATTTGGCCCAAGAAAAGGCAAACTGTAATAGTTTGGCCAAATAAATAAACATGAGAGATAATGAAATAGCTAGTCTACAGAAATAGTTGTAAGATATTGTTTCCCTTTATACTCAATGAATAATTCAAGCCCAAAATGAATCATTAAAGGCAGATCTCACACTTACAAAAGATGTAGCTATAGCTCTAAGACAAGAAAATGCAACATTACAAGGAAGAGTCGAAGGACTCCAGCTACAGGTTACCCAATCACAGCAAAGGCTGTTAGAGGAGTAGAATATGGCTGCAACATTTCAAGCCCAGTTCCAAGTAGAGCAATAGAGGATAGCACAACTAGAAATTGAGCTGGCCAATAGGCCAAGAGGTGTCAAAGTAGTACAACTGGTGAAGGAGCTCTATGAGTTGGTGTGGGCAAGAATCTCTTCAGAGATTATCCAACTCAGACCATTTTTCACCTTCTTACTCAATACACAGCAACTATGTGAAAGGGTGGAGATTCTAGTACAAAACACTCTATCCATGATCTCCAAGAGAGTCACAAAATCCCATTCATTATTAGAGAAGCTCTATGATATAAGGGATGTGACATTGGTAGCCACAGGGATCCCTTATAAAATGGGTACCACGTAATGGGTCAATGAGGAGCTCAAATGCAACACCTCAGCCAACAGTTGCAAGAATTGTCTCGATGTCGTAAAAGAAGGCATTGACGAGATAAGATGCCACATTAAAGATCTAGTACAACTAGGCCTCCCTTCCCCATTCTTAGATGAAAAGATGGTCCTGATGGCTGATCAACTTGAAACATTGTTGCTCACCAAATAAAGGGATCAAATAGTTTTCCAAAGCCTGTGGGATGATTCCTCAGTCCCAGAGGTTGAAACTATTCTAGTTCCTATTTTTTGGCTAGAATCCAAGCTAAAATCCATGGTCCAGATCCTGCAAACCTTTTCACAGAAGGATCTCACTAACTTGGATCTAGATTTTGTTGAGTTGTAGAGCGAGCAAGGATTATCTGACCATGAGTGGTCTATCTTCTAGACAACCCTATTAAAGTTATAAATTTCAAAATTTTGATCGAGCGGGAGTCAGATTCTTTTTGAGCAAGCTCAAAAGTCTTGGAGGTTGCCAATAACTATAAAATTAATTTCCTACTCTACATCTTATTTAATTTATTTTTGACTTAAACATTGAAATTTTGGTTCTTGTGCACCTTGGATTGTGGCAAAATTTTGAAGCAGAGGGCCGGTTCATTTTGACTAAGTGTCAAAGTGCAGCGGAAGCTGCCAAGTGTCACCCTCTAGTAGCCTATCCCTTTTCCCCCCTTTTTTTCCTTTGTCTCTTTTTTCCCAAGTATTAAGTTCAAGTGAAATATACCAAGTGTCACCTTTCAAAGCATGAAGTCGACCAGCTAGCACCCTTTGAAGCCCCTTTTCTAACTTTTGAGAAAACTATGGAATGTGCTACATACCTAGTAGTGGCTAAGTATAATGCACCATGTGCCAACATCCACTTCTCATAAAGGCACCCTTGTTTCATTCTACCCTTTTGACAAAGACTTTCAATGAGCCAAGTAGTAGAGAGAGTGGACAGCACTAGGTGGCAGTCGCGGAAGGCCCTGAACTACCTTTTTGAAGAAGTAGTGGAAGCCACCATGTATCGTCATCTGAGAGACTTTGTTCCAATGATTTCATTCAAAGTGCATAAAGGCATCATTTCATTTTTGCTTAAGTACTGAAGTGCAACGGAGGCTTTTAAGTGTCACCTTCTGAGTCCCTCTCTACTCCATCCCTAGAGAAAGTGAAAGGCACCACATACCCTTAGTCGAATAAGTGAAAGATGCCACGTATCTTCTCAGGAGTAGCAGAGGTCACCACGTGTCAAACTCTGAGAAACCATCTTGAGCCTAATTGCCAAATAAAGATTGTGGTGGGTCCCAGATGATATTTTAAAGGACCAAAGAAGTGTTGAGTGTCAACAAGTGAAGACTGCCATGTGCATCCATCCTTTCTTAAAGGTTGCCTTAGTAAGGAAAGCAGTGAGTTTTGTTTTGATAAAATTGTAAAGTATTGAGAAAGTGGAAGCGGCCAAGTGTCATCCTCGAGTGCCTTCAAGACCATAAATGAGAATTTTTATGAATTAACTAAGTGTCCTCTTTTGTTTCAACAGAATAGAGTGTCTGTCTACCTGTTACAACAAAGATGGAGGGAAAATAGGTAGAAGTTATTCCTGGTAGATATAATAGTGCACCAGGTAGATTTTTGGGGCTTGCAAGAATTAAAGATGTCATCTACTTGTCTCCTAATAGCAGAGGTAGAGTTGACAGTTGAGCGGCTAAATAGGTGATGGAACAAAGAATTTCAGACGCAAAGAGAGGTACTAAACAGGGATTGCCATGCCGCAGTCAGGGCAGTTCTTGATAAGACTAGGGTGCATCCAAGGCATTGAATGCACCATCAATTTTGTCCTCTATGAGTGAAGAATGAAGTGGAATTGTGTGGGAAATAAAGTGATCATAGGATACATCCAAGGCTATATAAGCAGGGTTGTAAAATCTAAAAAGCAAGGGGGAGATTTTGTAGTTTCAAACTTTCTATAATTTTGACCAGTAATATCATTTTCTCTTGTCTTAATTTTCTTAAGTTGTAAAGTTGATATAATCATGCATGTTTCTATGTCCTTTATGTGGCTGAATGAGTTAAGGAAATTTAAGCTCCATGCCTTGGTTGGTGTTATCTGTGTCATTTGTAAAGTAGTCTATTATGTAGATTTTTCTATAGTTATGATTTAGAACGTCATTTGCTTTTGTCTCATTTTCTTGAATAAAAAGGTTTACATAACTATAGGTGACTTTTGCACCTCTTATGTGATTGGAATATTCTATTAGGAAGATCAAACACTATGCATTTGTTGACATTCTCTATGTCTCAGTGAAAGACTTCCCTGTTGTAAGCCTCTGTTTCTATCGTGTTGACCTTTTACATTGATCATGCACTTGTCTACTCTTAAATGTAATTGAATCCTATAATATTCTCACTACGCATTAGTTAGTATTAGGATTACACTTAGGTGCATTGCCATAGTTAGGTTTCAATTACTACATTTTGCGTTTCTGTCTAGTCTCCTATCCCTTTTCCCCAACACCCATACAAAAAAGAAGAGACTAGCTTCTCTAAAATTTGGATGTTGTTTCCAGCCGCATTATCCCACAGCTTAAAACTTCCCATTATTGATTGGTTAAGATCAAGTGAAATTTTACGACATCAACAAATGCATGAAATGGAAATCTAAGTAAACAAGATTTATGGTTGTTTCTAGATCACCCTAGCCATGTAGACCCTAGGGAGAGCCTTGAAAACATCCATTTTACACCTTTGGACTAAGTCACAATTTGTAATGAAAATAGTGAATTTCATCCTTTAATTTCCTATAGGGGAAGGGGTGAGATCATACACACAAATTTATTTTTGCTCAAAAAATTATAAAACAAACAATGATAGATGACTTATTCAAAATAAAAATTTGAAGTGAGTTTGGTTTTAAAGCACCAAATTGAAGTGTTTGGTGATGTTATTTGGCCCCTTGGCCTTAAGTTGCAATTTTTTTTGAAAAACAAATATAAAAAAATTAACATAAACATGTAATTTTTTCCTCTTAAGCACCAAAGGAAAGTTCCTAATTATTTTTAAGCACCAAAAGGAGGTTAAAAAGACTTAATTAAGCTCAAATTTTCACTTTCCTCATGGGTCCTACATAAAAAATAGATAAATTCATTTAGTTTTGAGTCACTTTCACTTTTGAGACAAATAACCTTGGTTTAAGTGCTCTCAGGTCTATGTTTTTGAAAAAACATAGTGACCACTGATGATCCCTATTGATCATCATCAATTCCTATAGACTTTCACTGGTCAATAAAAAATTATGGTAGATCAAAACTTAACCATTGATGGTTACCTATAGACTCAAAGGCATAAATGTTATGGTTCAAAAAAGATGTCAGGATAAAATCTCTAGAAGTTAGGCTTTCAGATCAATGCTATGTTTAGAATAGACTTAGAAAACACAAATCATTAGCAACAAACTTGAGAAAATGCTCAAAATGAAAATTTTTAAATGGATGTTCCCCTACGACCCAAACAAGGTCAATTGCCCTTAACCATCGATGGTCACTAAAAACCATCTTTGGTAACTGTATAACCTATGAGTGTATAAAAAACATTAGAAACATGGAAAAACAAGAATATAAATTATTTTTAAGGAATTTTTAATGACTAAAATGGAAATTTGAAATTACCATGATGTCTTCCTTGATTAAATGGACTCCGTGAATCCCACTAGGCATGCCAAGATAGAGGATGGATTACAAATGTTGTTAGTCAAGCATTAGTTAGTAAATCCATGAAAATGCATAAAGAACTCAAAAAACAAATCCAACCTATTCCAATAGGGTTTGTTAATGATAGTGAAGAACAAATTAAAATAAAGTAATACCAATTACCTTCCCAAACTGATTCTACCACCCAAGAGTGGCTCCAAGCATGTTTTCCACTTGATTTAATGCTCTTGTCTTTGTCAACAATGGCTACTTTGCTCCTCCATTAGCTCAAGAACACTATGCATAACCTAGGATCAATAGAAGAAATATCTAATCTAGCCTATCAAATTAAGCTTTCAAATAAAACACAATGATCAACATAAAAGGTTGTGGAGACAATTTTACATTATAAGTTTACAATAAAAATAGATTAAAAATGATGTTCTATGCCCTTCTATTTATAGAGTTTTAGAATAGGTCAGGATCAACCATGACCATCCATCTCAAGATTGAGATGTGTAGTCATGAATTAATCTAAGATTTATAATTAAAACCATAAATATCCTCATAATGATTTGAGAGGAAGGGGCATTAATTACTCATGGGTGCCCATAAGCTTGATATTTTTTGCATTTATGGCTTATGGATGCCACCCTATAAATTATGTCACTAGGTGATGCAAATATTGAGAATAAATTTAAAATAATGAAATTATAAATAACCTCCATGGAAAATCCACTTAAGTTATTTGAATTAATTAGCTTTAAACAAGATTAATCAATTTTAGTATAATTCTTTGAAAATTGGTACTCAATTAATCAAAATGGTTATAAAGTAATAGTATTGGGTCATAATTTGACTCAAGAAGAAGTGGAAGGATATGTTAGGTGTATTTGAACCATATTCCCATTTAGGATGTTGTTGACACAAAATAACAAAGGTACGTGATATATACTAATGAATAGAAGAAAAGGTGATCCAGAGTGCAAAAAGGCAAAATCATCATTTTGACTCAAAATGAATTGATAAAAGTTAGGAATAATGTAAAATTTATTATCTAATTTAGGGATACATTGGCATAAATTGGTAATTTTATATGACAATATCGAACCATTTATCACGTTTTTAGTGATTTTGGCTTAAATTGTGCATTTGAGTGCAAATCAAGTAAGATTGACAATTTCAACACAAATAGTGTTAGGAATTATATGTCTACACCATAATCACATCACATAAGATCTATAATCCATAATAAAATCATAATATATACAACCATAATTCATCAACACTTTTACATAAATGCCCATAATCCATAATCTAATCAACTCATTAAAATACATAATCACATAATCAACGTCACATCCATATTAATTTAATCATGAACATTTTAAACATTTATCCATACATCCAAATCACATCCACCATAAATAATAATCATGATACATAAGCATTTTATAACATTTAAAATCCATAATTAGCTAATCTAATCACATCACATAAAAATCCATGATTCATAATCCATAAACAATCCATAATGCCAATAATTCATAAACATTTTAAATATAAATCCATCACATGTAACAATCATAATAAATCACATCATCTAATAAGCTAAAATCCATAATCTAACTGTAATCATAATCTATAAACATCCATAATACATAAATATAATCGATAATCATCAATATATATATACATTGTATTGACCAGAGAGCCACATACATGTATACATACACTTTGATGTACATCAATTATATATATATATATATATATATATATATATATATATATATATATATATATATATATATATATATAATTGATGTACATCAAAGTGTATGTATACATGTATGTGGCTCTCTGGTCAATACAATGAATATAAATACATCAACAAATGGATTACTGTGTAAACTATAGCCTACTCAAGTGGATGCTCTCCAAGTCCCCAACACCATCTCTGATCCCATATCCTCCTCCATCTCATCCTCTGTCTCTATACCTATCTCTCCTTTAGGATACACTCCCCATGATCATTGACCCTATATGTGTTTTCTTGGAATAACTTCCCTATGCTACTATATGGGAAGCATAGCATGAAATATCTAGATGTAGATCTAGTAAAATTTTCTCATAATAGTGAATCTCTATAGACAACTCCCTATATCTCTCAATGCTCATAGTCCTTACCTATCCTATGCTCAATCACACCACCTCTCCAACTATTTGCACTAATATCTCTCCCCCTCCTCAAGTTATTTCTCTCTGCCTGATATCAATCCTGATCCTCTACCACCATAGCATAACTTAGCTATAATGAGTCAAACCCCACCTATAATGTATCTAATTGGGTATAAAGTGTGTCTCACTCAATATGAACTATGGTAAGAGCCCCTTATGCTATAGCTAGCTATCCTTGTAAGGTGATACATTGATCATTCAGTGTATCCCTCTATATGATAGGCTCTACCACATCTATCTCCTCCTCCTCTATTTCTTCCTCTCCTTCGTCTCCCCCATCCTCCTCATCTCTCATCTCATTCTCTCCTCTAACCTCATCAACCTGCTTCATCTCCTTATTCCCTCCCTCCTGACATGGATGCACCACCCTTTCCTACCTCATTAACCATTGTCATACCCAACATGTTGTAATTACTAGAGTACATCCTACATCCCCCACATCATCTCCTACTAGCTCTAGCTCCTCCTCCATATGGACATCTCTAGTGACTAGTCATGGAAGCTCTTACTCAGTCTCATCTTGATTGTATACATTTAAGTCCCATATAATCTCTTATACCAACCCAAACTACCATCATACTTTCCCAAAATGGAGATTAGGTACTCCATCCTCCTCCCCATCACCCACCTCTCTCTTCATATACCTATAAGATCTACCTCCACCTTAGGCCACACAGAGAATATTAGATAAGGTCACCAAATTATGTCTACATCTCTTGGATCCTCTAGGACCCATTGGTAGTAATCGAGGTCTCAAATAACATCTTTAAAACCTCATACTAGATCAACCTTCCATAGTAGGAAGACTAAGTTGTACTCAATATCATACCATCATATCCATGAGGTACCAATGGGATACACTACCCTAATGTGCTCATAGGCCTAAAAATGTAAAATCAAAATCACATCCAAGTCGTATCACCTCTGGGTCTTCCAATCATAGAGCTCATTGTAAATATATGCTAGTAAAGTGGATACCTAGATAAAAACTATTTGGTGTAGACACCTAAAATTGGCCACCAATAACCTCCAATCAGGCTTTTGGCTAATTTCCAACCAAAATGCATAATTTGGCCTAAAAATGATAAAACATGATAAAATATGTGAAACTAACATATTCAAGTGCCTATTTTGGCTAGAGTATCACTAAATGGGGTAATGCAATTTATGGGCCAACTAACTTTGATTAGTTCATTTTGAGTCAAAATGCCAAATTTGTACTTGCATGCTCTAGACTAATCTTTCCTATCAAATATTTTGCACAAGAGTCATGCCTTTGTTATTTGTTGTTGGTAATATTTTAAATGGGAACACACACCCAACATATCTAATAGTGACTTCTAATTCCAATCTAGTCAAATTTAAGACTAATAATAAGGCATTCTGATCAATTTGAGTAATTTGTGCATAAAGTGCCTAAACATGCTTAAGAGATAATTAATCCAAATCAAGGCCTAATTAATAATTCCATGGAAACTTATTGACTAATTATTTTTGGAAATGAATATTTAATATATGCATCATCAAGTGACCTCATTTTTTGGGAAGACATCCCTAGGCCATAAATGCCACAAAAATCAGGATTCATGTCTGCCATGCCTCATTAATGCCTTCCATGATTTTTAATTGCCCTTTCTTCCAATTTCATGATGAGGATAATTACAACCTTAATTCCAAAAATTAAATCAATCCTCAACCACACATCTCAATCTTGAGATAGATGGTTGAGGTTGATTCTGATCAAATCCAAAAATCTATAAATAGGAGGCCTCTCAACATTATTTCCAAGCTTAATTAGTGCAAAGTTATAATGCCAAATAGGTTCCAAAAGATTCAATAAACTAGTGTTATAATTCCAAATTGATTCCAAGCCAAGCCAAGCCATAAGCCAAAGGTGCCAAAGAGATATGGAGGTAGCCAAGCTTCCATTACTAAGGACTTCATGAGCACAAGCCGAGTAAGCCACCACTATAAAATCATTTGGAGCATACAAGGAAGGTGAAAGAATTATTATGTTTTTATTCCTTGATTTTTAGTTATCTCTGTCATTTTATTTTGTTAACTAAGCTCTCTCTAGTGTTTAGGCCTAGAGATGTTATGTTATTAGTGTGTTTATTTAACTTTGTTTTCATTTTGGAAGTAACACCATACTAATCATCCTCTCTTGATTAAAATTCCTAGATCACATTATGGCATGCCTAGTGGGACCAGATACATCCCACACATGAAGGATATCCTTTTTCAACTCTAAAATATTTATTTGAGCCTTTAAAACTCTTACAAATTGATTTTCTAACTTTATTTTGCCAGTTTTGGTTGCCATGGTTTTTACATAGTAATTGATGTTAGTAGAAATATTGAGATTGATTACTAGCTTAACTGATGTCAGTCAATAGAACTAACATCAACTATATCTCAGTTAGCCATAACTGATGTTGATGGCAATAACTAACGTTGGTCACTCTATTTTTTCCAAAAACATAGACCTGAGACCTCCTTTTTCAAAGATTGTTATTTCAAACTCAAAAGGGATTCAAAGCTAAAGGACATGCTAATAATTTTTATACAAGACCAAGTGAGATTTTTTCTCAAAACATGTTTAAATCACTTTTGCATATTTAAAATTTGACTAGGAACTTTGTTTTGGTGTTTAAAAAATAATTTAGGTGTTTTTGGTGAATGTTTTTCAAAGTTTTAAACTAAGACCAAGGGGTCAAATGAACACCACCAAACATTTCATTTGGTTTTCAAATAGAACACATTTGCCAATTTTCGCTTACAATAGTTGTTTAATTGGATTTTTTTTGGAAAAAAGAGGAATGTTGCATGTATGCTCTTTCATTTGTCCCCTATAAGGAACCCTTGGACTCAAAAGTGTCATTCCTATTAAAAAGTATCCTAGTCCAAAGCTTAGAAAGAAAGTCATCTAAATCACTCCTCAAAAACTCATCAAAGTTTGGGTGACCTTGAAAATGACCCTAAAGTATTTCTACTTTATGCTTTCTTTATTTATGCATCTTGGCTTACAAGGGGGACATCATTACCTCCCACAAGTTCTTTAGGGAGCTTTGACCCAAGGTTTCACATCCTGGCATTGAATTCATTTGGCTCCTTTAGAGTTACACATGGGATGTAGTAGCACTTTGGACATCGCATAACACTGAGTGAATAATTGGATGTAGTGGTTGAAAAAAGGAATAGACCTTTTTACAACAAGCCAAGTGATATGGACCCAAAATCCATGCTTTTATTTTGCATTGTTTGTTGTGAAAGTCATTGTGAAATTCATTTCCATAAATAATTAGAAACTTGTTAGATTTTAGACAAATCCCCACTTGCCACAGATGTATTGTTGGTGGAAGTTGCACCTCAAGGCCCATGTCACAGTACTATCATTTGAGAGAAGTGGGGGTGTAAAAAACATAATATATAATGCACATTTAATTTTAGATGAACACTTAAAATCCTCTCAAATGGCGTATATTGATATATTCCAACAAATACCAAGCAACCTTGTCATTTTAGGATCTAAGGGTGATTATTTGGTTGGTCTTGTCCAAAGTTTAAAGGCTTGTTTGGTGTCAAAAATTGGTGTAGATAAATGATCTTAACCAAACACATAGTCCAAATTTTCCTTTGAACAAAGAGGTATTATGCTATTCATGTGAGGTCATCAATTTTCCTTGTTCAAAGCTCATCAAAAGGTTGAGAGTCATATCATCCACTTTGGCACAATTATGCTACCCAATTGAGTCTAGACCTTTACCAATGTTGTTTAAGTCCTTCACTTATAATCCAACTTTGGAATTACACATTTACAATTTTATAGGGTTGATGTGTTAAGTTGGTTCACCATTTTCACTAAACTTGAGGGAAATTAGGTTTAATATCCAATTTGGGTTGAAGGCCATTTAAAACTCATAATCATTATCATCACTTGATATACTTAAGAAATTTTATGCTAAACACTTATACTTTAAGTATATATGCCACCGTATTTTGAGTTAAGAAAGGTAGTGTTATGCTATTAGAATTATAGATAATGTCTTTACCTTAGAAAGTTTTTGAAACAAAATTTTTGTCACACCTTTTGGGTAGTATAACATTGTTACACTACTTAAATCATTTTGAACATTGTTTCATAGACCTTTTTGTATAGAGTTCCAAATTTGTTCCTACATTTTTAGACAAATTTGAGTGTACCTTTGTGATCCTTTATCTAAAGCACATTTATACTATTCACCCTTGTCTAGCCTATTTGTTAAAATAACCAAGTTTTATACCATTATTTATGAGATAATAAACTATTGCTAAAGTCCCTTTTGATTCATACCTTATACCTAGTTAATCAAGTTCATGACCAAGAATCAAATGCCTAGGGTTTTTTAGAAGTGTTTCAAATATGTTAGATTAAAACTTTCATCTATTTTCAAATTCTATCTTTTGACACCATTTGGCCAAGAGTCTTAGTACATGCCTTGTCTTACCCTAGCTTTTGACACCACATTTGGCCAAAACACCCAACAACTTTAAAATTTCTAGATTAGACTGATTTGAAACACCTCAACCTTAGAGTTTGGCATTTCAATTTTTTGTCCATTTACTTGATTATCTTTGTGTGAACAATGAAAATGTTAGATATTTTACACTAGTTTATTTCCTTACAAATCTTTTCATAAACCTTTTGATCTTTTTGACAAATCTAGACCAAGTTGAAGGCATCATTTGTTTTAGATTATATCCTTTTTAAATTTTGTAAAAATCTTTGACCTTTTATTGCAAAGCATTGATTATGTATCCTAACATGTATTCCTACACTTGTAGTGGACTCATATACAATCCAGGGATCAGTAATGTAGTTACATATGAAGAAATAGTGCAAGACCCCTATGTGGATAACATTTATTATGAGATAGATTCTTATCCCTCCTATAATACTCAATTAGGGGCACAAAGCCAAGATCTATTAGATAATTATCTGGTTAACACACCACCTTATTCAGAACAAGACCAAGAACAAATTGTGAAATACCTAGCTACAATACCTACAATGGATGAGCTAGTTCTTCAACAGTCATATTCTAATAATACAACTTCCACTTAGGATCCATTTTTGTTTGAGTGACATTTCTTAGAGAATAAGGATGAGATTTTGGTTAGAGCCATAGAGGTAAGGGCCAAGTTTCTGGTATACTTCCCCCATGAAAATTTACCAAGTCTAGTAAGAATACCCCATAATATCATTTACAATCAATAAGCTTCTTCTAGCAATCCTATGGCTCTAGTCCAAACAACGTACCAAGATCTTAATATATCTAATTGAAGCAAAAACATCATGGAAGATCATTTTAACCAAATGCAAACAACATACCAAACCTACCTAAATTTAGCATGTGATTTTAGTCAGATGAACATGGTGAGTAAGCCCCTCATTAACCTAGTACCTTTAGTAGGAGTGTTGATGGAATTAACTAGACAAGAAAATCCAAGTTTTTACCTAGTTATATGAATTTCTTTGATAGATAACTTGATGCATATACCAAATATTAAAGAAGTGTCTTTGGCTTCTACAATGAATAGTGAGCCAAACATAGTGGACAATGTGAAAATAGCATCCAATCTTGATCAAAGTAGTACTAACACACAAACAACAAGCCAAAAACATGTGCCTATAGTTAATCCCATGAGCAGATCATCATACCAAGGAATAGGAGTTTTTGCAACCTAGCCTCAATCAGCTACTTTCTCAAGTATACAACTTACGGGGTTAGGTAATCAAACAATGGCCAATATCATGCCTCAATGATAAGATGTGATGAATCTTATTGTCCCTCAATAGGTAGTGAGTAATATTCCACAACAAAAGACACAGTATAGTGTATCAACATAATAAAGGATGAATACATTGCTATCTTAATCAGGGGAAACAAATATTCCACCCCACAAGGTAACAATCAACATACCTTTTTAGTCATAGACTAATATGCTAGTCCAAAACCAAGCAATGACTAGTCAATAATGTACAAATATTCATCAGCAAAAAAAGTTGAATCTACAACCTACTTTCACTTCCTCATAAGGATTCATGCAACAAGGAGGTCCCCATGTTTCTTAGGTACCTACTAGACAACCATTAGTTTAAAATGTGCCACAAATCTAGAGACAGGGTTTTGGTCCATAAGTTCCCACTCAACAGCAAAGTTTGATTAGTCAGCAATATTTCCATTTTTAACCACAACAGTCACAATATAATTATATCCCTCCATCCCAACCATAAAATCCTCTAGGTCAAACCTTTATCACCAACCCAAACTAGAATATCATGTAGCCAAATATGGAATTTAAAGTACATCCTAATCCACGTATGTGTATTCCTAGTCCATTCCCCAACCAAGCCAATATACCTCGACGAGTGTCTCCATTATACCCTAGTCAAAGTGTCCCACTTGTGACCTCTTAGCCATATATCCAAACCTAAATTCTCCCTTAAACCAATAGTCCATCTAGTTTCCTATCCTAAGAATTGCAACAGATGAATGATGTAATTGCTGCCATTCAAGTTGGAAAACAAACTAAAAAGTTCAAATTGGATGATGTATGTTCCAATCCATTTAACATGGAGTATTTTTAGATACCATTTTCTCCAAGATATGAACTGCCAAAAATTGATAAATACAAAGGAAAAGGTGATCCTAAGGCTCATTTAACCAAATTCTTTGTCGCATGTCAACTAGTGGCATATAATGACATATGCCTTTTGTTGTTGTTTCCACGGAGCTTGGCTAAACAAGCCCTGGAGTGGTTTTTGAAGTTTCTCAATAATTTAGTAATGAAATTTGATGATGTTTTTGATAAATTTGTGTAGGACTTTTCCTATAATCTTGAGCATGATATTTCATTAGTGGACTTGACACAAGTAAAGAAAAAAGTTAGGGGGAGTTTTGTGAGTTATTTATAGTGATGGAGATCCCTTACAAGCCATTTCACCCATAGTTTACTAGATAAATAATTAGTCATTATGTTTACCAAAAATTTACATAGTGAGATAGCCTATCATCTTGAACTACAATGTGCGCATACGTTCAAAGAGATCATTGATAAAAGTTTATTGATTGAGAGGGAACTCATCAATAAAGGAATCATCAAGATTAATTAAACTAATCAAAATCAAAGTACCAATCAGTGATATGACCAAAATCCCATCCAAGCACAAGCATCACAACCAACACAAGCCAATAATCATGAATAACTGAAGCAATTCAACTATAATAGGAATGTTATAGGAAATGCAGTAACCAAATCTCATCATGTCCAAACTATTCATACATCATCTACACCACCTTTTTAGCTTAATCCTACCTAGCAACCTCTCCCACCAATGCCATAAGAACAATAACAAAGACTTAGACAATAAATACAATAGTTGTTACTAGTGCAAACCCCTCCCCCTAGAAGAACCATCCCTACACATTGTGTCTTTAGTGCCTTAGAAGAACCTATTGAGTCTATATTTCACAAGCTTGCTACTAATAATATGATTAGTTAACCCATACCAAAACATTATCTGCAAGGCATTCCTTATCCTGATTGGTACTTTGAAAATGAATTTTGTGACTATCATCAGGTCAATGAGCATAATCTATGAAGATGTATCCAAATAAAGCATTTAATTGAGAATATGTTGGAGAATGGGGAGATAAAATTGGATAATGGTGCTTCCACTTCCAATCAAACTCTTGGGATCTATCAAAACCCCTTTCCCTAACATAACAATCAATCATAGTAGAATAATTAGCAACAACAATAATGGCCAATGTAGTAGTAGAATCAATTGTTTTAAAATCAAATGTTGAACTAGAAAAACCAACAAAATTAGCAACATAATCCATAATGACAGAACAATGGAAAAACCCAAGGTCAAAATGGTAACAATCAACAAACCTACCATGTAGTTGTACATGACTACAATAAGGTTGTAGGTCATATTGTAGGGGGTAGCATTAATACCATCTCCATTAATCCTAGACCAAACACTAATAAGCCTATACCATTAATAAATAATACTATCCAACCAACTTACATGGATAATCCTTCTTTGACCTATGAGTGCATACAAGCAAACATGCAAACTAAGACATCCACGTTTGGATCTTATAGTGATAACTCATTCTTGCCACATGACCACATGTAAGCACACCGACAACTAAGACTTGTTCTATCTGGTCCCACACCATTTTCAATATCAGTTAGCAATAATGGCCTAGTATTTAATCTTGATTGTGTAATCACAACTCAAAGGTCAAATATTAGTATCCTAGGCCCATAACCATCTACCACTTTGCATGTCATCCAACCAACCATTTAGCCTTAGAATAAACCATTCACTACTAACTAAGATAAGAAGTTTGATATTGTGGAACAATTATAGAAGACACTAGCACAAATTTTTATTTTAGATTTACTATAGATGTCAATAGTCCATAAAAACATCTTAAATGAGTTTTTGACCGAATCCACTATTGCTAGTGACATATCCCCTAATAAATTTCAAGCTTTGGTTGGACATCTAGCTCTAGCCCAACAAGTCACATTCAACCAAAATGATATGTCTTCCCTTGACCCACTCCATAGTAACCCATTATATATTGAGGTTTATATTAGATGACATAAAGTGAAATATGTCCTTATAGACAATGGATCTAGCCTCAACATAGTGTATCTAAAGCTCATCAAGCTTCTTGGGTACACAATGACCAATCTCCAGCTAGAAATAATAACTATTAAAGCCTATGATAATTAAGAGAATCACATGGCACCATTCATTTGTTAGTTATAATTGAGATTTTAACCCATGATACACTTTTCCAAGTGCTAGATCTTGAGTTATCATACAACATGCTCCTAGGTAGGCCTTGGTTACATTAGATTCATGCAGTCCTATCAACACTGCACCAATGTATCAATTATTCCCACTTAGAGATGGAAGTGAATATTATAGGAGATTTACACCCATATGAGCACTACAAACATCTTGAGGTTGAGTTTCAAAGCTATAATTATTAGTACATTATGAATCCAATTTCCAAATAGGATAGAGGAAAAGCTATACTTATTGATCCTTCATCAGATAATTACATAGATCCTAATACCTTAGATTCCATTTCCCACATGTCACCTCCTAAAGCTTCTACTCATTTAACCATTTTAGATAATAGACTAAGAAAATATGTGACCCATGATACATTTCATATTGCCAATCTTCCTCAAAATTTGAAAACATTTGGGTGAACTAAGGTCATCCCACATGTGGATTGTAAATGAAAGAACAAAGATAAGGGACCTATCACATTTGTACCATCATCTGGCCTAGGACCTAACCCTCTTAAAGGGGACAAATCATGGTTATACAATGATGACCAAGTTGATTGTTATAAAAATACAAAGTATGTTATTCCCAATAGGATCATGGAACATCACAATTATGAAGGAAGAGGCCTCAAACCAAATCAACAAGGAACCATCAAGCCAATTTCCATGACTAAGTATGAAAGACCTTATGGACTTGGATATGAACTACCTAAGGAGTGACCCCACATATCTTATTCAAACTCCATCACCAGTGACTAGTGATGATGATCTCGACAGTGAAGCAGAGTCTGATCATAGCCTTACTTTTGATAACCTAGTTTGAACCAACCTATTTGATAATAATTCCATTTTTACCCTTACCCAAGCTATTCATCATAATCCATTGGCATTATATTATCCCCAACTAATAGATTGGGACCAACAAAAATCTAGTCTATCGATTGATGAGTCCAGAATGATGAGGCATTCTATGATTTCTTAGGCCTTAGAGAACATGTTCTATTAGGAGATCACAAATCAGGATTCTCAATCACATTGGATCCTACAACCTATTTTGGAGAGTGAGTGAACACCCTTATCCAAAAAAAAAAAGTAAAACATTGAGGTCCCAAAGTGAAAACCTCTTTGAGGTTCTTTTTGACCAATGAAAATGTAAAGATAAAGGCAAGTCTAGTGGTGAAAACTTATTTCGGGTGCCATTAGATGGGGATGTTCATTATTCTTCAAATTTAGACTAGGAGACCACCAATGATGAACTTGCCTACAGATCTGAATTTAGTTTTGAGAAACAAAAAGTATTTGATCAAATACTTCAAGAATTTTTGACTATTTTTATCACATGGCTAATCTCCCATTAGGGGACTCAAATTCATCATACCTAGGAGAAGTTGAAGAGAAAGTCCTAACAGATGACCTTGATATAGTCTAATAGTTCAAGATGATGCCTACTATCCTAGAAAATGGTTTGAACCTTTTAGTCAAAGATACAATAGAGGTAAACATCAAGACTCCATCAGACCTGAAATGGATAAAATAAGGAGCATCTCTAACTAAGGAGGAATGATATCTCTTTGCAACTCTATTGAGAGAGTTTGTGGATATTTTTACATGGGCCTATTCTGACATGCTAGGTTTAGACCCAACCTTGGTTCTATACCACTTTGTGGCTAACCCTCATGCTAAATCAATAAAACAAAAGCTACATAAGATACATCTTTACATTACTTTATTGGTAAAACAAGATTTGAAAAAACTCTTATAATTAGGATGTATCTGATCCATTGATTACTTAGAATATATGTCTAATGTAGTACCTATTAGCAACAATCTTGAATAAATCAAAATTTGTATTGATTTTCAAGACATCAAAAAAGCTTATTTTAAAGATGATTTTCCATTACCTAATATCGACATGATCATCAACTCCATGGTATGTTATGAGATGCTTTCACTCATGGATGGATTTTTAGGATACAATCATATCAAACTAGTGCCATAAGATCAGCATAAAATAGCATTCTCCACTCCATGGGGAACATTTTTATTTTAGGTGATTCCATTTCACATTAATAATGTGGGAGATACATATCAAAGAGCCATGACTTTCATATTCCATGATATGATGCATGATATTATTGAAGACTATGTCGATGAGATATTAAGAAAATCCAAGACCAAGGCCAACCATCTACTAGTGTTGCATAAGATATTTGAAAGACTATGAGAGTACAAGTCAAATTAAATATAAATAAATATGTGTTCAGTGTAACTTTAGGCAAAATACTTGGCTTCATCATGTCTCATAGAGGTATTTAAGTCGATCCAGCTAAAGTCTATGCTATAACCAAGATGTCACCACCAACCAATTTAAAGCAACTTTGTAGTTTTCAGGGTAAGATATAGTCAATCCAATGCTTCATCTCTTAGTTAGAAAACAAGTGCCATCCATTTACAATTGAAGAAAGGATTTGAATTTCACTGGGATGACCATTTCCAAATAACTTTTCAATAACTTAAAGACTACCTTGTCAACTCACCTATTTTATTACCTCCTATGCCAGGAAATCCATTCTTGTTATACCTATAAGCTACTGATCATGCCCTGGGGGCACTCTTGGCTCAACATGATGACAATGGAAAGGAGCATGCTTTATACTACTTAAGTCATACCTTGGTTACATATGAACATAACTATGTACTTGTTGAAAAATCTTGTCTAGCCATGATTTTTGCAACTCAAAACTTGCATCATTACATGTTGAATAATACAACCATGATAATATAAAATGTAGATCCACTTAAGTATCTACTATATAAAATAAATTTTCAAGGTAGAATGGCTAAATGTATCATGCTTCTCAGTGAATTTGACATAGAGTATGTTAATTAGAAAGCAATCAAGGGATAAGTTCTTATAGTTCAACTTACTAAAGCACCTCTCATGGACATACAACCACTCAAGTTTCAATTTCTTGATGAATCCATCATGACCATTATTAATACACCCCTTGAGGAGAAGCCTTGGAAGCTATACTTTGATGATTCATTCACTGCACATGGATCAGGGGCAGGCTTATTGATTATTACCATAGGGGGATGTAATCCCTAAATCATTCAGAATCAACTTTCCTTGTAAAAACAACATGGTTGAGTATGAATCACTTGTTGCAAGACTTCAATAAGTAGTGCATTGGAATATATCTCATCTTCAATTTTATGGTCATTCTCAGTTAATCATCAATTAGATCACAAATCATTTTTAGACCAAAGATGATAATTTAGTTTTATATAAAGCCATGGTTGACACTCTTAAAAAGCAAATTGCCAACATTCAGCTTGAACATATATCAAGGGCTAGTAATAGAACTATAGATGCCATGGCTACTATTGGCTCTCTGATTTGATAATTAGATAAAGCTAGAGAGTATCAATTCTTCATCAAGAATTTATCAATACCAGCTCATGAACCTTCAATCATTACCATGATTTGTGATATTGTTGGTCCTAATTCTATCTGGTACTCAGACCTTTACAACTACCTTCATGACCATGTTTTAACACCTAACCTATCTCAACAACAAACCAAAGCCTTCATTCCTCATTTCACTCATTATACTCTGCTTGGATCCACCCTTTACTATCATAGTTTTGATAGAACTTTGCTTCATTGTTTAACTTTAGTAGAGTCTACAATAGCATTAAGAGAAGTTCATGAAGGAGTATGTGGAGCCCATTATATTGAGGTAGTCCTATCCAAAAATCTCTTGCATACTGGTTATTATTGGCCCATAATAGACGTAGATGCCACTACTTATGTAGAAAAGTGTGATAAATGTCAATGATATACTAATCTAATTCATATCCTAGCAAAAACTCTAAAACCAATGTTGACACCATGGCCATTTTATACATTGGGACTTGAACTCATTTGGAAGTTTAACCCCACTTCATCTGATGGCTATAAACATATCCTTACCACCATCAAATGTTTCACTAAGTGGGTTGAACATATACCCCTCACTTACGTGACTGGAAAGAAAATTTCCAAATTAATATTCAATCATCTCATCTACCACTATGGTATCCCCTCTAACATTATATCTAATAATGGAGGATCATTTAAGAACAAAGATATAGACTAGTTATGTACTGAATACAACATCACCCAACATTTTTTTACAACATATTACCCTTATGTTAATGGCCATGCAAAGGCATCCAACAAAACCATTGTCAACATTCTCAAAAATATTATCAATGTTTCCAGTCATGATTGACACCTCCAAATATTCCCTACCCTATGGGCATACCATACCAATCATCATACCCCCACAGGAGCCACTTCATACTCACTTGTTTATGGTACTAAAGCCATCTTTCCCATCGAGGTCAAATTGCCTTCACTATGCATCTCTTTCAATCATGTCTTGGATGATCATGACTATCGAGTAGCTCACCTGCAAGAGCTAGACCTACTAGATGAAAAATACACAACCATTCTAAACAATCTTCAAGTATATCAGAATTGACTCAAAGGCCACTATAATTAGCATGTGAAGTATAAAACATTTGAGCTTGGTGATCTTGTTCTTAAAGAAAACCAAAAGAATACCATGGTCAAGAAGAAGCATAAAGGTAAATTCAAACCAAACTGGATAGAGCCTTTCATCATCACTGCAAATAATGGATCAAAAACATACAGGATTACCACACCAGATAGAGAGAAACTTATGGAGTGAATGAATATTTTTCATCTCAAGTGGTACTATGATTGAACATCAAGGTGTATTTTTGTAAAGACCATTTCAGTTATGCCATTTTATTGCTATTCTTCTTTGTACAAATAACATCCTCTTTACTGTATCCACTTTCCATGTCTTACCTATCGACCTAATGTCTTCTAAAAACCTAGCCCATTTGACCTTGATTTTTGTCATTCATTATGTAGTTTTAGCATCAAGGTATCTGATCAATTCATTAGTTAGTTCAAGTATTTTAGATAGGGAGAATATCTTGGGATAGTGTGATAGAAGTTTTGGCAGTTGCATCCTTCATTTGTTAGTCCTTTCTTACCACCAATCTTGCTACTAATTACAACCACCTTTAGGAAAATTAGTACCATTAATTTATGCCATTATGTCCTAGTTATAACCACCTATGGGAAAACTAGGGGAAATACTAATCCTTAATGTACCAACTTGTCACTTCCTATACCACACTATGCCTTTATACTAACTATGCCTATTTTGCTTAAATTGACTATTGTGCTAGTCATGTTCCTCCACTATAATGGTAAAACTACAGTGACTTGAGGTCTTACCCTGGGACTATGCAGGCAATGCTTAATACTTGTTGAGATCAGCTCAATCACCCTTTCCCCCATGCTCTCACCATTTTGTGAGTAACTTAATCCATGCTCTTGTTGTTTTATAAGCAACCTAAGCCATGCTCTTGTTGTTTTGTGAGATTGAACCATTTAGTGTCTCATCATTCTTGATTGAGTTATGACACTCCAAAACACTTCCAAAAACATTTGAAAAATCATTAGAAAAAAAAAACATTGATCACTTCCTTGCCTTAAGGATTATGGGAATCCTTACTAAGATACAAGTAATTTATTTGTCATTTAGTTTCCCCATCCTTTTTAGCCTTTTCTCTCAAACACTTGCCATTTTGTAAGACCATTACTATTCTTCTATCACATCTATTCTATTTGTTTTTGTCAGTTATGATATTCTTCCCATTCCTTGGGAGAATTACATTTGGCCTAAAGTTTTTTTATTGGATATTACATCTATGGAACTATGTAGGCAATGTCCACTTGCCACATGCATATGGAAACAACTCAGCCACCCCCTTTCTTTTCTTCTATTCCCTCATTTTGTTCATTTGTTAAGTTGTCACCTATTTTCTAGGGGTAATGTTTGTATGGTTTCTATTACATTGGTCATTTGTTTAGTTCTATTTATTTTGTTTGTTTGTCTATCTATTTATTTACATTCAACACTATTACCTTGATTCAGTTTATGTGTGTTCATTGGGTGATTCTTTTCCCACACTTACACTTGAATCCATCCATAATCATATGTCTACATTATCATCACGGTTTCTATCATTGGTGTATTGTTTTCTACTGAGTATTGGATTATGAGAGTCATTCCTCATGCATATTTTGGCCAAGTCCTCATGATGTCATACCATGATGCCTATTGACACATGTTATAACAAACCTTAGCTTTAATAAGTCTATTTAGTAATGGTGTCATCTCTTTGGCACTGACATCCAAATTCACTCCCAATCATATCCCAAATTGAGTAATTAACCATGAATGAATTTCAACCTTTATTAAATCAAAGGTGCATCTCCCTACTAGTAGGTTATTCCAATTCATCATTAACCTCTATGTTAATTTATCATCATCCTTGACCAAGTTTATCATGTTTACCATAATCAGGGTCCAATGATTATAACTGCCTATGAGTAAATCATTACACACCATCCCAACTACATTTCTCAATGATTATAACCACCTTTGGGAAAATTATTTTGTTGTCACTACTTTACTTTTTCTACCTATACATGGGCATGTTATCTTGTTTTTATATACTAACTAAGACAACTCCATCTTCTCAATGATTATAACCACCTTTGGGCAAATCATTGTGTTATCATACCATATTTCCACTATTAGGGTAAAATACTTATAACCACCTTTGGACAAATCATTTCACACCATCCCACTTGCATTCTCAATGATTTTGACTACTTTTTTAGTATCATTGTTCTTTCACCCCATCATCTTTCCTTTCTTTGGTCCCCTCACTTTGCTTCTTTCTTTTCAAGGGACCATTTGCTGACTTGCTTGTGCTAATCATTCCCTCGAGGGGGCATCATATAGTTAGTTTATCATCATTGTAGTTGTAGGCATACATGACCTTTTCATTCTTTGAGAAGATGTTACTATGCTTATAACTTTCAACACCTTCCCAAATAGGGGAAAAATTTAGACACCTAAAATTGGCCACCAATAACCCCGAATCAGGCTTTTAGCTAATTTACACCCAAAATGCACAATTTGGCCTAAAAATTCTAAAACCTGCTAAAATGTTTGAAACTAACATATTCAAGTACTGATTTTATCTAGGGTATCACTAAATGGGGTAATTAAATTTATGGGCCAACTAACTTTGATCAGTTCATTTTGAGTCAAAATGCCAAATTTGCACATTTGTACTCTAGATTGCTCTTTCTTATAAAATATTTTACACAAGACTCATGACTTTGTTATTTGTTATCAACAACATCTTAAATGGGTATACACACCCAATGCATCTGATAATGACTTCTAATTTTAATCTAGTCAAATTTAGGACCAATAATAAGGCATTTTGATCAATTTGAGTAATTTATGCATAAAGTGCCTAAACATGCTTAAGAGATCATTAATCCAAATCAATAACTAATTAATAATTCCATGTAAACTTGTTGAATACTTATTTTTGGAAATGAATATTGAATATTTACATCATCAAGTGACCTCATTTCTTGGGAAGACATCCTTAGGCCATAAATGCCCCAACTATCAAGATTCATGCCTCCCGTGACTCATCAATGCCTTCCATGATGCCCTCCATACCTCTTAATTTCTCCTTATTCTAATGTCATGATGAGGATAATTACAAACTTATTTCCAAAAATTGAATTAATCCTCAACCACACATCTCAATCTTGAGATGGATGGTTGAGGTTGATTCTGATCAAATTCAAAAATATATAGATAGGAGGCCTCACAACATCATTTCCAAGCTTAATTAGTGCAAAGTTATAATGCCAAATTGGTTCTAAGAGCTTCAAGAAACTAGTGTTATAATTCCAAGCCAAGCCAAGCCACAAGCCAAAGGTGCTAAGGAGAGATGGAGGTAGCCAAGCTTCCATTGCTAAGGACTTCATGAGAACAAACTAGGAAATCCACCACTATAAAGGCATTTGGAGCATACAAAGAAGGTGATGGAATTATTATGTTTTCATTCCTTGCTTTTTAGTTTTGTTTGTCATTTACTTTTGTTAACTAAGCTCTCCCTAGTGTCTAGGCCTAGAGATGTTATGATATTAGTGTGTTTATTTCACTTTGTTTTCATTTTGGAACTAACACCATACTAACCATCCTCTCTTGAGTCAAATTCCTAGATCACATCTGATGCTCTAGCATGTCTGCAACCACCCCTATCAAACTCCATGGAAATGTTCCTCCCCTTTAGTCTGTGAGTGTATAATAGAATATTGATAATAACATTATTGTCACCAAATCTTGCACCTAAGAATAGGGTGTTCAATCCTCTTATATATTTTGGAAACATGGGAACACTTCGAGGTATGTGAGTGTACCTATAATGGAAGTGAGCCTCTATATTTAAGCGTGAGCTAATTAAATGTATCTTGAAATGCTCAAACCTAATTAACCAATTTTTTATGTGGAAAATATTTAGAAGTTGCATGAAATGAACCTAATATAATGGGGTGATACACCAAGATGTCTTCCATATGACCATCATACTTTCCTACACTAAGAAACAAGGCACACAAACTAACTTCCAAGTCTAATGGATTCTAACATGCGTATTTCAATATGGAGGTGAGATGCATGAGAGATATCCAAGGTAAGTGAACCATAGGCTATTTACATAAATTAAGGCTCATTATACACTTAAAAAAATTTCATATGACCTACTAGAATAGGAAATATTACACAAAAATGAAATACAAGGGAAGAAAGGATAGATAATCATCACTTTGCATCACCATTTAACACTTTCACACTTAGAAAATTGTTCAAGAACTCAAAATCAGATCTAAATTAATGTTCAAAGGTAAAATGTGACATCATTATAGTAGGGATTCACCATACATGGAGTGGAATTTTTTATAAAGTCCAAAATGGTAGCTACTTATAGAATTTGAGAGAGAAGGGGGTAAAGAGAAGTTTGAAGGGAATCAAGATGAGTCCAACTTTATTTGAACCATAGTTATAACTTCTTCTACAATTATGATCATTCAAGATTCTTAATTGATCCAAGTCATTTTAGTTTATTGCACAATTACACTATTCATTCATTGATGCTCTTTGATGGTTTCAACAATAGGATCAAGTTGTATCGAGCTAAGTTCCAACATCAATGTAGTTAAAATAATTGAATCAATATATTAGAGCTTTGTCCTAGTGATAACTATTCTCAAGTGGTTTATCATGGCATGCAAAAGTGGAAAGAAGGGTCCCTTAAAATGCTAGCTCTTGTTCAAACTAAATCATGTTTGAACTCATCCCCATGCTCATAGGTCTACTATAGACAGAAAAGCAATATCAAACTATTTGTTTTCCTATGGTCATTATGTCAATACATAGCTATAGACTATATATCCCCTTTTGGATCCTATTAGGTCTAAAATAGACCCATCCAAATTTTCTAGAATTTAAAATTCATATATGTATGGATCCTTCTTTAAAGAAAATGAACACAATCATAAAATAACACTACAACCCTCAAATTTTTGGATCAGAGGTCCATATTAAGCTTTCATGATGGTCCTTCATGTTATTTATACTTGATTACATCACAATGTCTACTTCATGGCATTTGATTGAGATCTAATGGTGGAATGATGACCCTACATGACCTTGTTTGCTCTGATGGAAAACTTTCCCTTTGGTTTGAACTTGCCTATCATAAATGATTTAAGCTAATCATACTGCTCCAAACTATTTTTATCCACATTAGTCCCATAGATCCCTACTAACTTCCTAAATTCTCTCACACTGTCAGATCAAAATTCACAAATGAATGTGGTTCCTCAATTTTATACCATGAAGATCTGTGCTCATGCCACTTGTCAATCACGTGTTAATCTTAGGATCCTATTATCATTCTGTCGGCTTCTACACTTGTGTCATGTGGTAGCCTGTCAATATCCTTGACCTTTTGACTCATCTCACACCATAATATCAAGATGTACATTGTAACTTGAACCATCATATCTGTTGGGACCCACTATTTGAAATCTATTGACTATTTCATGAGATCAAATTTGATGACCACACTCCCATCATTTGATGTCCATATGACCGTATTTGACATTTTCATGATCGTCAAATATAAGATCAAAATGGTTTGTTTTTCTCAAGATTTATTTTGAAATTTGCATGAATGTATCCCATTTTTTGACCAACTTTGGAGGCTTGGATATGGAAGCATAAAGGGCATAGAAGCACCAAATTTATAAGAGATGTTCTTGATATTAAAAGGATTATGCCCACTAGATGCACTAGTTTCAAGAGATTTCTAAGTGAGTTTATAAATTATAAAAATAGGTTATCTGGTATATTTATTTATGATTTATACATGCCCATAATTGGTCATTTGAACCTAAATGGCTATTTTTTAGGCTTGAATTTGACACTTGCATGAATCTTTTTCTCTACATGACCAACTTTGAGGATGTAGATCTTGAGCTATAAATCCTTCATGGGAATGAAAATTTTAGAGCAAGATCTTGGCATCAATGAATCCATGTCACTATAATATTTTGGCTCACATGGATTCTTTGGTGAAGATGAGAAATGCTCAAACAATCTAGTCTACTCATTTCCATGTGACATATATGATGACCTAGCTCCTTATACTCGACAAGATGAGCTTTGAAGGATTAGATATTGAGATAGAAGACTTATTAAGATATTAAACTTGATAAAAATGATATTTAAACTAAATAATTTGATCATGTGTGGTTTTATGGTCACATGAGGCTTTTTGAGCATATTTATAAAATGCCCAAGTTAACTAGTCACATCTAGTTCTTCATGATGTCCTGATGATGGTCTAGCTTCACAAGACTAGATCTTAAAAATTTTATTGATCTTTGAAAGCTTGAATGAACTTATTAAAACCCATGTGAACTCTGTCTATGACCCTAACTATTTGGACACCATGAAAACTTGCCACTTGCATATATGACTCAAAAATGACCCCTAAGACACCAAATAACACAAGGACTAAGTTATACTATGAACATAGATAGAATGAACTATGAAATGACATAAAACAAGCTATAACATATATTATGACATTATAAAAATCCCCTATACAAGATTCTAGCTATAGGGGGTTGACCCAAATTGGCTTGTGGTAGAATTGGTCAATATTTTTGATGATTTCCTAAGGGTGATATGCTTGCTATGCCATGACCAGTTATCTAATACCATAAATTGGGATATGGAGTCACATGTATAATAGGTTTGACACATAAATCACCTTGAAAAATACATAAAATACAAACAAACCAACAAAAATCAACACACAAGACAAGAAACTAAGCAAAAAAATAGATGTGCTTTAAAAGCACTTATGGAACATAACACAACAATAAAGGAAACACACACCTAAACAAACTATCTCAAGAACTAACTACCCTGAGATCAAAACTTCATCAAGGATCAAAAGGGAATTTTGAAACCTCTCTTGCTTTATGACATGAAGGGTTGAATGAGACATGTAGCCTTTGATCCTTGACATTGATGCCTCCATCTTCTTCATGGTGTTTACCAACTTCATTGGAATGATTTTAATGAGAACCAATCAAAACCAAATATGATGGATATGTAAATAAACTCTTCTTACATCTAAACAACCTCAACTTTCTCATATGGTTCCTCAAATATGACCTCCAATGGTGGTTGAACAAGGATTTCTTTTTTTGGTTTCCATAATGTCCTCAATAAGATTAGGTTTCTCCTCAGCTACAATTTCTTAAATATCATCATGGATATTTGCATAGTCTACCCAATATTGTTCATTTTCCTCCGTGGAAGACTCTTTCTTCACCTTGTCATGTACTTGGCTCCCAATGTGCAAGTTTGAAGATATGATAATCTTCTCAACCTTACTCTCCTTGGTAGATTGTACTTGATGTTTGGAAGCATCAAGATCTTCTTATTCATGATTGAATACCTTTATATATGGCTCAATATCATGTGGGTCTCTTGACTATTTTTGAGGTGTAATAACTTATGCCTTACCCTCACTTTCTATGTCTACAATCTCTTAGTCACTAACACCATCATACTGATTTATGATAATAGATTATTGATCAGCATAATGACCTTCATATTTATGCTTGATGGAATAATTATCAACATGATTATTAGTATCATTATAAACCTTGTCATTAGACATAGACTCTTTTGAGAAAAAATAGACTTACCCAACTTGTCAAACTCTTTGCATATGGCATTGGGATTTTGCCATGGTTCCTCTTCATTCATAACATGAGACCTTTATGCAGGCTTATTGAGACAATCATCAACATGCTTGTTAGAGGCATTATCCAAATAGATGTAGACTTCTTGGGAGGAGGATTAACCTTACCAGGATGATCAAACTCATGACATATGAAATCAAACTTTTAACACAAGTCATTTTCATCCAGTTCATGAGTGTCATCTTCAAGATCTTTTTTAACTATCTTGGTCTCATGAGACTATCTTAGGAATAAAAATTATTGAGGATTAATTTGACCTTCTTCTTTGATAGTACACTCCACTTCATGCTTGAGATGGTCATCCAAAACTTCATGATTAGACATGGAGTCTTCTTCAAATACCTCTTTCTTCAAGTCTTTGCCACATTCTTCATGGACAACTGCAAAAGAGTCTTCAATATTTTATTCTTCATTAAAAAAAGGTTGGATTTCCATTTTTTTCACCAATGGGAGCCCTTATGGTTATCTCTTCCTCATAGACACTCATGAAATCCTCTTGGTTGGCCTTGTCTTGTAATTTTTCCTCTTCACTTGCTTCTCTCAAGATGGGCTCATGTGAAGGAGCTGGAATATGAGATGTAGTGTAAGGCTTATAGATAGACTCATGTGAAAAATATGGAATATGAGGTGAAGGATGAGATATTATGGGGGGATGATGAATTAGAGATGGAGTATGGGGGTAGGAGAGGCATTGTAAGTGGATTCAGGAAAGAAGAATGCATAGTAATCTCATAGGGAAGTGATTTCTTGGGCTGATTAGAAGAGAAAATAGTTACATCATCATGAACCTCACCTTGCCAGTAGATTTATTTGAATTATTCAACAATAACATGTACATTTTTTAGCTCTTTATCCTCCCACATACTCAGTCTATATATTGAACATTGAGGGCAATTCTTTTCCAAGTCCATTTGTTCCTTGATCTCCCATTGAGTTCCTTATATATATTCAAATGTCTCAAAATTCTACATATAATTTTGGGTAGCACCTCTCAACCATTCCATGAGATGATCAAGGAGCATGTCATAATCATCATCTCATGTACTCATTTTGTCTTTATTATCTAGTAACTACAGTATGGATGCCAACAAGGACTTGATATAAGAGGAAAAAAGTGGAGGAAGGTAATGATGAGGATGAAGACCATATTCAATTTTTTTTGTATTCTAGTCTGCAAAAATATATATATTTCCTTGTAATACCTTTGTGTATAATTCACATAAACATATGATTCCTCATAGCAAGACTCATAAGAGTATTCTTGAGGTTCATAGGCATCATGTTATGGTAGGTAGGGATTATATTAGGACTGATATGGAGGCATTTATTGATAGGTATATTAGTAGCCTTCTTCATAGGTCTATTTAATAACATGGTGTCTATATGGGGGGAAATTAAGGACTATAGGGCTGCCATGGCTCATAGCAAGGATGATAAGGAGGTTCATGGTAGGAGTACTTGTCATAGCTATTCATATCAACCACATGTATCAAATGTGATGTAAAACCTGATCAAAAATTCAAATAAAGATACTTGGACTACTTAAAACTATAAGTTATCATTTATAGTCACCATTGGTGCTAAGTTGTTTGCTTCCAAAAGTTGATAGAGGAAAGACACACCAACAATCTTTCCACTCTCATGGACTTGGTCTCACTGATCATGCCACAACTATTGGCACCATATCTCACACCTTAGAAGAGGGTGTTTAAGCCTCTTCTAGATTTGGGAAACATGGAAACACTTCCACGTATGTGGGTGTACCTATAATGAAAGTGAGCCTCTAGATTTAAGGGCTAACTCCTTAAATGTATCTTGAAATGCTCACACCTACTTAACTAGTTGCTTATGGGGAAAAGAGTTGAATTTTCATGAAATAAATCTAATCTAAGGGGGTGATATACCAAGATGTCTCCCATATGACCATCATACTTTCCTACACTAAGAAATGAGGCACACAAACTAACTTCCAAGTCCTATGGATTCCATGGGTATTTCAATATGGAGGTGAGATGCATGCAAGTTATCCAAGGCAAGTGAGCCATAGGCTAGTTTCAGTCACTAAGGCTCTTTTTACACTTAAAAGATAGGCTCATAAAATTTAAAACAATTCATATGACCTATTAGAATATGAAATCTTGCACAAAGATGAAAGGACAAGGGAAGAAAGGATATAGAATTATCATTTTGCATCACCATACGTCACTTGTATACTTAGAAAATTGTTTAACAACTCAAAATCATATTTGTATTAATGTTCAAAGGCAAAATATGATGTCATTCTAGAAGGGATCCACCATACATGAAGTGGAATTATTTATAAAGACCAAAATGGTAGGTACTTATAGAATTAAAGAGAGAAGTGGGAAAATAGAAATCCAAAGGGGAATCAAATGAGTTCAACTTCATTTGATCTATAGATATAATTGCTTCTAAAATTATTCTCATTCAAGATTCTTAATTGATCCAAGTCACTTCAGTCCATTGCATAGTTCATTATTCCCTCATTGATGCTCCCTAATAGTTACAACAATGGAATCAAGTTGTTTTGATTTGGGTCCTTGCATCGATGTAGTTAAAACAATTGGATCCATCTATTAGAATTTTGTCTTATTGTTAACTACTCATAACTAGTTTATTATGGTGTGAAAAAGTGGAGAGAAGGGTCCCTTTCATATAGATAGTCCTAGAGGTGGAACCATTGGGGTCTACATGTATGCCTGCATGGCATACTTTAAAATGCTAACTCTTGTTCAAATTGGATCATGATTAAACTTGTCCCCATGTTCATAGGGATACTATACACATAAAACCAATCACAAACTATTGGTTTTCCTATAATGTCAATGTAGACCTATAGACTATATAGCTTCACTATGGATCCTAATAGGTCCAAATAGACCCATTATATCTTTATGGAACCAAGAATTTATATATGCATATACATTTCTTTAATAAAAGTGAACACGATCATAAAATGATACTGAAATCCTTAAATATTTAAACTATAGGTCCATATTAAGCTTTGATTGTGGTCTTTTATGTTCTTTTTACCTGACTACATAATTGTGTTTTCTTTATGGCATTTGATTGAGTTCTAATGGTAGATGGATGACCATATAGGACCTATTTTTTCCTTGGTCAAAAAACTTCCCTTTGGTTAGACTTTGATTGTCAAAAACCAACTCAGACTAATCAAATTATGCCTAGTTATATCTATTTTCATTAGTCCCATGGATCCTCGCTATCAAATCTTGACTCTTTGACCCATATCACACCATTTATCATGCTCAATATGAATGACTATGAATCATTGATTTTTTTCCACAAATAATGTGCTCATACCACTTGTTAATCACACATTGATCTCACGATCCTATTGTTAGTCTATCAAATTTTGTGCTTGTACTATGTGGTAGCCTCTCCAGCTCCTTGACCTTATGAATCATCTTGAACCATTAGATCAAGATGTACGATGCAACATGGAATGTTAGATCTGTTAGGACCCACTATTTGAAATCTAATGACTATTTCATGAGCTCAATTTTGATGTTTCTATCCCTATCATTTGACATCCATATGACTATATTTGACATCTATATGACCATCAAATTTAAGCTCAAAATCCTTTGTTTTGCTTGATATTTATTTTTATGTTTGCACGAATGTCTCCCATTTTTTGACCAACTTTAGAGGCTTCGAACTAGAAGTGTAAAGGTCATTGAGGCACCAAATTTGTAGGATATGTTATTACTATTAAAATAATTATGCCTAGTTGATCTGATAGTTTTGAGAGCTTTCTAAGTGTGTTTATAAATTTCATAAATAGTCTATCTAATTTGGTTCTTCATGATGTCTGCATTCCCATCACTGGTCATTTAAACCTAAATGGCTATTTATTGAGGCTTGAATTTGATACTTGTATAAATATTTTGCTTTGCATGACCAACTTTGAGGACATAGATCTTGAACTAGAAAGCCCACACTGGCATGAAAGTTTTAGAGAAAGATCCTAACATGAAGGACTCTATGGAATCGTAACCTTTTAGCTCATACAACTTCCTGGGTGAAGATATTAAATTCTCAAACAAGTTATTCTGCTCATTTCAATGTGATGTGTAGGATGGCATAGCTCCTTAAACTCAACATGTTAAAATTTGAAGGATTAGATCTCAATATAGAAGACTCATCAAGATATGAAACTTGCTAAGAATGATCTTGACACTAAGGAATTTTATCATGCATGGTTTGATGGTCATGCATGTCTTTTTGAGCATATTTATAAAATGCCTACATGAACTAGTCCTATTTAGTTCTTCATGATGTCTTATGATGATCTGGCTTCACAAATCTTGATCCTAAACTTCTATTTGATCTTTCAAATCTTGAATAAAATTATTGAGTATTGTGTAAACTCTCTTCATGACTCTAACTATTTGTACACGATGAAAACCTACCACTTGCATATATGACTAAAAAATGACCCATAAAACACTAAATGACGTAATGAATAACCTAGATTATGACCAAAGCTATAATTACATATGAAATGACATCAAGTGAGCTACAACATACACTATTACATTACAAACATTCCCTATACAAGATTCTAGCTATTGGTGGTTAACCCATTTTAGCCTATAGTAAAATGGTCAACAAGCATAATAGTAAGTACACCTCTCCCCACTATGTAAACTACATATAAAGGCTCAAAAGAAAATCCACTAGTAACAAGTCTGATATCCTCTATGTCCTTACTATATATTCATGTCAACACTACTCCTCATCCTTATTCATCTACAGGTATTATAGGTGCTCCCTACACAGGAAGTCATGAAATCTGGTAGATGTCCTCCTTAGTGATGGTTATCTCCTTGGTAGGAATCTATAACATCTCGATAGCAACATCCTAACACTCCAACAAGGAAATTAACTATTAGTGGTATAATCACTTAGGTGGGGTGATTTATTGATGTAAGATAAGGGATACATCAACTTGATCAAACAACATAAAAATGAAAGAATACATCCAAAACATTCATAATAACATACATCACATATTTGGGAAACCTTCTTGGTGGATAAAACCCACTAAATCCTGCAAGATGGATTACAATATTATAAAATAAGATTCAACATTTAGACCAATACTCGTTGATCAAGGAATATCCATCCCTTAGTTTAGTCAGACATCCATCCCAGAAGAATGAACTAACCCCCTAGGAAAGTTAGCTACCTTGAAAATATCATATTAAATACCTATTTATAACCTTTAAATAATGATGACCACCTTTTTTTTCACTCTTAAACTTCACTCTTTCAACCAAACAATCTCAAGGGATTACTTACTCAATATTCCTCTTCTAGGCTCATTAAGTACAATGACCTATGTGTCCTCATACATCAACTTGATTATAAAATCATGACTGATCCTATTCACTCTTTTTTGGTCCTAAATGACTTGTACCTTCACTTTCAAATTTTCTCTCCTTCATTTGAATCCACACAATCATAACTTGCACAATTAGTCCATATAGACCTTATACTTATACCACTCTCTTCCTTTAACCCATATTAGTCAGCCAAGATGATTTAAATATTTTAATTAAACTTAAAATAGGTCCATAAATAATTTAAATGTGATAAAAAAACTCTCCTTAGGTTTTCCATTACCTCATTAGCCATAAACCACTATTAGGTCTTGGTGAGACCTGAAACAGTTAGGCCTTTGTAATCACACGTTACATGTGAGACTAATTAGGCCACCTTCATCATTTAACAATAATTTAAACACATAAAAATTATCTCAAATATCCCCTTTATTAATCCCATATTTTTCCATGTCACTTGGAATACCAACTCACACCTTGAACCTACCAATTAGGTCTCTTTGCTCTTCAGGTCTTCATACACAGAAAACACAGTATCAAACTCTTGAAGAAAACACTCAAATATTTCACATATTCATATGATTATATCACATTTTTTAAACCTTTAGTAACTTATAAATACCTCCATGTGATTTATAAACTTAAATATAGGCTCTAATCACTCAAATGAACTCTCTTAGAATGACCACTCAAACTAGTCATATATAGTCAAAATATAGTCATACAAATTTGACTCTTCATATCTGATCAAGGGAATAATATGAAAATAAATGACTTATAATAATCCTTAAATACTTATATAACATATCCATTCTCATTTTATTCCTTAACTCTACTCATTACACCTTCAACTTACATCTGCAAGATGGTCGCTCAAATTGTCACTACATTCAACAAACACAATCAACTTCTATGCCCATATTGTCACTAAATATGGATTAATCAGACATAAATAATCCATAAAAATAGTATTAATGGATTCTAAAACATTCTCCAATATTTATTTAATCTTGAATCATTGAGACATAATCAAGAACGGCTCAAATACCCTTCTCGGATCAGTTACAGACCATGGTCAAACACATAATCAACTTTGGAGCTTAAAAATTTAACTGTACAGACATTAAAAAATTATAACTCATTTATATATATTTTAATTAAATTCTTATTCAACTTTTATTTTTACACCACCTTCAAATTTTTCCTAGATCAAAAGATATAAGCAAAATACTGAGCATTGGTTTTTCCCTTTATTAAATTCAAATGCTAATGGTCACTGTGTAAATGCTAAAATTTGGACACTTTGACATCATATCATGCTACCTAATTTTTTTTAACAAATTAAATCTATATATCTCCTTAGTATTACCCTATTATTTACCTTTAATCACTCACCATTTATCTTAGATCTGTGCTACCATGATCGTGCCATTTGGTAGCTTTGTGTGCCTTCTACACACCCTGTATAATTTAGTCAATGTGCTTGCACCACTTGGTAGTTATAAATTTAATATAATAATAAATTTAATTAATTACATTTATTTCTAACTACATGGTCATATGGTCACCATTTATTTCTATTTGATAAGTTTCATGCTCATCATAGATATGTTGCTCAAACTCTATGATTGTGACACATATCACTAACAAGTGCAATCTTGACTATTTGAATTTTAACCACAACATTGGATACTTATCTAGAAATATTAAATTATTTAAATTTGTTTTGTGACCTATTTAAATTATCACCATAAACCTTTGATATCACAAAATTTGACCAAGTATGGGAACTTAGTAAACTTTGCTTGAGAAGCCAACTTTGCATCTTAATAACTTTTGTTATGCTCTATGTCTAGACCTGAAATTTGAATCGTATGGTATTATAATATATGGAAATACATACATGTATAAAACTGATCCTAAAAAATTCACACATGTGAAATATGACATCATCAATTTACTTAATCAGTGTTGTCTATCAAGATGACTACTTGAGCTTAGACATTCATATGACTATTCTGATGAATTTCATTCACGTACATAAGCACTCTAAGCATTAATAACATACCAAATGGTATATTAAACACTCCCATACCATCAATATCATCAATAAATTGTATCACAAAGTGAAACACTCTCCAAATCATCAATCTGATCACTTTGTCATTAATGCACTAGTATCACATGCTCTCTTTGACATCGATGACAACCAAACATCAACGACCATGGTTAACACCAAAAAGAACATATATCTATGGATTAATATATAGTGATGCACTCATATTAGGCTTGTGTCTTCAAGGTGGTCCTAGTCATCATCACTAATCTAAACTCATAGTCACTTCATTAATGGTAGCACTCGATCCTGCATCCATAGTAGAATCTGTGCCTCTCACCAACATCCACTATAAGAATAAATTATCATAAAAAATCTAACTTATCCTAACCATATAATATAATGTAATAATTTCACATTTTTTATGTGAATCAACACTAATCCTTTATGGATTAACATCATTATGTAAGGATTAGTGGCATTTCATAGAACATCGATGATTCCTAGTGAATTGTTGTTGATTCATAGGGAATCAACACAAATTCTCTCCTACCATCCTACCATAATCTTAAAACCTATCCTAACTCTAAAAATCTAATAAAAACTTTTTAAAAAATAAAAAATTCAAAAAATTAATAAAATAATTACCCTACCTCATCGTGTGAGCATCGCCATTGCCTTAATCCATTGTCACTAGCTTCCACGTCATTTCATAACACACTCATCATTTGAGATCTTAAGAATAATTTCATTTTCAAAAATAGAAAATGAGCCATTTTCCACATTGGAGTTGCTTATATATCTGACTTTGGATCAACATTGATCTATTTTGGATTGACATCGATTTGGAGGATCGACATTGATTCATCATGGATCGATGTCAATTTACCCTTTTTTGCACTACTTACAATTTGCATACATTCAATATTGCTCCTTATATTTATCCTTATACATTACCACATATACCTTATTATTTGACCTATCCCACTTTAGGTTTGTGTATTTTGACCCCCTATTAGTTCCATAACTTACGTAAGGTATGTACTCTTCTGGGTATCTATCTTTAGTGGGTCCTGAGAGTGTAGTTTCTCTTGAAAACAATTATCTATAGGTAGTGTGTATACCATATAACACATCAGATGATTTAGTTAGCCAAACCTTATCATTTTTCCTCTTGTTTAGCCTTTTTTTAATCCCACTTATTCATAGTTATGGCATTTTATTATATAATTTTCTTTGGGGCATCTCTACTTGTATTATCTTACATACTATCTATCATTAATCAATCTACCATCCATACCCATAAGTATTCATTAATCAGTCTATGTTATCCAATCTATTCTCAATTTTTAATTAACCTCAGAATACAAAGAGAATCGATGTTGATTCATTTTGAATCGACACCGATTTTATAGATTGACACCGATCTTATCAGGATCGACATCGATCCATTGTGTTTAATTTTTAGAGCCTAAGACCTTAATCTTACATCCTTTTCTGTAATTCTTACTACTTTCCTAACATTTTAATATGGCCTTTATATGTAGTTGGCTTTATTAGGCATAGTATATGATGTCATAAATATCACTAATCTTATTATAATATCCTAACCCCTATTTGCTGATCAGAGTGACAGATTTTAAGATATATCTCTGCATTATTATTTATTCTCCCTCTTTCAAATACATTACCAATGAATTAGATGTCATACAAGATGATGTAAATATTTCCATAGCATATTGGGATGAATATTATGCTTATATTGATAGATTAAATGAGGACTAAATGCTAAATTATCATTGTTATCATATATTTTATCTACTATAATTTCATATGTTGTTTATCCACTTGATTGTGTAAATAAGTGAACTGACATCCATTTGAGGAAGCTCACAACTTCCTAGGATTGGTTTTTGACCAAGCAACTTACCCAATTATCTATTAATCTATTTTTGTCCAAGTGTTTACATGTATACAAGTTATTCTTCCAAGCCAAAAAGAATCTCTCATAGTGGTTAGATTTCAAAGTGATGTATAACATCTCCTAATCTACAAGTATTTCCCATAAACCTTAATTTCATTTGAGTTTTTAGTAAGTAATTTTAAATTAGAAGAAAAATGAAAAAAATACTATAACATTCAGGAACACCTAATGAGACACCTAAGGTCTCACATTTCTTATTAAAATTCATTCTAAATTTATCTATCTTTCTCTCCCTTTCTCTTATTTGATTGTCTTCATTAAAAAAAATCCAAAATTATTTGTTTTTTCCTTTCTAAAGGTTAATAAGAACTACATCCATTTTGTTTGCTTAGGTAATTCATATAGAATAATCTAGGCAATTAATTTATCATATTTACCTCTTCTCTCTCACACAGACCAAACCACTTACATAACAAACTCATTAAACATTGACATAAGGGAATCGACTATGATTTCATCACCTAGTGATAACCTTCTTCCTAACTATTCCACTTGGATTTCACCACCAAGGGGAGAACCAACTCAGTACTCTTATTGAGTATAAACCCTAGTTTTTTGATATATACTAGATAAACACCCAACACCCTTACACTTTGGTGTGTGAAGTGAGGCGGTATGCCCCAAGTATTGATTCCAACACAAAAATCTCTTCGAGCCTAAATAAACTTGAAACCATCCTTAGATTGTCACTTCTCAAGACCCTCGGTAACCTTTTATTTTATTATATCACACATTAAAAACTTTTTAGGTACATCTTTAATATTCATGTCTTTCTCTTTTCACTAAATACAAGATAATAAAAAAGAACTTTTATGTGTTTTTTGCTTTTATTTCTTATTTTTTCCTTTATCACTACATGGTTTTGATCTAATAATAATAATAAAAATAAATCCAAAACCCTAGTTTCATCTTCATCCATGGAGAATTATCCTAGTCCTCCTACTTCCCTTAAGTCCATGGGGGAAGGTATTCCTCAGTATTATACCCTAGGTGATCTCAAATTTGCCACTATATTGGACATCAACCCCATCACACTTAATCATTACCTCAGTTATTGAGCCATATTTATCCCACTTTCTCCCCATACATAGTTTTTTTAGGAACCCTTATGGCATGCCTTTAGAGAAAGGTGAAGGGTTTGCCACCGTTATGGTGTCTTCCCAAAACAATCATCCCCCAACTAGTTCTACTACAAACACTATACAAACCTTAAGCAATCTACCTCTGGTGACATATAGTGTTCCATCCCCTACTACTACCCAAACTCAAAATGTCACTATGGTTCAACCTGCATCTACCCTACCTATCGCCATGATGCTTCAAAATCTAGTCATTTTAGTCCCAACAACCCTTCCACCAATCCAAACTAGTCTTCCTTTAAATACCCAAACTCAACCTTTACAAGACACTGTAAGTCAACCACTTCAAAAATATGTCCTCTTGATCACCAAATACATAGAACTATGCAATATATTGAGAATAATTATATCCCCTTACAAGCCTCATAGTATGTGGTGGCCTCTTAATCAATCATAACCACATCAGTTGGTTATCTTTTATCCCATGCTTTTTCCACTTAGCTTTTTGTGTATCAACTTCCTCAATATATTATTTTAGGAGGTATCCCTTAATACAACACCTAAATATACCTTATGAGCATCATTATGAATAGGATGGCTAATTTGGAATCCTTTACCTTTGGGTAGAAGAACATTCTCCCTTACGAGAAATTATATAATGAGCTTATTAACCCAATATTCCCCATTAGACCTTACCCTCTATAGTGGAAACTTATGAAGTTTATGAATTTTCAAAATAAGGAGGATCCAAAGTAGTACCTTTATAAATTTAGACACACTTACTACCTTATATCACACAATAATTTAATTTTTCTTAGGACCTTTCCTATGTCATTATTTGGACCTACCCTATATTGGTACAACTTAATTCCTTAACATTCCCTATTATCCTTTGGGAAACTATCCCAAATTTTCTTTGAATAATTTTCTATCAATATCACAAGAAAAGTCACTATCACTGACCTTTATGCAATCCAATAGTTTGATGATAAATCTATCACTAACTTTGTGGCTAGATGGAGGAGTCTCATAAATCAACTCACCTTTTCCCTTCCACATCTTTATATAATCAAATTATTCATGAGATCATGTGTTAAACATATCTTAATGACATTATGGGTATAATCTTTAAAAACCTTTGATGAGGCCTTTAAGATGGCATGAAAATAAGAAATTAGAGACCTAGAAGAAGGGAAAGTTAAATTACAGAATAAAAAATTCAAACCTAATATCTTTAAAGGGACTAAAAATAATAATGGTAAAACCAAGGGAGTTGCTACTATTATTGTTGTAAAACCAATACCACCACAAACTAAAAACCAACTAAGCCCTCCACCTCTCAAGTGAAACTTTAAAATCCATTGGCATGTTTTTCTTTGTGACAATTTATACCTTTAAAAGAACCTTTCACATCCATCTTAGATAAGATTAAAAAGGCATCTATCATTGAGCTTCCACTAGTAAGACCTATAAATTATTCTCACCCTAAACCTAGATGGTTTAGGTAAAATGGCTTCTATAACTTTCACCATGTAATAGGTCACGATGTTAGTAGATGTTACTATTTAAAGGGCCTAGTATAGAATCTTATAGATCAGGGGGAATTATAACCAGATAACCCTAACACACACCTTAACCAGTCTATAAATATATTCAGATAACTATTCCCTAATCATGGCTCGACATCTAATTCTATGTAGTCTAATTTAGGATCCACCTTAGAACATGAAACTCATGTAATTAACACAATCCATAACTAGCTTCTACCTAAAGAAGTTGATAGTACTCATATTCCCTATCTCCTTAAAGGAGATACCTTTAAACCATCCAAACTAAGAAAAATATCCTCAAAAAATCTTCAATCTTTTTGGATCTCATTATTTGGGATCCACTTAAGGAAATTATATTTGAAAGTAGTCAAGAGGATCAACTAGAAATAAAAGAGGAAAGGATTGTCAAATAAAAGGCTTGTTTAGACATTTTTCAAGATACACATACCATTCCTCATATCATTTTAATACCTACATCTATAATACCCATTCCCTCTATCTTATTACCCCTTGAGGAAGCTATTATGTTACCTCAGACCACCTCAAGACTAGTTCCCCACATTACTCGAGAGGAACTAAATCCTAAAAAAATCAAGGGAAAAGCCATAGATGTTAGAAAAAAAACCTTAGGGCCCTAAGTGTAAAATATCTACATCATCCTTCCATTAGGATTGAACTCCCTAAAAATGACATACTCACTACCCTTGATCAAATTCAAAAAGGGATATCACTATTGCCACCAATTCAAACAAGAACATCTATATTAGGACCCCATCCTTCATCAAGATTGAAAGACACTACCATAGAATATTCTACTAAATCACATGCACCATCACAATGGGATATTCCCACCTTGATAATGGTAATACATAACCCATTACACCCCTACTATCTGCAAGTTTTAGGTGTAATGGTTTATCCTAAGCATAAAGTACCTATTGTAGGCAACATTCAAATAACTAGTTTAAAAGGTCAAGGTTTGAAGTCACATACCTATTCTATACCAATGCCTTGAAGGATTGAAAATCCTAGTCAAGATACATTGAAGGGGTCTTATTCTAAGATCCTCAATCAACTTCTATAGACATCCCTTATCACTCTACCACCCATAATGCCTGTCAACCCTCATATTAAAAAACCAACATGGTATATAAAAAATAAGAAATGAAAGTATCATCAAATAGGAGGTTATGACATAGAAATTTATAATGCATTGAAGGTAGTAGTCTAAAATTTATTAGAATAAGATGATATCTTAACAAAACAATTAGATCATGACCATCACCACAATCAAATTACTAGGGTTACATCTACCTTAGAAGCATCATAAACTAATACTATTAGATTGAGCTATAAAAGAAGATAAAACCTATAATATAGCTCAATATCAACCTCTCCTGAACCTTCTTTATGTGGATGATTCTGAGAACATAATGAATCCTACTTTGTTTCCAAAAGATGTAGTTCACATAGCAATACGATCCCAAGCCTAGTGTCACAAGACCCATAATCATGAAAAAGCCAAAGTGACTATCATAAAAACACCATATCCTACCATAAATAGTCCAAAAATACCTACTTTGAAACCTAAAATTTCTATTTTAAGAAAATTTAAAAACAATAATGCTTCATAACTCATACAAATATTAATCTTTAAACAAATTCATCAACTTCCAGTCAAGATGTCCCTATATGAACTTGTCCAAAATTATCCACAACATTGTGAGGCTATGATAAAAGATTTACAGGCCACCAAGATATAAGATAATAAACCCTAACATCTATCAACTTTCATTACATCGCTTCAAAATCCATTATGCATAACATTTCATGATTTAAAAATACCACCCTTACAACCTAATGACCAAGATAATGCATTATTTATCACTACCCATATTGATCAAAATTAAATCAAATGAGTAATGATTGATAATGTTACCAATATAAATATCATATCCTCTCATGAATTCAAACAACTATATCTACCTTAAATAGTTGTAGCCCAATCCCCCACTATTTTATGATATTTTAATGATACCATCACCCATACATTAGGAATGATAGTCCTTCACATTCAAGTAGGCATGCATGTTCTACCTAAACTATTTAATGTAATTAAAGGGGAATTTCAATGCAACATCTCGTTAAGATGTCTATGGATACGTGCTATGAATTGCATCCCCTCTACCTTGCATTGATGTATTAAATTAGAGAATGAAGGTAAAATCTACAATGTCCTAGACAATACCCATCAATTCAAAACTTTCAACCTCACCTTTAGAGAAAATGAGGTCTTAATTCTATTACAAAGCATTACACTATCCTCATCCAACAAGGCATTACCTATTAAAATAATCCTTACATCAAGGATCGATAAAGAGTCCATTGATTTTGCATTTTAACAACTTTCAATTGGAGAGTATCAATTATTGACATGCAATACTCTCCCTACTCCCCAAGAATATGGATGTATGGACAAATAACAAGATTATTATCCAAATTTAGGAGAAACTATTCCCATTGTTCCACCTTTCCTCTGCACCCATTTGATCTATGGGGGAATTGACTAACCATCTTCATGCCTTTATAACCAAACCCATGTTAAACCATTTGGATCAAACTTTTCATTCCTCAGTAAACCCCACTTTGCAAAGACATACCCACAATGGTGTGATTAGAATGGTTTTGGCATAGTATATTATGAACAAGGCCGACACAAGGTTACATTAGGATACTTTATAAAAACCCATGAAAAGAATGACCTTGATTTTAGAAAAAATCTTAAAATTACCCTAGAGGTTATTATCCTTCCCATCCTTGAAGAGGAAATTCCATCCTCACCATAAAACACCCCTTATTTGATAGATATGTCATATCCATTACCCCAAACATTTTTTTAGTTAATGTCATCACTATATAACCTCTCATCTATTATCATGATTAGGAGGTCTGAACCATTCCTCTATCCAACCCAGACATAATAGGGAAAGATTTTCCCACTATCCCTATTCTTTAATGCTAAGATGAGGTGTCTATCTTAACTCATTTACGTGCAAAGAACTCCCATATATGTAAATCCATTCCATCAAAAACCTCTAGTCTACTAAATGAGGCCACCATTGATATTAACATAGGATCTCATGAGACTCTAGAAATAGTTATGGTAAAAAAATCTTTAGATCCGTAGGAACACCAAGATTTCACTATGTTTCTAAAAAATTATAGTGAAGCATTCACTTGGTCCTATAGTGACATTCCTAGTATTGATCCTACTATTGTCATCTATAACATTATCACATTCCTTGATGCCAAACCTATAAAGTAAAATCTCTAAAATATGCATCCTCACATTGCACTCTTAGTCAAAAAAGAGTTACAATGTCTATTATCTGTTAACTTTATCCAACCTATTGATTACCATCAATGGGTATCTAATATCATCCCTATCACCAAGCCTATAGGGGGACTATGCCTTTGTACTAACTTTTGAGACCTTATACTTGCTTGTTCAAAGGATGATTTCCCTTTCCCTAATATCGACCAATTAGTGGATTTAACTATGGGGCACAAAATTTTATCACTTATGGTTGGTGAATATAGATATAATCAGATATTCATCACATTAGAAGATCAACATAAGACTTCATTTATTACTTTGTGGGGGAATTCTTATGCTATTGAGTTATGATTTTTAGCCTAAAGAATGTAGGAACCACCTATAAAAGAGCTATGACTTACATCTTCCATGATATTATCTATAATTTTTTTGAGGATTATGTGGATGATCTCCTCGGTAAATTGAAATTATGAAAAGACCACCTTTCAGTCTTAAAGGTAATATTTTCTTAATCCAATTTTGTGTCTATCTAAATTCTAAGAAATGTATTTTTGGAGTATTGAAAGGTAAACTTATAGGTTTTATTGTATCCATTCAGAAGATATAATTTAATCCTACCAAAATCAAAGCCATTTTAGAAATTCTACCCTGATCCAATCTTAAGCAACTATGTAGTTTGCAAGGTAAATTATAATCTATCCATCATTTTATCTCCTAGCTATCTTATCGATGTCAACCATTCCATCACCTCCTAAGGAGGGATATATGTTTTAAGTGGGACTCTAGTTGTTAGGAGGCCTTTAAAGCTCTAAAAATCTACCTTCTTTTACCACTAGTTCTTACTCCTTTAAAATAAGGACAACCCTTTTTCTTATATATTTCTACCAGGGACCATGCCCTTGGATCCATGCTTGTCCATCATGATGAACAACACAAAAAGTAAGTAGTTCACTATATCGGCTACACACTTGTTGAATATGAGATGTGTTATTCTTATATATAGAAGTTGTGCCTAGATTTGGCCTTTTTTCCTTATAATATTCACCATTATCTACTCAATCATAAAACCTATGTAGTCATAAACACTGATCCCCTAAAGTTTATGCATTCCAAATCTTATCAAAATTAGTGCATCACCAAATGGATCATGCTTTTTATGGAATTTGATTTAGAGTTTATCCATCAAAAATCAATTAAAAGTAAAATCATTGTTGATAAAAATTTTGAGGTGCTTTTTTCCAATAATCAACTAGTTAATTATGAATTCTTAGATGAAATTATATCCTCCACATCTCAAATAGATCCACAATATCAAATGAATATTATTTAATGGATCCAAATGTGATCATGGTGGGGGAGATGAAATTATCTTAATCCTTCTTTGGGGGACACCTATACCTCTATCCTTTAATCTTGATTTTGACTACACTAATAATATGGAAGAATATGAGGCTTTGATCATAGGTCTCTAAAGCACCTTAGCCTTGGGAATTAAAACACTTAATATCTATGGTGATCCTAGCTTGACATCAATCAAATTAAGGGCATATATTAATTTAATAATGATACCATTCAGAAGTATAATACCTTGGTTGATCATTTACTATCTACTTTTGAACATAATGCTATCTAAGCCACTCCTCGATCAACTAACAAGTTTGTAGATGATATGGCTTCCTTGGCCTCCTTTATCCCATCATCATCTTAGGAATCTAAGTTATTTATCCTCATCCATAGGATTAATCAACATTTATTTACCAAAATTGACCTTCCTTCCATCCATAGAGTGGAGGAAAATCCATTAGATCTCTAGTACGCATAGATATTTGATTATCTATCCATCAGGACTATTCATCTAGATCTATCTAAAAATGGAAAGCAAGATTTCTATCATTAAGTCATCCATTTTTTCATATTGGGGGTGTTATTTATAAGTGTGGTTTTGATGGTTTCCTTATTCATTGTCTCTAGGGTCATGAAGCTACCTTTAATATCAAAGAAGCTCATGATGTGTTGTGTGGTGGACATTTTAGTGGCCATACCATCACTAAGAAAATATTATGGTTGGGATATTATTGTCCCACATTAAATCAATATTGTTGTGAATACATTAAGCATGCCAAGTTATCCCATGTCCCTAGCTAAGCATTATAGGTAGCACAAGAATTTTGGCCTTTTTTTAGTGGGGGCTTGATGTTATAGGTCAGATTAACCCTAAATCTTCCTGACATCATGGATTTATCATTACTACCATTGAGTATTTTGCTAAGTGGGTGGAATATATCTCCCTTATCTCAACTAAATCAAATAATATTGTTGAATTCATTACTCAATATATTATTTATCATTTTGGTTCCCATCATAAGATCATCATAGATAATGGAAAATATTTAAGAAAAAAAAGATTCAAGAGCTCTAAGATTCTTTTAGCATTAATCTTATCTTCTCCTCACCTTACTATCCTTAAGATAATGTATAGGTTGAGGCATATAATAAAACTCTTACCAAAATCTTAACTAAAGTCTTTAATGAAGTAGGAAATAAATGGCATCTTAATGTTCCCTTTACCTTATGGGCTTATCAAACTAGTATTTGGACCCCTACAGGTGTTACTCCTTTCACCGTAGTCTATGGTACTAAATTTGTACTTGCTCTTGAAGTTTTGATTCATTCCCTTTCCATATTACTTAAAGATATCATTTTTGAGGATGAATTATATTAGGAATGATTAACATAACTCAAAATCTTGGATGAGAATTGATTAACTACCCTTGACCATCTCCATGTATATTAAGAATAAAAAATGCATGCTTATAATATGCATACAAAATAATGTGAATTTAATATTGGCAACCTTGTCTTAAAGGAAAATCATGTCACTAATATGGAAAAAAAACAAAAGGGGAAAATTTTCTCCAAATTGGCTTAGACCATATATTATCACCCATAAGTATGGATCTGGGGCATATTTCTTCGCCTCTCTTGATGTAAAATTGGAATGAGAACCTCTTAATGCATTGCATCTACATTATTTCTATTGTTAATAAATCTTAATCACCTTGGTTTTCCTAGTTTAGTTTCTTGGTTTCATACCCCTATTATTCTTATACCAAATAATGATATATAGATACATGTGGTTATCTAGTAACACTTCCCATTTTTAACCTTAAATTTGAATACCTCAACTATATTCATAATATGATCTAAGTGGATAAGATTCACCTATAATAGGAAGGATCTCCAAATCATTATCCCCTAAAATCCCTCCCTATCACTAATTCATTTTGATAATAAGTGTATTATCTTGTGTAACAAAGCTTTGGAAAATTATCCTAGGATACCCAAAGCTAATCCATATAGGAATAATAATACTGAGATCAAAAAGCAAAAGCAAATTATCTATACAACAAAACAACATAAATATTTTACTCCCTCAAAGGACATCTATGAAATCTATAAAATATACAAAATGTAGACTACTCCCTCAAAGGATAACTACTTTGAAAATCATATCTAAAAATATAGACCACTCCCTCAAAGGATGGCTATCATGCATAAGAAATTCCCAAGAAAGCTTCCTGTATTGATCAACTTTATTTAAGTTAGTAAACTTCCCATATTGACTAGTCTACATGGATTGGAATGAAAGGATTCTAGGTTTGACCTTAGTTTTGGGTATATAATATGAAAACACTTTCTTCTTAGAATCCATTTTTTTATCAAATCCTCAAAATCAAATCCTAAGCATTTCCCATTTCAAAATTAGTGGGATCCTGAACTTAGTTGACCTAAGGTTGTTAGGATATTTATTAGCAATTGGTTAAGGACACACATGTATTCATTTCAAGTGGCTTTCCTTGGGGTCATGGTAGGAGCCAATAAAGATAAATAAATCCCTTTGTAAATTAAATTTGTGATAATTAATTATGGATTTTACACATATATTAACAATTATCCCAATCTCTTAATTCAAAAATCTATAAACATGAAATCAATAATTTATAGTTTGCATCCATAATGCTCATAATCCATAAACATTTTTCAAAATCCATAATATAATACAAAATCATAATTAAAGACATTTTAAAGTTTTAGTCACCATAATAAAATCACATAAAATCTATAATTCATAATCAAATAATCAAATATACATCTATAATTCATCAATAATAATAATAATAATAATAATAATAATAATAATAATAATAATTAGTGTACATCAAAGTATATGTATACATGTTTGTGGCTCTCTAGCTATTATAATGAATATAGAGACATCAATAAATGGGATATTGTTTAAATTCTAGCCTACTCAGGTGGATGATGTCTAGGGCTCCACCACCATCTCCATTCCCATCGCCTCCTTTGTCCTTATCCCTATCTCTCCTCTGGTATACACTCCCCATTCTCACCAAAACTATATGTATGTGCCTAGAAGACCTACACTATGTGGCTATATGAGAAGCATAACATGAAATGTATGGATGCAAATCTAGTATAATCTGATCATAATAGTTTATCTTTTTAGCCAGCTCCCTATATCTCTTAATTCTCATACTAATGCTTAGCCCTGCCACCTCTCAAACTATCTTCACTGATGAATCTCACTTCCCCTTCCTCAAGCTATCTCTCTCTACCCAGTATTAATCTTGAGCCTCCACCACCATATAATGACTCAACTATAATGAGTAAAACCCCACTTTTAGTGTATATAATTAGGTGTAAAGTGTGTATCACTTAATATACACTATGGTAAGAGCCCCCTGTGCTATAGATAGCTATCTTTGTAAGGTGACACACTAATCCCTTAGTGTATCCCTCTCTATGATAAGCTATACCATGTCTATCTCCTTCTCCTCTATCTCCTCCTCTCCCCATCCTCTCCCCCTTCCTCTTCATCTCCCATCTCATCCTCTCCTCCATACTATTCATCCTCCTCTGTCTCATCATCCCCTCCCTCCTAGTGCAAATGCACCTCCTATCCTACCTTGATGCCCACTATCCTACCCACCATGCTATAAATGATGGAGTGCATCTTGCATCCTCCACATCATCTCATAATAGATTCATCTCCTCCTTCATAAGGACATCTATAATGGCTGGTATTAGAATCTCCCACTTCATTTCATCGCACTTGTATATATGTGGGGCCCATAGAATGTCCTGTACCATCTCAAACTACCATCGTAATCACCCAAAATGGAAATACTCTAGGTATTCCATCCTCCTCCTCATTACCTACCTCTCCTTCCATATGATTTTAAGCTCTACCTCCACCCTAGGACATAATAAATCTTAGATAAGGTCACTAAATGATGTCTACATCTCTCAGCCCCTCTAGGACCCATTGGTAGTAATCAAGGTCCTGAGTAATGTCATATATAAAACCTCATGATAGATCAACCTTCCATCATAGGAATACCATGTTATACTCAATATCATAACACCATATCCATAAGGTACCAATGGACCACACTAACCTAATATGCTCATATGCCTAGCACTATAAAATAATAATCACATCCAAGCCATATCACCTCTAAATCCTCCAACCCTAGAGCTCCCTATAAATATATGCTATTAAATTGGATACCCAAATAAAAAAATTAGTGCTCTAGCATGTTTGTAACCATCCCTATCAAAGTCCATGGAAATATATGCCCCCTCAGTCTAGGAGTGCATAATAGGATATAGACAACATCATAGTAAGTACACCTCTCCCCATTGTATCAGCTACATATAAAGGCTCAAAAGAAAATCCACCAGTAACAAATATGATATCCTCCATGTCCTCACCATATAGGTCTGTCAACACTAATCCTCATCCCTATTCATCTACAAGTACTATGGGTGCTTCCTACATAGGAAGTCATAGAATCAAGTAGATGTCTTCCTCGATAATGGTCATATCCTTGATAGGAAGTCAACATATCCTAGTAGTGACATCTTAACACTTGAATAAGGCAACCATTAAGCTTGTATCTTGATGTATGAATCTATAATGATGCACTCTTCATAGGCATATGGCCTCTAATTAGGCCCAATCATCATCATTGAGCTAAACTCATAGTCATTACAATAATGGTGACACTCAATCCCACATTCATAATAGAATTTGTGCCTCTCACTAGCATCCCATATAAGCCTAAATTATCCTAAAAAATCTAACTTATCCTAACCATAGAATCTAATGTATTCCCTTCACATTTTTTTTGTGAATTAACATCAATCCCTTATAAATAAATGTCATTTTATAACGATTGTTTCCATTTAATGAAACACTAATGATTACCAGTGAATCATTGTTGATTCACAAGGAATTGGTGTCGATTCTCTCCCACCATCTAGACCTAATCCTATAACCTATCCTAACTCCAAAAATCTAAAAAACTTTAAAAAATTCAAAAAATCAATAAAATAATGACCCTAACTCATCTTGTGAGTGTCATTATTGCCTCAATCCTCTACCACTAGCATCCATCTTATTTCATAGCACCCTCATCATTTGACATCTCAATTATCATTTCATTTTCATAAATAACAAATGAGCCTTTTTATACATCAGACTTGCTTATATACCCAACTTTGGATCAACATCGATCTATTTTAGATAGGCATCAATTTGGAGGATTGGTGATGATTCAATATGGATTGGTGATGATCTATCCTTTTTTATATATATGCAATTTTCATACATCTAATCCTACTCCTTAACTTTATCCTAATTCCTTTCCACATATACCTTATTATTTATCCTATCCCACTTTAGGTTTATCAATTTTGACCCATTATTAGTACCATAACCTATGTAAGGCATGTATTATTTTGGGTGTCTCTCCTTAGTGGGTGATAAGAGTGTATTTTATCTTGAGAACAACTATCTATAGGTAGTGTGCATATCATATAGCACATTGGATGCTTCAATCAACCAAACCTTATCACTTGTCCTCTTCTTTAGCCTTTATTTAAGCCCACCTATTCTTAGCTATGACATTTTATTATGGGATTTACCTTGGGGCATCTTTGCCTATATTATCTTACATCCTATTAGTGCAAAACATATACTTCATGTTATGCATCCACATTTATTAGTGTTCCTTTACTATCTACCCATCCCATCTATTATTCCATTTTTTTCAAACTCATCACCCATTCCTTATCCTATGCTCTCTCTTAGTTTGAGGGGGGATACCTCCTCACATAAACTTGGGGCATTTGACCTCTCATTATCTTTGTCTTATGACACGTACTCCATACTTCTCCAAAAAAAGGGAAAATGTAGACATTATAATGTTGTACCCTAAATATGATTAATTGGTGTCACAGGTCATTATTTTTATGTAATATCCTAAATAATCCTTATCCTAAGTTTTAGTGTATTTTCCATTGATAACTTGGTAATTTGCCTTTATTATTACCTTTCTACCCTCCATAACCTCCTAAATCCATTAATAACCTAAGAAATCTACCTCTCAACTACTTTACCCCCATATAGTTTCATTACCAATAACCTCTCCTTATATAAAGATAATTTTAACCCATGGTTGGAATAAGCCTACCAATTTGGGTGAATCAGTGATAATTCACCTGTGATCAGTGCCAATTCTCTAGATCAACATTGATCCATAAATACCCAACTAACCTTTAGATTCTAGACTTAGAAACTCTAAACCTTGAATTATTATTAGATTTCTTGGAGAATTAAGGAATCCTTAATGATACTCTGCCATAATTTTACTGCATTCAATCTATATCCATCATTATGAGCCCAAAAACCTACTTACATTTGTAAAGAAGGATTTCATTTTGTTTACAAATATATTGAAGGTAAGTAATCATGTTTATTTATTTTATTTTATATCAAGTTTTATCCTTTTATCTACTTATATAATCCATAGAATACCATCCATACCCCTTAGTATTTGTTAATCAATCTCTATTATCTAATATGTTCTCTATTTTTAATTAAGCTCAGAATATAAAGAGAATCAATGCTAATTCATTATGAATTGGAACCAATTCTACATATTGGCATACATCCTATCAAGATCAACATTGATCCACTATGTTTAATTTTGAGAACTTGAGATGTTAATCTTAGATCCTTATTTACAATCCTTAATAATTTTCTATCATTTTAATATGGCCTTTATATGTATATGACTCTACTAGGAATAATACATGACATCATCAATATCATTGATCTTATTATAACATCATAACCCCTATTTGTTGATCAAAGTGACATATATTTTGAGCTATCTCTCTACGTTATTATTTATTCTCCTTCTTTCAAAGCCTCTACTAACCAAGTAGATGTCATACAAGATGATGTAAATGATACCATGGCTTATTGGGATGAATATTACACTTATATTGATAGCTTAAATGAGGAATGAATATTAAATTATCATATCTTTTATCTATTATAATTTCATATGTTCTTTATCCACTTGATTGTGTAAACAAGTGAGCTGACATCCATTGGAGGAAGATCACAACTTCTTAGGACTAGTTTCTGACTAGGTAGCTCACCCAAATAATCTGTTAATCTATTTTTGTCTAAGTGTTTACATGTGTACAACTTATTCTTCCCAGCCAAAAATATGCTCTCACAGTCTCTAGATTTTAAAGTGGTGCACAACATCTCCTAATCTATAGGTATACCCCATAAACCCTAATTTCATTCAAGTTTTTAGTAAGTAATTTTAAATTAAAATAAAAATGAAAAAAACTACTATAATATCCTCCTGATAGAGCCAAGGTCCATTGGGCTGTGGTAGTCTAGTCAACTAGGATATGATGTCTCATTATATAATGTTTTATTTCATGCCACCTACTTTCTCACTTAACTACACAATCTTCATATTAGATGGATAGATCTATAAGGGGTTTTAAGGAATGGGGAAAACATTTTCAGAAGGTAGGACCATTTCAATTTTCATACATATAGCCTTCATGGGATTATCTATGTACTTCACTTGTTATCCTAAACTTTGTGTTCACTAGTTGGAGTGTCCCAGGTCCTTGATGTTCATATTTCTTAGCCTCACATACTTATATAGTGCATCTCATTCTTGATAAGTGTTTCCACATCACCCATGTGGTGCCTCACAATATTTATCAACATAACATTATTTCCAATATCCACTTGTTGGATATTGATATTAGATGATCACATCTTCCTACTTATGCCTCTTGGCTCTTAGTTTATGAGTTACATTGTAAGACCTCAGATAGAATTGGGCCTTCCTTAAGAACATCTATTGACATCTTCTTACCACACCATCTCATTATCATACTAATCATGTTATTAGGTGATTGTGTTTTCTTACATTGCATTTTAGAACAAGAAATAAGTTTGAGTTATCATTCCTTATATATTTTGCATGGTCATTTTTTTATTGTTTGATTCTACATAACTTATAATGGAAATTTTACATACTTACATATTTTCCCTTATGTTTTAATTGACATACTTGTCTTAAATTTTTAATTACATTTCATTTTTAATAATTTATGTTCTCTTCATGCTTCATTTGATATAGTTATCTTATATGAGATTACATTCATTTACTTCCATATATTTGTTTTATTTTTCTTACTATATGCATCCTACTTTGATTGCCTATTACATCTTGCTAATTATGTCTCCAATTTTGATTAATGATTCATTGTTTAATCCATTTCATCATTATTTCATCTAACATTTACTATTCCCCCAATCAATAATATAGTCCCCTTTATATATCTATACTAACATTCATATATCCCATCTAATACTAATTCCCTTATTATTTCTTATTAACATCCCATTTATCACCTAAATACCTCTTATGCCCACTTGTTAATTTTAAATTCACAAAATCCCACCTATCCCCTAGGCTCTCCTACATGCCTAGTACCTAGTCTCCAACTAATCCTACTATAGACCTAGATAAACCCCCATTAAATCCCATTAGGCTCCTCTAATGGAGTCTATAAGTATCCAATACTCCAACTCTCTAGATAATTTCATGAAATTTTAAATTCCATATAAACTCCATCCCTTCCCTCTATTTAAATCCACCATTTCCTTCCATTTGGGATTAAGGATTTGAATGTACAATAAATCCATGATAAACTAGTCCATTAATCTTGTTTCTATTGATTTTCACTTTTCTAACATTCAAAAGGAATAAGAAACTAAAATAACATGGTCAAGGGTTTGTACGTACCCAGATGAAGTCTTGCGCACCAAATTCAGATGGCTGAAGGAACTCCTCTTTGGTTGTGGAAGATGACACCTGTAGAAGAAAGAGACTCAAACACAGACACTGTTAGATAGCTAGAAAGTGGACTACCAAGCAAAAGGCTTGGTCCTAGAAGTGCAAAGACTTCTTGGAGGATGACAGTCCACTGATTGTTAGAAAGTAGAATATAGCCAGAAACAAAAATGATGAAGACTGAATAAAAGAAATGAAAGCAAATGCGTACCTGTGTGCAACAATCTACCTTCCATAGTCACTGATGTTGATGGTTCTATCGGCATCGATAGGTCAAGGTCACTAACGTCAGTTACTCTACGGACATCGATAGGGGTAGTGGGCTTGGTGGCCAGTGTCAGTTGGGGCAATGGCCTTGGATAGGGTCTGGATGGGTTTATGGTCTACAGAATGGTCTGAGAGTCTATTTAGAGGTCTGTACGGGGCTGCAGGGCAGAGAGTATGAGTGAAAGAGGGACCAGATGGAGTGGACAAAGGCAACAAGGAGATAAGGGTGAGAGAAGGCTCCCAGAGAATAGGTTGGGTTGTGATCTGGTTGATAGTCTGGCTGATGATGTTAAGAAGAAGCAGTAACTAGAAAACTAAATACTAACATAATCTAAGTAATTGAAATGAAAACACAGAAGAAATACTTGCCTGTGGCTTGCTGAAGGAGTGTTGCTGATGCCACTGATGTACCTATTGTTGATGATGCTAGTGTAGAAGACTACCTGCAGAGTAGAGTGACTGATGCAGAGTACCTATACCCTATGATGCTTGCTGTGCGTCTAGGAGAGAGGAAGTGAGAGGTCTGATTGAAAGATTGGTGGATTGACAGATTGAAAGGTTGGGTCTAAATTCTAGATGTAGAACATAGTTTTGAAGGCAACTGATGCTGGCAATACCATCGATGTTGACCGACTACTGACCAATGTCAATAGCCTTTTTTTATTCTTTCTTTTGCCAAGGTCAGCTGGTCATGGGAAAATAGTCGAAGGTGGGTTAAATGAGATGAGAGGATGAGTGGGATAAGGGAAATGGGGTCTTAAGTCATTTAAGACTTGGCATGGGGTAGTGGAGGGCATCCAAGGAAGGGTATCCTAGGAGGGGTGAGGTCTAAAGGAGAGAGAGAAGGAATTATTAATTTACAATAGATAATCATTTTAAATTAATAAGACATAGGTTAGGCATGGTTATAAGTTAGAAAGGGACCAAGGGGGGAGGATGACCAAGGAGTAGACACGATTTGAGTGTCTACATTTGCCCCTTTTTGTCTTGTTGGTTGTTCTTGATGAACTGTAAGACAAAAATAGGACTTGGTTGCCCCAAGTGTGGGATAAGGTCATTTCTATCCTGTTGGTTGTTTAAATGAACTGTAAGACAAAAATAAGAGGAGTTGGTTACACCAGATGTGAGATGAGGTATTACCCCTCAAAGCAGGAGTCGAGGGAAGGGAACCTAAAATTGGGTGTTGATTTGATAGAGAGTGGATGAATAGGGTGAAAGTGTGAGTGTGAACGTTGCAAAAGTTGTGATTGCACGTATACCACTTCACGAGATGGTCAGGTCAAATTGTCGTAAGTCAAGGTTAAGGAGTGCCAAAATTGAAATAACCAGGCCCCAGCATTAATCGTAGCTGATTGGGTTATTCGATCTAAGTTGTAACTCCAATGGTCATCGTGTTTTAAGTATCCCAGGCTCAGGAAGTGCTCTTAGAAACACAAAAATGTCACAAGTAGTGTGGATCAACTTGCTCATGATCCTATACTTGTGAGTGTCAAAATGGGGGTTGTGGACAATTTTGCTAACCATTCATGAGGTAGCATACATGCAAAAATAACCAAGGAAACATTTGTCTTGGAAGTGGTCAGAGTCTGAGGAGATAGTCGTGATCTCCAAGGTTATTGGTCAAGGCAGGTCGAGATACATAGCTGGTTGAATGAATGGATGGATGAAAGAATGTGGCCAAGCTAACCCCAGAAGATGCTATGTCAATTGAGTGCTGCCTACATAGCCCTTGTTGGAAGGGCCTCAGGCCAATGTAGTTCTGCCTAAAAGGGAGGAAGAGGGTCAAAGTAATGGATTGTTTTGGTTGAGGTCAAATCATGGTCAAAAGGAGGATATGGTTTGTCCATCAGGTAGATAAACAAATGAGGGTGGTCAAGCTAACCCCATAAGATGTCGTGTCATCTAAGTGCTACCTACATAGCCCCTATCATTTAGGGCCTCAAACCAATGTAGTTCAAGCTAGGAGTCAAAGTCGGTCGATAGATTGGTTGATGATCAGTTTGGTCATGATAAAGATCTAGCACTTCCCATGTCTGAGGGTATGTACTTGAAATGATGAGGGTAAGATGGTTTGTCCATCAGATAGATGAACAAATAGATGTGGCTGAGCTAACCCCAGAAGACATCATGTCATCTGAGTGCTGCCTACATAGCCCCGGTCTTAGGGCCTCAGACCAATGTAGTTTAGACTAAGAGGCAAAATGGTTGATGATTGGTTTGATCATGTGTTGAAATGATGAGGATAAGATGATGTTACAGCCTTTTCCATATTGTGTGATGGTGTATTCTATAACATTGGTTGAGGGGTCTTTCATCCCTAGCAATTTTCCATATTCGTGATGGATGTATGCTAAAAATGAATTGAGTCTATTTATGCTTCAACAAGTAATGGTTTATGCTTAACATAAATTGTGTGGTCGATAGTTTCCATGTGTATTGGTGTCCATAGAAACTATGTGAAATAGACTATGTCATGTTGGTGGTCTTAAAATGTTTGGGTTGGTTTGGTTTGAGAAAATGATTTGGTTGAATGTGACCAAAGTGTGAAAAAAAAGTGAAATGCAAATTTCTCTTTCATTGACACGGACCAGAATGATAGCATAGATAGGGTTGTTAGAACCGAGAGCCCCATTCATGCATTACGTCATTGACCATGGGTTGTGTTAGAGAGGTAATCGAATCACTTTGACATTTAAGTGAGCTCAAAGTTCCTTGAGTAGGTGATATGATATATGAGGATAGGGTAACCCCTTTTAGTAGGGATAACTTTTCCCCTTTTAATAGGAGACCCTAAGACGACTACAAGCCAAGTCCATGACCCTCTTTTTTTTTTAGGTAGACTGATCAATACAGGAAGTCTACATAGAGATGTCATTTTGTTTTGTGGTCATTTGTGAAGCTGATCGATGCGAGAAGCTTCTGAGAGAGTACTATTTGTAGCAATATTTTAAGCATAGCCATCCTTTGAGGGAGTGGTCTATATTTTTTATTTATATATATTTGAGGGCTTTGAATAGCTGTCCTTCGAGGGAGCAGTCTATTAGCTACATCAATGATAGTACAACTGTCCTTCGAGGAAGCAGTCTGCCTTTAGAGTTTATGACCTTGGATATTTTGACATCTTGATTTATTTTTGATAGAATTTTGATTCATGGACAAGACTATAGAAGTGTAAGGGCTCCCTTTTATTAGGACAAAGCATCCATACTTATAAAAGGGTTACATAGGATTTGTTTAGGGGAATAGGGTTGAAAGGAATGAGGATTAAGAGGATGGGGATTGCTCAAGGGATGAGCTCAAGTTAAATGTCAAGTGATCGAGTACTCGATTAACAGTAGAATGGTCACAGATGCAAGGCATTAAAGGTCTCAGGTTCTGATAAGTCCTTGGTCCATACTTGTGTATTATGATGAAAGGTTTGAGCCAATTAGGAGCAAACTTGCCTCGTTTACTTCTTTCTAAATTGGTCACATGTTGGTTGATGTTGGACATGAAGTTGGTTGATATGTTGTTAGATTGTTTGGTTGGTTGATGTTTGGTCATTGCTTGGTCAATGGTCGATCGAATGTTTGGTCGAGGTTTGGTCAATGGTCGGTTGAATGTTTGGTCGAGGTTTGGTTGAATCTTTGGTTGAGGTTTGGTCAATGGTCAGTTGAATGTTTGGTCGAGGTTTGGTTGAATGTTTGGTCGAGGTTTGGTTGAATGTTTGGGCGAGGTTTGGTTGATGGTCGATTGAATGTTTGGTCGAGGTTTGGTTGATGATCAGTTGATGTTTGGTCGATGTGTGATTGATGTCTAGTTGATATTTGGTTGAGGTTTGGTCAATGTTCGGTTGAATGTTTAGTCAAGGTTTGGTTGATGGTCGGTCGAGGCTTGATAGTCGGTATAAGGTCAAATTCCCCTAGTTGCTAGGGAGAATGTTTGATAGAATTAGTTTGAGAGGGTGAGATCCTGATCTCCCAAGTTAGAGGTAGGAATCTTAGAATCTCGGATGATGACAGAGGCAATGGTTGGTAATGATTTGATTAAAGTGGCCAGTGGTTGGGGGTCATCAGGTTAGACCTCCATTGATTGCAAGGTTTTGATAAAGGTTTGATGATGATGTGGAGAGCTTTGAATGAGATCATACAAAAACATCTTCACAGGGGTCGTGTGGTGAGGTTGTTTCACCACGGAGTCAGGGATTGTCTTCAAAGATGATAGTCGAGATGTGCCCAAAATAGTAATCTTGGGTCTTGGTTGTGGTGAAGGCTTGGTAGATGGATATATCCAAGAGATAGAAACATGTCTTTTCCCTTTATCCTTTTGGGTTCGTGGGCTGGTGGTCAAGTTGACAGTGTTGATTTTGAATAATGGGCTTAAAGGCAGTGGAGGGACCATAGTCTGGCGATGGTATCCCAATTTAGGTGATGATGTTTGTGAGGCATGGGATGATGTCAGTGGTTTGTTGGAAAGGTCAAGAGGGTTCCTGATGAAAGGGGTGTCCCTTTTTAGGTGTTGACAAGTGACAACCTTAAGAGCACAACAACGCTCGGTGTCATGTCTAGGTTTGTGGTGATAGTGACAAAATTTAGTGTTGTCGAACCAAGATGGTCTTGATCCGAGAGTTGATGAGTGGGGCGGTGAGGAGGTTTGAGAGGCAAGGGATGATGTTGAAGGTTTGTTGATAATATGGTCAAGAAGAAGGGTGTCTTTCTCCAAATATTGGTGAATGGCAACCTTAAGGGCACAACAACGTTCGGTATCATGCCCAAGCGTGTGATGATACGCACAAATTTGAGTGTCATCGAACTAGGGTGGTTTTGGTCTGAAAGGTTGATATGGCTTAATAGGTAGAAGTGTTATGCTAGAAGACTACAATAATTGTCGTAGTATCAAAACATATGAACCTGCTGATGGGTTTGCATGTTTTGTTGCAATAGGGGTTGATGACTTTTGTTCTGGAATTGTAGGAGATGTTGGTCATACCATCTTTTTGTTTGGTAGTGCAGCCACACATGTAGATTGCACTTTTGTGATGAGGCGTGTTGGATGTTTTGGAGGAAATATATGTTTGATGGGTTGAGAGAGTAATGGAGGTGACTTGCCTCTGTGAGGTATTAGAGTAGGAAGCACTCCTATTAAGGTAGATGGATGTGGGCCCAAAATAGAGGGCAATGATGAAGGTGGGAAAAGAATTATTTGATGTGGTTTAATAGCCTTCTTTAGTTTGGCTTGAGGGCCACTATTGTGCGAAGCAAGGTTAGAGTCTACCCTCACTTGTGGGTGAGTGAGGTTTGATGTAGGCCAAATGTCAAGAGATTTAGTCTCTTTGGGCATGACGGACACCTGTGTGGGTTTGGGCTCAAATGTGGATGGAGATGAGTGAGATGTAGTGATCTCAGGCAAAAGACAATAAAAAACTATGACTAGGTCTTTCTCGGTCGAAGTGGGTGAAGAGACAAGGTCTTCTCTTAGTGGAGAAGGAATCAAAGAATGTGGCTCCTCAAGAGGATAGAGGGCAGGGATGATCATGCCTTCTACTTGTGGTTAAGGAGTAGGCAAGGTAGGGTCCTCAGATGAAGGTGGGGCTAGCGGCGTTGGTATGGTCAAAGCATCCTCCAATATGAGAGGTCGATGGAGAACTAATAGGAGAAGAAAGTTCTTCATCTTGTGGAGGAGAAATAGGGGAAGAAGGGTCTTCCACCTGTGAAGGAGGTTGGTTAGGGATAAGAGGAGAGACTGTGTTGATCATGCATATATTATGCTTTTGGGGGTCATCGGCCATGGTCTAGACATTGTTTTGATTAGGAGGATGGTTAGGAAAGGGTTGTTTAAAGATGTCCATGTTTTGATTGGGTGGGGTTTTCGGGTTGTCCAAGACAAGATCCCCCTTATCTATCATGTTTTGGACAATGTTCTTGAAAGTTTGGTAGTTGTTGATGTCATGGCCTTGGACATGGTGAAAGTGACATAAGTCATTCTCCCTATACCATGTAGGGAGGGCTTTTGAGGAGTTGAATTGAGGTGGTCAGATTGGAGGGAGATTGAGGACCCTCTGCTTGATGATTTTTTCCAACACAGAAGCGTATGATTCTCCAATTGGAGTGTAGTTATGCTATATGTACCATTGTTGGAATTGTTTTGTGATGCTTTGAGATGTTGAAGGTTAAGGTTGGTCAGTTTTTGTTGAAGATGGTGATCTAACAACCATAGTTTTGGCCACTCCTTTGGACTTGGAATTGGTAGAAGAAGAAGGTCTGGAAGAAGAAGGGTCATAGGCTCTTGCATTGGTATTACGCAATTTGACCTTGTCTTCTTCGATCACGTGGAGTTCAAGCTTTTGGGCCATGGTGAAAGCTTCATCGAAAGTGCAGAATGTTTGAACCCACAAGGTGGATGAGATGTGCTTGACACATGCTTGAGAAAAGAGCTCAATGAGCTCAGGTTGAGGTAACGAGAAGGAGAGCTGGTTGATCAAGCCTATCCAACGGGTGACAAAATTGGCTATTGATTCATTGTCAAACTATTTGATAGAGTAGAGGTCTATGATTGAGAATTTTTTGGTGATATTGATCAAAAAGTGGTCAAGGAATAATTGGGCGAGTTGAGTGAATGAAAAGAGGGAGTGATTGGTAAGAGAACTGTACCAATCGAGGGCAAGGCCAGAAAGTGACATGGGGAATGTGCATAACAATAACGCATCATCATGGGCTATAAGATAACAAGCATGTCTGAATGCTCATAGATTTTTTTGTGGGTCTTCCTTACTCTGGAAGTGAGTAAACTTAGGAAGCTCCCACTGACTGGGATACGGTTGGATTGGGACGGAGGGATGGATGGGTTCATTGCAAATTTGGTCATATGAAAGGACATTGCTTGAACCGGAAATAGAAGCCTCAAGACTAGACATTTTGTCCATCAGCATCTTGATGAGATCGGCTGATGGATTGGTAGATGGGGCATGCCCTAGGTTGTAAGGTGCTTGGAAGGTGCTAGAAGAGGCATATGACGTAGTCGGTTGTGCTTGTATAGGTGCAACGTACGAGTAACTAGTCATTGGGACAGAAGTGGAAGGCAGGGGCGGTTGTGTCATGAAGGTAGAAGGCATAAGTTGACTAGATACCACCAAAGGTGGTTGCATGGTGACATTGGCAAAAGGGGAGGTAGACACTCCTGCATTTATAGGTGCAAGAGTGTGTGGAGTCGAGACAATCAAGTTCTGGTATGATGTAGAACTCGGTTGAATTGTGTGTGGTTGAGGGGGTAATGAAACCCCAATGGAGGTCAGTCTAAAAATAGATGGGGAGGCCAAACTTTGTGTATTGGCCATGGTCGGGTTAATGGTTGAGGCAATAGTCTGAGTCATAAAAGCCTGGGTAGCGGATGGTGTTGATGTCATCGCCGCTTCACTCGAAAGGTCTCGCATTTGGTTTCTTATGAGATAGTGTTGGAGAGCCTTGATGTTGTGGTCAAGGAGTCTCTCAAAGTTTGGGTCCCCTTCGGGGATAATGGATGGTTGAGTCAGGGTGGATAGGATAAGAGTCCGTTTGGTCTCTGAATGATACTCCATTAAAGGACTAGTTATGGAGGGTGGAGGTGGCAGCGATTGTTGCCTCACGTGGTTGACAAGAGTCTTGGTTTGACTGTGTGTTAAAACCATTCAAGGTAAGAAGGGTCAGGTTTCAGGAATTGTGTTTTCAGTCTCAAAAAACTAGAATGGGTGTTGGACAACAAGAAAGTCAGGTTTTTAAGCTTGTTGTTTTGGGAAAGAAAGTTTTGGACAGTGAACGACGTCGGTTAAAAAATTGATGTCAGTGAAATATATTGCCGATGTCGGTTAGATAACCGATGCCGACAAAAAAGGGGGCTGACATCAGTGGAAAAACCGATATCGGTTACTGTGTTTTCCAAAAACTCAAAAAATTTGAAAGTTTTTGGAAAAAAAGAAGAAAATGTCCTCACTAGCTCACAATTCTAGATGAAGATAAAAAAGAAGACGGAGACAGGTAGACCCTAAGCGTTAAATCCTAAGAATCAACTTTTAGAATCATGTTGGCTTATGCCTTAAAGTGTGTTTGGGAAGTTTGGATTTTGAAATGGGTCTTAGAAGAAGCAGTCTATGGTTGGTTTCGGGTTAGTTTCAGCACTCAAGAGTCTGTGTTAGGTTTTGTATGTGGCTTGGTGCTAAGGAGCAAGCTCCCCTCACTTCACGAGCCTAGTGATAAGCTGGTCTCACTTAGCCAGTATATACTTCCCCTAGAGATTATCCTCTACTAGAGAATAGAGTGGGCTTTCCCCTTCGTAGTGAAGTCCGAGTGGGATTGCCGGGATGGGTAAGGTATCCGCTAGGTGATGAAATCCTAGTCGGGCCTTGTCTCAAGTGAGTTAAGATGTTTGATTTGTGATAGTGGTTTGGATGTGTAACATAAGTGGACTATGATTTATTCATGATGCGATTTTAATTACTAGATATGTGGACTAAATATGCATTCAGACAGAAATGAGATGCAATAGATTTTAAGCCCAAATTGAAATGTGTGTTCGAATGCAGACAAGTTGAGAAAAGGTTGAAGAGTATGAGTTTGACTAGTCTAAGATGCAAGAAAGAAAGAAAAAGAATGATTCTTTTTAACTTTGCTGATAGTGTCTTTTGAAAGAGAAATAGAAGAGAAAGATGCAAGGAGATACCTAATGCACCTATATGAAAAGTAAGAAAAATGAACCCAAGGAAGACCTTAGGGTCCCACCAGGTGTGCCAGAATGTTTCTATTGATTTTCACTTTTCTAACATTCAAAAGGAATAAGAAACTAAAATAAAATGGTCAAGGGTTTGTATGTACCTAGATGAAGTCTTGTGCACCAAATTTAGACGGCTAAAAGAACTCCTCTTTGGTTGTGGAGGATGACACCTGTAGAAGAAAGAGACTCAAACACAGACACTGTTAGATAGCTAGAAAGTGGACTACCAAGCAAAAGGCTTGGTCCTAAAAGTACAAAGACTTCTTGGAGGATGACAGTCCACTAATTGTTAGAAAGTAGAATATAGCCAGAAAACAAAAATGATAAAGACTGAATAAAAGAAATGAAAGCAAATGCGTACCTGTGTGCAACAATCTACCTTCCACAGTCATCGACGTCGGTGGTTCTACCAGCATCGGTAGGTCAAGGTCACCGACGTCAGTTACTCTGCTAACGTCGATAGGGGTAGTGGGCCTGGTGGCTGGCATCGGTCAGGGCAATGGCCTTGGACAGGGTCTGGATGGGTTAATGGTTTGCAGAATGGTCTGAGAGTTTGTTTGGAGGTCTGTACAGGGTTGTAGGGTAGAGAGTATGACTAAAAGAGGGACCAAATGGAGTGGACAAAGGCAACATGGAGATAAGGGTGAGAGAAGGCTCCCAGAGAATAGGTTGGGTTGTGATCTGGTTGATAGTCTGGCTGATGATGTTAAGAAGAAGCAATAACTAGAAAACTAATTACTAACATAATCTAAGTAATTGAAATGAAAACACAGAAGAAATACTTACCTGTGGCTTGCTGAAGAAGGAGTGTTGCTAATGCCAATGATGTACCTATTGTTGATGATGCTGGTGTAGAAGACTACCTATAGAGTAGAGTGACTGATGCAGAGTACCTGTACCCTATGATGCTTGCTGTGCATCTGGGAGAGAGGAAGCGAGAGGTCTGATTGAAAGATTGGTGGATTGACAGATTGAAAGGTCGGATGTCCCAAATTGAAAGGTTAGATCCAAATTTCGGACGTAGAACATAGTTTTGAAGGCAACTGATGCTGGCAATACCACCGACATCGGCTGACTACTGACTGACGTTGGTAGCCAAAGAATAGGAAAAAGGGCTAAAAATAGCCTTTTGTCCATTCTTTCTTCTGTCGAGGTCAGCTGGTCATGGGAAAATGGTTGAAGGAGGGTTAAATGAGATGAGAGGATGAGTGGGATAAGGGAAATGGGGTCTGAAGTCATTTAAGACTTGGCATGGGGTAGTGGAGGGCATCCAAGGAAGGGTATCCTAGGAGGGGTGAGGTGTCAAGGAGAGAGAGAAGGAATTATTAATTTAAAATAGATAATCATTTTAAATTAATAAGACATAGGTTAGGCATGGTTAGAAGTTAGAAAGGGACCAAGGGGGGAGGATGACCAAGGAGTAGACATGATTTTGGTGTCTACAAATCCTTTCATTAAGCTATTAATTAATACAAGAATCAATTCTATCTATCTTTTGATCCAACAAATATCATGTTGAAATTTTGAGTCTATTTGTAAGCAATCCATTATCCATATCATTTAGTTGTTTCCTATTTTGATCTTGATTTACAACACTTAGCTTTCAAGATGTAATGATTGTATCAATTTTTCATTTATATTTGAATTTTAATCCTAATAGGATCTATATTTTAATGGTATATTGGTAATTTGAGGTGATTTTAATATATAATTTGCATCTCTAATAAATTGCTCAAATTTATCATCCACCACATTTGGTGACCATAGTGGGAGCCCTCCCTTTGAGTTGACCTAGTGTGTTTGAAGTGTGTGGATTAAACTTGTAGGTTATATTAAATGTAAATTTGGGATCATAATTATAAAAAAAATCATCATCTAGGTGAAAGTCAAATTTGCTTTGTAAAAAATAATTTTGACCCTGATAGTTATGATTTTGAACTAACCATAAAATTTAACTGTTAGTCGTTAAGTCACCTAACATTTTTCTTAGAGTTTAACAAAATCATTTATTACTAGTCATGATTTTAATTCTCATTTTCAATTTTGAATATTGCATTCATGATTTTTCTTAGACTGCAGTAGTTATTATTAGTTAAAATCATTTACTTCTAGTCATGATTTTGAATTTCATTTGCAATTTTGTATATGCTAGTGGTGATTTTTATTCAACTTATATTCTACCTTTAATCATATTAACAAACTTTATAATTAGATTTTCTAGTGTTTTGGATTTTTATCTAACCTATTATATTATAGGAATAAGGGGTAAAATTTTGATGACATCAAACTATCAAGGTCCTAAGTTTTTTGAAAAATTGCTTATCTATAGTCATGGGTTTGATTTCTAGTTATCACTTCGAGTGTGTCATTTACGGTTTTGAGAAACTATATATTTTGAGGTTGTTTGGCCTAAAATTTATAAATATTTCTAACTATACATATTTTCCTTACTACCTGTATATATCTAGTTACTCTTTCTAACCTTTTTCTTGCAGGGTTAATCTAAAATCTAATTGTGATTTTGAAATACATCTAATTTAATCATGTTTTAATTCTAAAAAACTTATGTGAAGTACATATTCTATAAAAATTAGTCTAGTACCACTTATGAGAATAATTAATCCTTAAAAATATGTAAATATATATTTTTTCTCTATCTTTCAAATTCGCTTATAGTTAGTCATGATTTTACTTTACATTTGTGATTTTAAACATCTCATAAGAAATTTTGAGTTATCTAATTACAGGTTAAGCATCATGGTTTGACATTTTAGCAAAATCACTTATTATAATATATGATTTTGATTGGTGGTCATGATTTTTACATATCATAGGCAATTGTTCCTACCTAATTTCATAGTTACTATCACAGTCTACTCATAGTTTGTAACATTACTTGTCTTTATTTGTGATTTAACTTAATATATTCTATTTTGTCTCTTTGTATGTATTTTTTCATGATATTGACTGAGTATCTACAATTTTTATCAAATTAGTAAAAATTTTACTCTTCAATTTTCTTCAAAAATTGTCTCTTTTGATTACATTTTTAGGACCTTTTTTGGTAAATTTTGAGTCATTCTAAGGATTACATAAGTCCCAAATTGCATTTGGCATTGGGGGTGCTTCCCTTAAACCCTGAAAGGGGCACTACAACTTGAAATTGTAAGGGGCACTACCCTTTAACCCTATAAGGGGCATTGACCCTTGACCTTATTGGGGGCTACCACCCCTAAACCCTGTATCTCGACCCCTCACTAAAAAAAATTGTAGTGTAAAACCCGTGATTTTTTTAGTGTTTTTATTAATTCTTATTAGGTTAACCTTTTATTCAGATTTTCACAAGGGAAAATTTGGTGTTATTTTCATCTTGATTTATTTTACCTAACCACTTATCTTGTAAGTCATATTTTGACACATTTTTATTTTTATCTAACATCTTACAGGTCTCCCCTCAAGATTGCCAAAATTAAAATTACTAATCACTTGATTTTTAGGACACCTCTCAAATATTTTGGCATTTTTGAAAGTATCTTGTATATATCACACTTAATTGGTTAGTCAACTTTTTATTTGCTTGTTTGTAACCCAAGGCTATAATGGTGTATGCTTTCCTGTCTCCATCCTAGTAACGAGTCTTAGAGAATAAAAAACCACTAATAAACCCTCTCATTGTTATTTTTAGGGGAAAAGATGATATGAAAGTGATAGACATGTACCTACCATAATCATAGATGAGTTGGTGATGTAGATTTCATCATTGTGCATTCAACCATACTCTATGTTCTAGCAAAGTATAAAAATTAGGGACAACTATCATTAAGCTAAGTGAGAGAACCCATTTAGGATCCCATGAAATTAAAGAGTTAAATCTCTTACCCAAGCATTAAACACCACCCTACATGAATTTGGGCCCCACGTACCTAATTTATATCAAGGATGCCCTTAGAAAGCTAACCAAACCTAGAATAGGACCATTAGCCATAATAGGTGACTTGTTACCAGAGAGTATCAGCTCTCAAGTGATCATTAAGTGTAAATAGGGTTGAGAGGTTTTAGGAGATTATTTAATGGGTCACCATCTTATAACCTCACATATGAAGCCATTAGATGGCATAGTCATTGGTTCACACTCTTGTATTAATTTACTAATCATAGGCTTGTGGTTTGAGATATTTGGTGTGTGTTGTGCTAGACCACTATTGATTGTGAGTAGAGTTAAACTTTTACCCAGGCTTATAAATGACTATTACGGTCTCTTATATCATCATCTTGTATATCCTTGCTTATATCATATTTCCTCATACATTTTAGCCTTATCCCCTTGATTTATACATTATTTGATTACCTCATCTCATTTTGTCTTGTCTCATCACCTCTCATCCTAATCATATCCTCATCTCTTCTTAACCTAATTTATTCTTGAATATTTTATCCTATCCCTAAGGCCATAGACTTCCATTACCTCTTACAACCTAGTCATACCCTAACCTTGTTTAGTCATACCAATATTGTCACATCATCAATCTTGCCCTTTAGTCTACCTAGATCACATCCTTATCTTGTAACTTGTCCCATTATATTCATACACTCATTACCCCATATTTAGTCTTATCCTCTAGTCTAATCTTACCTTGTCCATCTTCACATATTGTCCCACCATTATTTCATATCAAGTTATAGCCCCTTCATATGTTTTATTCTTACCCTAGTCATCCCTATAAAATATAACCTAAATCAACTTGAGTATCTTGTACATTATTATACCAAGTCATACTTTGTACGTTATTATCTTGTATAACCTAAATCTTTCAGAAAATCCCCATCTTACAAATTCTTAATCATCTTGTGCATCCTTATATAATTTATCCATCATCATATCTTGTATATCCTTATATATTTATCCTTCATCATAACCTTGTACAATCTTATATATATTATACATATTATCACCCATATTAGACATCTCCTAATCTATTTTTACTTTGACATCCTATTATTCATTTACCACCCTATCTAATACATTATTATTTTATCATCTCATCTAGTATTACCTCATCTAGACAAATCCCATCTTATTTTGTCTTGCCTTTTAATCCTAAAACACATCTAGTTGGATTTTTAGGTCATACACTTTTCCAAAACATACTCACCATACCCCTAATCATCATTGCATCACTAAACTTATATACTTGTCTTGATCTTAATCCCATCATCCTTGATTCCTCCATTTATTCCCATTAACCCTTCATCACATAATATTATATCCATCCCACCTTGAGCAAATCAATTTGAGTCTTGATTTAATCTTTTTATTTTCCTTACACATCTCCTATCACTCTAGTCCACCATTATCTTTTCTATCACCCTTTACTTTGTCAGATTTCATACTCAGTCAAACCTTGTTAACAACATGTCACTTTATTAGTTTCAATCTAACATCTAGTCATCCTCAATCTAATCATCTCTAATTTATTCATCTTATCTATTTATAATTAACATCCACCTAGTCATTATCTTTCTAGTTTGAATCTAGGTACTAGTTGAATCCCCATCCTTTTGATACTTTGAAAACTAGGCATTATCAATAAATTGTTAGCACCTATCATACTATCAATTTGAAATCTAATCCTAGTATGATATCATAATCCATTTAGTCTATATTATCCTCAACATCACCTATCATACTAACTCAATCATTGAAACTGACTTTGTCCAAGGACCATATTTTTATCCAAGCCCTAATCTACCTTCACATCATCCCCATTTTATCATTGAAATACCTTTCATTCATCATATACCCACATGGATTTAGACCCAGTTCTTGTAGATCAATACCTATTTTCTAAAAATGATGAGATCCTTTTGCATGCCCTAAAAATGGGTGCCCACTTACCTTCAGACCTCAATCCCAGAAAGCCTAAAGTAACATCCCGTATACTTCCCTAATATCCATCTACACCTATCCTGCATACTATCCCACCATAGTTAACCCCATTGTCCATTCATCATAACCATATTTATAACATCCCCCAATATACAAGTGATGAGGTCCCCCTCTTTCATAAGTATATATTTGATAATAAGGATGAGTGACTTTTAAAACTACTAAAGATAGGGGCCCAACTTACCAATGATTTTAAACCCCTAAACCTAAAGTCACCTACCAAACAAGTGCCTCAAGAACCCTTATCCACATCCAATTCTTATGACAACCAATCTTATTCTAATCCCCCATCCACTAGTCCTCATCTTAGTCTTAACCTTCTAGTATACTAATAAAGAGATTGTCATATTTAATAAATATATTATTTCCAACAAGGATTCATTCCTCTTGTATCTCTTTTTGATGGGTACCTAACTTCTTGAAGGTTTCAACCCCATTAAACTAACCTTACCTCTAGTTCATACCTATCCATGGTTGAATTCTCCATTTACCAGTCATAGTCCATCATAAATCCCATGTCCTACTAGTAAAGGGAAGCCTATCTTTCAACCTCATCTAATTATGGTTCATATCCTAATTCATCTCACACACCACCCTCTCCCAATATCATGGCATCACCATTACATTATTAAACTCCTAAATCCAATAGTTCCATATAAAACACTATAGATAAGTAATATACACCTCTCCCAATATCTGTGGAAGCCATATTTAGGAAATTAGAGGCCATAGGCATGATTTTATACCCAAAAAAAAGTCCTCTAGATTTATCCAAACATATGCCATCATGGTATCAAGCAAAACAATGTTATCTATACCATAAAGTCCCTAGAAATTATATTAATACATGTTACCCTTTTAGAGATTATATCCAAAACTTAATTTCTAATGATAACATTGAAATTGAGGCTAAATCTAATGCATCCATTCCTAGGAGTGAGAAAAAAGGGTATGACAAAATGCACTTCTTAACCATGATCAAACTTATTCCCTCCTCAACCAAGGTCATGACCCCAATCCTCTCCATACCAAAACCATCCTTAATCAAACCATCCCTATATCCTATTCATATCAAATCCCCCATTTTAATAATTCCATTAATCCTAAAGCATCCATTTATAAACCCAAGGTAAAGAAGATACTTATGGATAATGATGTTATCCAAAAGGCACTCTCTATGGCTACTATCAAAATAAATCTATTGAAGACATCACCTCATCAACAACCCCATCAAAGTTAGCATTAGAATGGTTACAATCATATCCCACATCAAAATATTAATTAGAATCCATGCCATAAATATCATCCATTTTAAATAATGAAAGTCATGCTGACACCTATCTCGTTGAGGACATCTCTAATTTGAATGTCAAAAAATAAGGAGGCATGACTCTTGATCCATCTCAAGATGATGAAATTATAACATAATTCTTAGATGTTTTATTAGTCAAATATCATCAAGATAGATATAATCAAATTTAAATGGAAATTCTACAAAGAATCTTAGTGATCCTTTTGAGATTATTGAGGACACTTCCTCTAACATTGATATTGGGTCTCCTAGTAAATTTTATGATGACTATGCTTCTCATCATACCTTTAATCCACCCCTTTCACCACACATCCCTAATCATCCACCTCCTATTAATAATCCCTCTATCCCACTCCATTAATGGGACAAATAAGAACACAAATCATTATATTCCATTCAACATGCAATCTCATGTGTTGAACCTATAAGGATCCAATCCAATAATCAACTAATCAAGTCAAATAATCAAGTCATTTATGATCCAAAAGTAATCAATCAAAGTAAATATTATATTTATAATATTCCAATTAAAAAAGTATCATTTCCTGGTAAAAATATACTTAATGTACTATGAAACCATCATATTTGAAATAATCATCATCTATCAAGTCAAAGATCAAATTCCTCTAGTGAATCCCAAATTCAAGCACTAGAGGGTAATCAAAATCCAAGTCAAATATCAATAAGTCAAAATTATTTTAAAATTAATAGCAATATGGCTAGTAATTCTCATAATATTTGGATCAAAGAGATAATAAGTTAGAAGGTCTTGGATCCCTTAACCTCATTTAGCATAAGACACAAATTAAAAATTTCCCCTCCACCATATCCAATGGTGCATGTAACTATTGAACCTTATTTCCAATATCCTACTAGTCAAATATTTCATCATCATAACACTCATCCACATCCTCTACCTCACTATAAAAACCATCTAATTCCATCCCTGCCACACATCAATTTCTTAGGTAACATCATCTCTCATAAGGGTTACAAAAACACCTAGTTAAGACGTCCAAAGGATGCTAAATCAAGAATCAATTAAGGTCACAAGGACATCAATATATTCAATATTAAAAACATGATCCTAGTATCATATCTCTTTATAATAGGTTTTGGATGAATATCAAGAAAATTTCAACATTACTTCATCTTACCCATATCCAATAAATCAAAATGTCAAAAAAATCATCAAATGGTAAAAACTGGTCTTTTGATACCTTGGGTAAGTGTCATGATGAAAAGGTTTTTGAAATAATGGTAAATTAATTTATTATCCATAGGTACCCCAAAACTTGGTGGAAAAACCCACTTCATCTCTACAGTCATATCCCACATTCTTTGACAACCCTACCCATGTCATGGTCCAAACATTTTTGTCTATCAGGTCCATCCATTCCTTATCCCTATCTAGTATATCATTCCTTATCATTTTTACATTTGTAAAGTATTGGAAAATGTATTGGTAAATAATCTAAAATCATATTTGTATATCATCTAATAGACACTCGAGCAACTAGATATCTAGTTCCCTTGTGATATGGTTGTTGGCAATCCCTAGTCCATTCTTCCTCATCCATAAACTTATTTGAGAATTGTCTAAGTCCATTTGTCATTTCATTCATTCTCATATTGGTTGATATTCTTGGTGTTCCATTTTCTAGTAACCCCATTTGTATAGTATACATATATATTCTAAAAATCCCTAAAAATTTAAATATCCCCAAAAACCTAAAAATTATAAAATCCAGAAAACCCCAAAACCTTCTAAGTTATCTTGTCTTATGTATTGAGTATCCCAGTCATATTATCATATATCCTAAGTTATCCATTTCATTATCATATTACCTTGTATTATATCCTAATGGTATTATCATTTTGTCATCTTTCCTTGTCTCAACATCCTATCATCTTATCTTATATTTTTCATAGCCTTATCCTAAATCATAGTCGCTAATCTACTCCAAGTCTATAACATTAATCCAAATTCACATGATCACAACCAAATTATTCCAACTCATCACCTAATATTTCATCTCATTAACTCTTATCAGGATGATTAGATAAGATATAATGACCCTACATGTAGATACTTTTGTGTGTTACTTATTTGTTATTTGTTATTTGTTGTTTGACTTGTTTGCATGTATTTTTTAATTAATATAACTTCATATGTTTGTTTTATAGTATTTATTTTTCATCTTCATGTCTCTTTAATCAAGGGTAAAATTAATTAGGATTTTATGATGGAGCTAAAAAATCTATAATAATGCTTTTGGGTACCCTTGATGATGCAGAGTTCACTATTTTCCCTTTTTATAATCATGCACTTTGGAAAAGCATACTCTTGGTCATACTTATATCATGGGGAATAATACCTAGTGTTATATTTACATTATATTTCTTAGACTATGATGAGACCTTATTACAATAATGATGGTTGACAATAGACACACTCAACATTTCTCCTATCCTGTATCATGTGTCTAAATATCTCATCATCTTAATACCATCACCAAGTTGATAATCCTATTCCACTCATCTAATATCCAATTATTCCTCCAAGACATCTATCATTTCATGAATATCTTCTATTTACTCATATACCATCTCTCTAGTCATCAACATCTAACATCTATTCCTCTATCTTCATGTTTAACATCTAAGTCACATCCTATATCTAAAAACTAACATGTATTTGTCATCCTCCTCCTCTAGTCTATCTTATTATCTAATCTGAACTACATTGGACTGAGATCTTTTAAGACTATATAGGCATCTCTCAGTCACATGGTATGCTTGAGGTCAGCTGAACTTCTCTCAACTCTTCCCCATAATTCATACTTACATCTATCTTGTCCTTCATCACCCTTAAATCTTGTATCAATCAAATTCTTGAGCTATAATGTCAATCATTAATCAATCAATTTATTGATCAATTACCATCCCTAAAATCATCTCCCTAATCTTTTTGACAATTAACCACACCTGTCAATTGGGCCCAATAAATCAAAACATCCATCTCTTCTTCCAATAGTCATTCATTATCACTAATTAGTCAATTCATAATTTAAAGTTTATAGGTTACTCCTTTTATTAAGGCATAACTAGAACCATAACTTTATTATCATCTCTCACTCCCTTGGATGAGTCCTTACTAGGATAATCATCACTATTAATCATATTTTGGCTCATTTATTTGATGCATAACACAAACAATTTCTTCCCCTCCATATTTTAGTCACTTGACCCTATTATTTATTTTATCTCATCCCCTTCATAATGTCACTTGAATCTATATTTGATCTACACTCATCATTAATATTATCAAATCAATCTTGTATTGGCCCAAGGATCTCCCATGCATGTGTCTTTACATGGTATATGTTGATAACTTATGGCCTTCTCTATCAATCATCTCAGTTCACAACTCTTCATGGCATGTGTCCTTACCTAGGAATGTCTAAAGCTTTTAGCCTTTTATCTTATCATCAACAAGTTACAGTTGATTCACCTTTAGGATGTGTCAATAATTATGACATATTTGTTTACACTCCCCATGCATATGCATTTTCCAAGGCCATCATCAATTTGTATCTCACCACTGATGTCATTCTCCTCTTTTTTATAATTAATCTCACATATAGCTTACCAACCCCTTGTCTATTCATGCCACCCAACCCTCAATAATTTTTTAGAGTGGTCATCCCTCTCATTCTTCTTCACATGTCCCTTCAAGGGGGCATCATTTCCACTAATATTATTTACTAATATGTATCCATGAGTGTATTTCTTATTTCAAAGACCATTATCCTTTCACTTCATTAACTCGTAATGCCCTTTCAAAGAGGGGGAAAATGTATGAATCTAAATTTTCCCACCTATTCCATCTTGCTAATTATGTCTTTAATTTTGATTAATAATGATTTTATAATTAATTTCTTTCATCATTATTTCATATGACATTTCATATTCCCCCCTAGTTAATAATCTAGTCCCCTTTTTACATCTATACTAACATTCATATTTCCCATCCAATATTAATTCCCTTGTTATTTCTTATTAACCTCCCATTTATCATCTAAATCCCTATTATGCCCATATGTGAATTTTAAATATATAAAATACCACCTATCCTCTAGCATATCCTAAATTCTTGGTACTTAGTCTCTACCTAAACCTACTATAAACCTAGATAAACCCACACTAAACCCCATTAAATTCCACTAATGTAGTCTAGAATGATCCAATCCTCCTCTAACTCTCTATATATAATTCCATGGACTTCTAAATTGCATAAAATCTCCATCCATTCTCTCTATTTAAATCCACCATCTCCTTCCATTTGGGAATAAGGAGTTGAATATGCAATAAATCATGCTACACTAGTCCATTAATCCTTTCATCAAGCTATCAATTACTACACGAATTCATTCTATCCAAGTCTTTTGATCCAGCTAATATCATTATAAAATTATGAATCTATTTTTAACCAATCCATTATTCATATCATTTAGTATTCTTCCCATTTTTATCTTGATTTAGAGCACCTAAATTTTATGATGTAATGCTAGTATGAATGTTTCATTTATCTTTATTTTATAATCCTATTTAGCTATATATTTTAATTATAGATTGGTAATTTGAGGTGATTTTAGTATATAATTAGTATATCTATAATAAATTTCTAAAATTTATCATCCACCACACCTACAGTGATATTTCATTTACTTCAAATGTTTTACATGTTTTTTCACATAATCTAGTATTGTCTACATTCATTTTTAATCATTTTTCAATACACATTTGGATTATTGGTTCTATCCTAGCCTTTATGATCCTAATTTTCTTATTTTATAAGTGATTTTATGAGTTTTGAGATTTTTCCATTTCTACTTTAACCCTCCTATGATTTTTTTCTTTGCATTCTAGTCTTGTATCCATAGAGTTTATTCAATATAATTACTACACCCTCCATGATCAAGACTATAAATATAACGTGTGACAACTCACCAATAAATGTAATTCAAGGTATGTATATGGTATTTTTAATTATTTTATTTATCAAAATTTATTTAAGCATTTCCTTTTGAGCAAGCTTAATTTTTGTATTTCTATGTTATTTCCTGAAGCACCATTCCATGTTACACTCTTGTGACACACAATAGGTTTCATGTGAGGCATATGTATAAACTTAATATTTTAAAACTTTATCACTTATTGAGATTTTATCTCTTGTATCAACATGTCAATTTTCAATCTCCTTAAGTGCATGCCTTAAAGGGTACACTAGGAAATGGGTGGGTAGGTCATTGGTGCTTTTCAAGAGACATTGTTACTTACTTAACATTATTACATCCATTATATCTTCCTTATAATTGATCCCCTAAGCCATCTCATTCTAGTTTGTATCCTATAGCTATATTATGACCTACAATTTCCCACTATATCAACTCATACAATGTAGTTTCAATTGTCATCCATCTTTTCCTAGCTACATCGATTAGGTCAACATAGTTCCAAACATTATGATGTAGTCTACACAACTAAGTTATCTTGGCTGACCTAGTTCTAGGTTATTTGGATAATTTAAGAGTAAATCAAGTTGGTCGATGGAAGCAACTTAATATTTGGGAGGGATAAGGATCATTCACTACTATAAATATAATTTACCATTTTGATCCAAGAGAGAGGAACATTTATTTTCATTTGCTATTTCTCACACTTTTTCCCCAAGTCTAAATTTGGCCTAAGTTATTTCTTAGATCTTTTCTTGAAGGAAATCTTGTCTTGTGGAGTCTTGGATGCAATAGGATGAGTCCTTTTTGCCTAGAGTTTGATTCATCTATTGATATCCTTAAAACCATAATAATCTCTTGAAAAACATCACTAGACAAGGGGAAGATTGATGCTCAATAGGTCTTGTTAAAGATAAGTATATTTTAACCCTATCTCTTTCATTTGACAGATATAATTTTCATAATTACTTGGTTAATGAATGTATATCTCCATGTTTAAACTTTATCTACACTTATACTTAATATGGTTATAAGATTGTTTAAAATTTTCATCTATCCACTTCAAGCAACTTAGGCCCTAATTTGACTACAATGGATCCTTTCCCATTTTGATATATTTATAACCCTTCCCTACTTAATTACATTACTTGATTTAAATATTAGATTACCTACAAAACAAGATAATCAGCTATAAATCTTTCATTATGTTGATTTCATAAAGGTTTTGGAGCCCTTTTTATGTTTTCAAATCCATTTAGTCATATCCTAATTCATTAATTATTAATGGGATTTTTTTTTTGCCTTCTTAGAGCCTATATATTTAGATAGGTTAGTTGTGGGTCAATCCTACTCATTGCATACACTTTGTTCCCTAAAATGTTTGTGATATCTAAATCTTAAGGAAAATAAGGTGAGATTTAAAGCATTGTGTCAATGATTATAAGGGTTAAATAAACATTATATAATTATCATACCACTAAATTATGGAAATTAATCAATTAAAATATGTCAAAAAATATTTAATTTCAAAAATATAAATGAAATATAAAACTCTATGCCAAATTTTATACATAAGAAATACAAGCTTCAAACAATTATAATACTCTAATAATTGTTTGATCTCTTAATTTCTTCTGATTTATCTACAATATATTATGAATGATTATAATGCTTATTTATATTTATTAGTGTCAAGTAAGCTAAAATTACTATGCATTGACAAATAATTGAATTAGCAGTAACTAAAATTGGAAAAGTGTAATATGACTAGGAAAAGATTAAAAAAATAGAAGTTTGAGAATCATAATGACACTTTTAATAGGTATAAGAAGCATTGGGATTATTTTGGCACAAGTCCAAAAATGATTATAGATAAGAACCTTAAAATCATGCTAATTAAAAATTAATAACCAACTAAGGATCATTTTTAGGTGTCTAAATTTTGGCCCTATTTTAAGTGTATGAAAACATACATTTAAAGTATAAAAGGATATAAATATACACTTTAATATATGGAATAGTATCCAATGCACTTATGAACTTATAAAACCATTTTTATTTTTCTACGCATGCATGTGTCAACACAAAATAATCATAATAAATTATAGAATTTTAAGTATTGAAAAAAAACACGATTCATTTGAGAAACATGTAGAGATAGAGTGAAAATAATTACGTCCAATTCTAAACAAAATATGGAGTGTGACTTTAAAAAAACACCTCAATATAATATATGCAATATCTTAATATATTTTGATTAAAATATAAGTATAATCTGAAATGAAAAATAAGGCAACATATTCATATAATCCTAAGTAACACCCTTAATAAAACTTAATAAAATCCTAAGTAATGTTTTGAATAAAATTGTAAACTACAATCTAAATAAGATATGAATTAAGTATTTATACCATTGTAAAAAGAGTATCAAGTTACCAAAATTCAAAATGGTGATGCATTTTCCATAGAATCATGAGTTTAAGTATAATGATTAGTATATATTGCCCCCTTTTGAGATTTGGTATGAACATTTGAAGTCAAATCTTAAAATAAATAAATTATATGTAACATGTGTAATATAACATATAAAAATCTTGATTATTCTTGATCTAATCATATTTATATTCATGTTTTTTACAAATATTATATTTTTTTTATAATCCCTTGTGAGGTGATTCTAATAAATTCTTAAATTTTCAATGACATGAATCATTTTCTCAAAAATCATTACTAACTGATACAATATATTTTATTTCCAACTATCATCATCGATGATTCTTATTAATGATAATTTAAAATATGGAATTTAAATCTCAAGGGTAAAAATTACTTCTTCCCCGTACAGAAGTGAATGTGGAGTTACCTTAAAAGTCATTCTAACACTTGTTCTATAATCTTGTAGACACCCAATGTTTTTAAAAACCTATACATTATGTCATTTATGGCACCTTTTATATCATAGAATATTTATAGATAATGAGGCATCTATTTATGAATTTTAATTGATCCTTTCTATATTAGTATTTGTAAGTTGGTCTCTTGATTATTTATGTTTTCTATTTATCATGGGAATACCTAGTTTTAGTCCTTTTATCCTTTTAGACAAGTCTATAGTAAATGGGTAAGGGCAGTCTATGACCCTATCCATTTACCATAGAATCATCTAGGAATAATTTTAATAATGATTTTAGGGTGATTTTTAATTTTATTCTTATTTTTTATTTTTATCTTGTGTCAACTTTTTCATGCTAACAGGTCCCAAATTCAAATTCAAAATATCTATAAATACAAAGTTACCCTGATTCATTAAGGATGATCATCCTCACTCTCAAAATATATTCAAATATTTTCATGTTACACACACACACACACACACACACACACACACACACACACACACACACACACACACACACACACACACACACACACACACACACACACACACACACACACACACACACACACACACACACACACACACACATTGTATGTATGTATGTATCTTGAATCTTCATTTGCATACTTGTGTGAAGGGCAAAATAGGAGAAAGAACATATAAATTTGTATTCATCATTACACACACATGTATAAGTGGGAGAAATACATTTGAGTTTGAATCCCTCTTAAGATTATTGGATATGTAGTGGAGTGCTTGGTATTTAAATAAGGATTAACCAAGGTTAGTCCAAATCAATCCCTTTCACCTAATCCCTCCCTTTTGATTCTAATTTAGTTTTTGTATTAGAAAATAGGGGTTTTAATATTTAAGTTACTTCATGTGATATTAAATATTTATATACACATAAATTAATTTAATATAATAAAAAAAATGTGGTGAAATAATCAATTTTATGTCATAGTCAACTAGGACAAGTTCACAATTAATAGACTCATGCACACTTCACCTCTATCCTCCTACATTTATGTGTAGACTTATTTTCTAGTTTTGATTCTGATATGTCATCTTTAAATCTTTTATTTATATATTTATTTTTTCTTATAGCCTATAACAATAAATTATAACAAGTTCATGGTTAACAAACTCAAACACACTGCATTGTCATCCACTTACAATAGACATGTCTAGATTCTATTTCTAATTATGTGCCTGACACTAATCCTACACATTCATCCCTTTTTTTATTTTTGAAATAAAAAAATTAAAATGTTAGGATATATATGCATGTGGCCAATTATGTTCCTTCTCACTAATTTCACAAAATAACAACTTTCCATATTTAGTATTTGTCAAAGTTAGAATAGTTATTCATTTGTATATCTTTAGCATTATGATATTTCTAGTTTTACATCTATGTACATAATAAACACTTATTTAATCACATTTGGTTTTTTTTATATCAAAAATAGGTTAAACATATTGGTTAACCCAACCCTTTATTTTTGTAGCCTCTAATTTATGATTTATTTTTTATTTTGTTTGGTTTTCCTATAAACTTTATTCCAATAATTTTAAAACTCATAAAACTATCTTTTTGAACAAAGTGGTTAGCAGTTTTCCATGTGCCATGGTGTGAGGGATTTCACCCAAATACTCAATCCATCATAAAAATTATATATATATATATATATATATATATATATATATATATATATATATATATATATATATAAAAGTTTCCATGTATTTCATTGTATATTATAAAAACTACCATATTGTTTTAGCCATAAGAAGCCTCTGAATGTTTGTTCTTATAGTGCATTGTAAGCGGTTAGACTTTGGAAATTAGTCTCAACATACCCAATGAGATATGATAATGTGGATATGGTAATGGGGTAATAATCCATATTTAATTCCTTTGTGGTCGTATTCACTGGTTATTATTGGGATTAATTTATCTAGGAGCCTTTAAAGTAAACATGCCTTGCCTAGTTTCATCCATCGATAACATTATTTTCATTCTATGATTAGTTGTTTGTTAACATTACACATGATAATTATTATGTTTTATATAATTTGGGTTTTAAAAAAAAAAAATTACTTATATGTATCTAAATATTAAATCCCAACAGTGGTCACATTTAAATCTACTTTTTTAAATCAATGTTACACCCTATGTTTATGATAATGAATGGACTAATGATCATACTTGTAGAATTTTTTATTCTAATCAACAATATGATTCTAATAGATATGATTATGATTATGAAAATAAATATGAGTGGTAAAATAATCAATATTATAGTGAATAAGAAACTAATCTCACTAATTTATAAATTACACAACCCATTCCTCACTTATATTCCTCTTTTGATAAAGCAGAACAAAAGAACACCCTACACTTATGATAATGAATGGACTAATGATCATATTTGTAATATTTTTGATGCTAATCAAGAATATGATATTGATAGATATGATTATGATTATGAAAATAAATATGAATGTTAAAATAATGAAGAGTGGAGTGAATAATAAAATGGGCACACTAATTTAGAAATTACACAACCCATTCCTCACTTGTATTACACAACACATTAATAATGAATATCTTCTCTTAATCTCTAAAAATGATAAAAATATGAAAATTCATTAATTATAATAACTTTACCTTTTTCCTTTTATCATTCTTTCCATCACATTAATCAATAAAAAATAAAAAATTATAGCTCTTGCATGGAAATGTCAAATGCTAAAAATAATTTTGATAATCCCTCTCTCTATTTTTAAATGATAGATGATGATGTGTGTTTTATATATATATATATATATATATATATATATATATATATATATATATATATATATATATCACATTAAATAATATAATAATCATTAATGATATTAAATATACTCTCGCTCTTCCTTTCAAAACATTGAATAATGTAGTTACTTCAGCTTCCTTATTAGAAATATTACAAGATGACAATAATTATTAAACATAATTCCAAAATGATAATATAGTTTTAGTTTTATAAATTAAATCTAATGATATATTATGCAATGATTATCCAAATAGTCCCACTCAATGCAAATTTTATGATAATACTAATTATGAAGATTCTTCTCTCTCACTTCAATCACTAGATCCCAATAAAGAACAATGTCATTTTTCTAATTTTATACAAGTTCAAAATGATAAGCTAAACAATGGTCCTCAATTTTTTACCAAAGTTGACTTATAATTGAATCCCAAACCATGTAATAAAACTTTTCATGATTTTCTTATAACAATGTTTAAAATGGATAATCACTTGAAACCCATAAGTGAGCCTTTCCAAATAACTATTATTCCTATAAATCATATTATATCCATGATGCATATAAGTAGATATCTCCAAAATAAATTTCATGATCTTAATTTACAATATAAATCTTGTTATGAAAATATTAAAGATACTTTTATCCTAGGACAACCCCTTACATAAATTATTTAAGAATCCATGTCAAAAATATTTCAATATGCCTACACTACCATTGTTTTATGGTTGTAAATATCCTTGTACTCATTTAGCACAATTTAACCTTTATTTTGGAGACTGGGGGACTGATGGGAGTATCTTACTTAAAGTTTTTCATATAAGTCTTACAAGATTGGTTATATAATTTACCTATTGTCTCCTTGTCCAAATTAAAAAAATTGGAAGATGAATTCATATTTCATTATCATAAGCACATGGTACCTAAGCTCACATTAGAACATTTATTTTTTTTGAAATAAGGTGATAATGAGCTCATATAAGACTACATATTGTGGTTCATAAAAACCTTGTACTCTTTAATTTGTCAACCCTCAAATCTGGAAAAATAGTTATATTTGGCATAGGTCTTTTATCTCCACTCAAATAAAGGGACACACATACATTTCTGGCCTATTTTTATAACTAATGCATGGATGTATTAAAATATACATGTGAGATAAATTATATAACAAGAAAGGTTACTCAATCGAAATCATTTTCAAAAAAGCAACCGAATAACCATAAAAAGAAGAATCCAACTACAATATCTAAAGTAAAGAACTAAATTCAAAGTATTCACATGATATCTAAAGAACCCAAAATGGTTCATATTATGGATGAACAAGTAAACATGCTCAATAAAGGAAAGGAAATGGTCGACAAAGCATCACCCAAAGTGAAAAATCTTGTTCCCAACAAGAGGCCATTGTTCTAATTTGATAGATTAAAAAATTGACCACATGATATTCCATGTACATTTTTAGATAAAAATTTAATCAATATCCCTCATAATTACTATCATACTCCTCATCATCATGAGTATATCAAAGGAAAGATATTTTTCATTTATCATGGTATTAATGGATATCGAGATAATGACTATTATGCATTATAAGAAAAGATTACATAATTTTTTTTATAAAGACATACCATGTTTTAAATCAAAAAAAAAAACAAGAAAGATATAAATATCCATGATACTATCACATCTCCAATCTAGATACCAAATAAACAATATCACAATGTAAACAACAACTACAACAAAGTAACTTTCAATGAGCAGAATAAAATATATGTATCAAAAATACCTAATATAAGTGAAAATATATTTATAGATACATAAATATAATATCACAAGATACCTATGAATAGTACTCAATATGGTGCACAATTCCTATTTCCATTATTATGGTTCGATTAATCAATAGTTCAAAATAAAATATACATACACATAACATAGAATATAAACAACTCAATTTAAAAATACATTAACATTTTCATTACCAAATATCCACATAAAATATGCATTAAAACAAAGTCTAAATATCACATACATATGCAATATTAAAGTTCCACATGAGCTACTCTATCCAAGTACAAACCATATCTAATGAGCATATACAAAATCAAGTATTCCACACAAGTCAAAAAATAAGCACAAGTAAACTATATGTATATATATATATATATATATATATATATATATATATATATATATATATATATATATATATATATATATATATATATATATATATATAATAAAATCAAGTTTTCCACATAAGTCAAAAAATAAGCATAATTAAACATTATATATATATATATATATATATATAATATCAAATGTTATAACACAATATAAAGTCAATATATAATGGGCTTATCACCCTATCCATCTATACCTCCCTTGGCTACTACATAATCTCCCTATACCAATAATTGACTATGTGAATAATAAAATACACTATCAACCACCTATGATCTCAAGTGTGATCGAATCCTATGCTCTTGATATTCATATATGGCCACTTGCACATGTAGTTTCATATGCTCTGACTAAAACTACATGTATTCATAAAAAATATTCTAGCCTATATTTATCAGTGTAGTTAGGGTGGAATATGTTGTCTTATAAGCTCTACCCTCTATTGATCACACTCAATCATAAAGGCATCCTACTCAGCCATGACATCCTCATGTGTTATCATCACCATAACATATGATACCATCACTATCACTACATGATTAAATATGAGAGGATGTCATCCCATAATACTTATGACTCACTCAAACAACCCTTAGGAACTGCTTCACTAAGCACATGACATGTGATTACTTAGAGGGATCTCTTTGTAATACTCAAAAAATAAACATCACCCCTATAATAAAATAAAAATTAATATAGCATAATGATTTCAATAAAATCTAAATCAATAAAATTTTATACAAAATTCTAAAAATACACATATACTTACTTGTATGTAGAGTCTAAGGATAAAAAATTGTTAGACCACCTACATCTATTGCATACTGTGCTACGGGAGTTTCACCACTATTGGAAAAAAAATCCACTTATGGGCTGACAACCATCGTGTATAACTACGGGTCAAATTTTCATCATTCATATTATGTTTTATAATAATGGTGTACAAATATAACATGGGTATATGTGTTAAATTTTTAGGATTAGGATGGCCCATATCACCCTCTTATTGTGAGGCCCTAACATGTCAAATCCATATGTATGTCATGAGGAGCACATATTGATGCATTCCAAACTATCAGGTCATACTAGCAAATTGAAACCACTCATACACATACAACCTCTTATCATGTAACCAATAGATACCCAAATCTATCTCAAATAAAATCTATCATGTGGCAATCTACCAAACTCCCTATAGGATCACCATATAATATCATTGGTAATCATATGATCTAATATTTGGAGGCATTCTATCATTCCACCTCTCATAAATTTGGTTGTCACCACCCATCTCTTTTCATATATAATTAGATGAGCCCATACACCAATAGTTTTATCCATAGGCTAGATAAGAAAATGCACTCATACACCCAATAGTGAATATGTGTCATTGAACCCAATCCTCCACCAAAACCCTCTTAGTTAAATATATTTAGATATCTATAAAAATGGGATAGAATAATATGACCATAATAAATAGCATCCCTTAATCCTTAATATCATTAACAAACATGTGAATATATTAATAAATAACCACCCTACCACCATCAACTGCAATAAACTATGCAAGCAAGGTGTAGACAAATTTTTATAATCATAAAACATTATCTAACACAATCTCAGATTGAAAATGGTAGAATATCTAAGGGCATAAGCTACCCCCCAAGCATGTCCTATTACATTTAAATGTGTTTGGAAAATATGGGTTAGCCCACTAGTACTCTGTAAAACCACTTGATGTCTAACTATCGATAGTCATATAATACAACACATATAATCTAGTGTAACAATCATCTCCCTTATCAAGAGATATAAAGTACATGCATCATAATTTTAAATCTTATATAAGGCCATCATTATACGCATATCATATGGCATGAGGGCCATTCATCAAACATGCTTCAAACTAGTTGCATCTATGATTATTCGCTCATCATTAGACAATGCCAGATCTCAAACTTTCTCCATCATATGCCCATGATGAAACTCTCTCACCTAAATATCAAACTAAAACCATAATTCAGAACAAAATAACCTTAATAATCCTATATACAAATTTAGTTAACTTTATTAAAATCATAAAAAGTAAAAAAACTAATACATATCTTATGAACAATACTCTAGTCATATATACATGTTTAGCCTCACCCACATAGGTATGTGAATGAGTTTTCAATTAGACATAATGGTATGCATTATATTATTATGAGCTTGATAGTCATTGTGTAGGACCAACCCAAATAGGACATGAGTATGAAGCCTTTGAAAACATATAAACTACTTAAAAATGATTACTTTTTCAAAATTAAAAATACCAAAATTTGAGTTTTTGGGACATTTTTGGACTGAAACGTCCTCAAACTACAAGTTGGTTTCCACCTACTTGAACCAAGTCAATCTTTATAGTCTCCTATATGGTATGATGTCTCTCTCAAACTTGAAATCATATAGTGTCAATGTGAAAAATAAAATCAATTTCTTTTTCAAACAATCTATTTATATGAGTTGACCTTTTTAGTTGTTTTTAAATTCAAAACTTTTTAATTAGTCTACCAAACTTATGCATGTGATTTATAGATAAAATCATATCAAAATAACTCACTATGAGTTGTATTGGAACACATGCAACATGATCTTCCAAGTGGTTCTTTTTTGTCACACTAATCAAGCATTTATAATATGACAAATTTTATGTTTCCTCACTTACATGCCTTATCTCCTACATATTTATCATCATTAAATATAATCATTCCTAAATAATAAAATGTCATAATTTAATCAAAATTATTAAATAAAAAATAGATATTTAAGCACATTCTATTGCAAAACATATACTCTATTCTTTTGTTATGATGCACTTGATTTCTCTTATGCCTCACATTAAAAGGGTGACACGTATTTAGATTATTATAGAATAAATATCAATGAACTATACCTGATTTATAATGGTTTAAATTGATCACAACGTGTAATCACATAAAAATGACACTTGAGTGCAAAGATTGTGACTTGAAACCACAGATCCATAGCTTAGTCGTAAACCTATCTTAGGGCCTATTTAGAGACTTACGTAACCTTTGTGTAGGCCAAAAACATACTTAAACATCCCTAAAGTATTACTAAACCCTCAATTTATCATCACATCTCCTAGTGACTTAGGTTCTACCACCTTAACACTAGCACTATAATCTAGATAGTAACGCCAATGGTGCTAGTGTCCTACTTTGGGTGTTATTATCTTTTTCCTACCTTTTGGCCACCAATTAATGTATTTTAAAATTTAAAAACACCTAGGACCATCTTATACCTCTTTTAATACCCACAAAATCTCTATAATAGTATATATACATGACTTTTAGCCCTTTATTCACTTGATAGAAATTAGTGTACAAATACCCATAAACTAGCTCAGAACAAGTTGTGGACAATTAAGTCTATAAATCCCTATTCTTCAATAATTATACATGCATCCATATATATATAAATCACAAGCTTATAATACTCATATTTATAGTCTCAAACTCCACTTAAAATCACTCAAACTAGAATTCATACTAGTTTCACTTGCATTTGCACTAGCACTTAGGTTGGTAGAACTACATCAGGCTTGATCCCTCCTCAGAGTATTTGTATGTAGGAAACTCTCATCACAATGAGGTGTTAAGGATGTCCAACCTATAACATTAACATGACACTTTAATAATTGTGCCAACTAAATTCCTTAAAAAATGGAGGTTTAGGGCTTACTAACAAAACTAGTCAAAATAGGTCACTAAGATGGAGTCATAACTCATGTGCACAGGACCAGGCTTAGAAAACTAAAATACAAGTGCACATAGAAGCTCATAATATTAATTCATATAGGATAATAGTTCCAAAATGAGGACACTAGTGACATGAACACTACTATCTAATTAGAGCACTAATATCTAAGAAGGGTTTTTGACACCTGGATACTCTCCATGACATTCATATCAACTCCTGTCAGAGGTTTTAACCTTTAGATATCCCATCTCAATCAATTTATAGATAATTAATTGTTTACATCATTTATTTCTATTTTTAAAAAGGTTAAATAAGGTTAATTCTATTACAAATTAATGGTTGTATTTATTATTACCCTAATTTATTAAACTCAAACCCTTTAACAACCTAGGGATTAAACTCCATAACCCTAAAAATTTAAATCATTTGGTGAAACTAACTTTTTTGATCATGGTCATTGATGTGAGTTTGTCATTTATGTCAAATAAATAATGAGATCATAGTGCATGAATGACAAATAGGTTGTGTTTGATAGCTTGGAGAATATATAACATATATGTAGGTCTATAAGGAAAAATAAGAAGTTGTGAGGCATCCATAAATGTCTTGTTGAATCTCTGGTGTGTTAATTTATCATTTGGAAAATAAACATGCTTCTTCTAGTTTAAGAGAAGCTAGACTGCCACTGTGCATCATGTAGTTATGACTGAACTAGCAAGTTTGTGCATTTAATCTAGGTACTTAGAAAGTTAACCAAGGTCAAAGAATTTCATAGAGATGTTGTCTATAGTGAAATAAGGTAACCTAAATATTTATAATCTTGAAGTGTTTTATAGTTCAATTTATAAACCTTCAAAGTTTCTTTTCTAGACTGTAATGGGCCAAAGATTGTTAAGTTTAACTACATTGAATTTTGGGGTTAAATAGTCAAGACAGATCAATGATGAGCATGTGATCATGTAATTTTTATCTAATAGAGTGTGTGAAGTCAAATAGTCAATAAGAGCATATGTAACTACCAAGTGGTGTAAGAATAGGGACTATTAGATGAAGATCTAATGAAGTGCATGATCTTGTCAATAATGATCCAACAATGCATATCTAGTCAAAATGTCAAAGAGTCTAAGATTACACACAATAGTGATAAGTGTCACCATCTCAGTAATTTGATAAAATATCAATAGTTCTTAGGTGTTCATACAGATAGAGACCGATGGTGCAAGTTGAGTCAAAGAGTTAAATGTGTAGAAGGCACACAGAGCTACCAAGTGGCACAATTATGGGAGCTTTGATATAAGATCAATGGTGAGAATTGGAAGATAAATTTTAGCCTACTTAGAGGAGATCTATGGTGTGTATTTATCCATAGTTTCTAAGAATCATGATATGAGGTTAAGGTGCTCGATGTTCAGTGACTAAATAATGACCATTGGAATTTAAATATTCAAATCAATGAAGGAAAACCAATGTTTAATTTTTGTGCTATAACTTTTGATATATACATAATTTCATAGTGGTGTAAAAATAAAATTTGAAGAGGAATCCAGGGCACATCAAAAAAACCTAGTTATAAGGTCATAATTTTTGTACATTCAATGTTATGGATCTTTAAACTTGATTATTTATTCATTTATGGTGTTTCTATATAAAAAATATTTTTCGAGTAAATTATGGTTGAGTAAAAGAGTTATTTGGTGATAGTTTTCACCCAAAGATGTCTTAGAGATCATACAGAGTGGACTCATGTATTTTAAAGTCATCTTATTTTCTTAATTTGCTTAATGAAGTGCTAAAATGGGTAATAGGTCTCCATGAGACCTATAAGGGATATTAAGGCCTAATTGAAAGGAATAACTACCTAAGTGTGACCCATAAATGCTATGGATAACTTGTGAGGATGGGTATGAGATATATATTAGCATGATATAAGTCTTAAGGGTTAAGTCAAGTCTTATGTACAACTAAGAAGATAATATTCATTAAGACTCTATAAATAATGGAGACCAAATCAATGGTTTCTAGACTTGAAAGTGAAGTGTAGACCATATGTGATATTGAGATAAGAAACCCTTGAAAGAGAAGGTACATGTTAGTAAGGAGCATTAGAGAGAAAAGAGAATTAGTCATGTTTATCTGATTAAGTTGATGAATATGAACATAAAGTTCATTGGATATAATAAGCCTAGAAGAGGCAGATTGAGTGAGTGTGCTTAGTGGATGGATTAAAGAGCTAAGTAGGTTGAAGAGTGTGTGCATGACCTACAATTCATGTTGTTTTTTTATGATAGATTTGTTTTAGTTTTTATGATTGTGTATGTGCTTAGAAGTGAAAAGAGATCCAAAAGGGTGGTTTGGATGCATTACTTGTGTGTGCAAGTTTGTGAGAGTGTAAATGGGAAAGAGTCAATTAAGAGAACTCCATCATTAAGTGTAAAAGACTTTAGATTAAGGTGGAGATCAGTTCAACATACCTAAGTAGGTTCTTGGTTGCCTAGGTGGTTGTAGCCTCCTTGCTATTTGGAACTAGATAAAGGTCAAATGGGTGCTTGACTAAATTGAGGGGTGGGTTCTCCTTGATCAGTTGGTACTGGTCTAAATTTGGATCTTGTCATTATATGACTATAGTCCATCTTGTAAGGTTAAGTGGGTTCTATACCCCAAGAAGTTTTCCTACATATATGTTGTGTTTATGTGATGTATGTTCTTATGAATACTTTGGATGCATATGCTTTCATGTTTATATTACTTGATAAAAATTGATGTATGCTAAACATTTAAGAATTTGGAATTGAATTAAATTATCTATCATCACTGATTCACCCCCTCCTCTTTGTGATTGTACCTCTAATAAACTTACTTTGAATACTCCTCAACCCTAATCCTAGATGATACTAGGGTTTGTATCCTTCTTTTTCCAAATTCCATTGGTTGTATTAAGCTTTTCAAATTTCATACATTCTATTTTATTATCCCTCTTTTACTTTGTTTACTATATTCCATCTAAAAACATTATCTCTCTTCCCTTAAGAATACATTATAGGCTTAGTGTAAATCCTATTGAACATACATAAATTCTTTGTATTTGATCTTATACCATGGATAAATGACCAATTATAACCCCCATAATTTATCCTTCACACCTTGATTATGTGGAATTAAATTTTTAATGCATCTAAATATGAGCAATATAATTAATATCAAGATGATACACAAGATGGGAATTAGGACACTTGTTATAGGTACAATCACTGAGTGGGGCGAGGGGGGGTTGAATCAATGAGCCCAAATTATCTAACTTAAATTTCAATCCTTTCAAGTTATTAATCAATTAACATAACCATTCATGAAGCATACATAACATTCATATCAATGAGCAAGAGAGATAATGCAAGATCAATCACATAACACATGACATATGTGGGAAACCATCTTGGGGGAGAAAACCCAATATAACCTGCAATTGGACTATTATCCTATAATAAAAAGAACCAATTTATACCAGATTTAATTGATCAAGGACCTAAAATCCCTATTTAGTGAGAATATAATCCCATAAAGTGATATAACACCTGTCTAATCGAGTTGCAATAACAACCAAACTTTTAGCAAGTTTTACCTTGCAAGCAGGCTGTAACCCCCTTAGATTTTGAGCTACCACAACAACACCTATGAACACATCCACCTTTGTATTAATGTCTACAACACCTAATGATGGAACTCTACTTATCATTAGTCACCTTCATTCACACTTAATATGTTCTACTATTCAACTCATCCTCTGAGTACTCTACCCTTCCTTCACTCCACAAGTTACACACACAACCCTCTCTCAACTCTCTCTCTCGATTATCTCACATGAAGTCTCACATATCTAGCAACCATCATCTTTGGTTTCAATATTTATAGAGTAAACATGATAATCACTATCTTGATCATCCATTAGGCATGACTTAACCCTTAAGGCATATCTCATATGAAGACATAGCTCAAAAAAATCTTCATAGGTCAGACATAGAATCTATGGGTTACCCTTAAGGAACTACACATTTAAATTAGGCTCTTGTAGCCCTTATAGGTCTCATGTGAAAACATTTACTACTTTATAACTTCATAAGACAAAACAATAACATATAACCAATACCAAAATCATGGACCCATTTCATATGATTCATAGGTCCCACTTAAGTGCCAACAACCAACATATTACCCTTATGCTTGAGCACAATCCATTCAAATAACATTCTATGTAGATAATCATTATGAACAAACACATATTCATCTTATAAACCATTTTTCATACTATATACAAATGTTCAAACCTTTATAATGCACATATATCATCCTCATGGAGTATAAAACACTCCCTAATAGCTAATTTACCATGAAACATTGAAATAGTATCTACATAAGCTTAATTAATCTTCTCAAGTCACTTTCAGAACAAACATGAACACACATTCAAATTTGAACCTTAATATATTTGACTATACAAACCTCCATATCTTGAAATCTATATTTACAGAAGCACCCTGGAGTCCTCTACAAGTTTTCTTTTTACATGATGAGCAAATTCATCCTGGATCAAAAGTTATAGCCAAAATATAGATCACTAGTTTTTCCTTTAAAAATTCAAATGCAAATGGTCAAAGTTAGAAATTAGACCACATTTTTTACATCTCATGTCCTCTCATCTTTAGATAAATCTCACACTATTTATCTTCCTTAAACTTTAATACATAGGTACAAATTCTCAAATGTTAAACATCTCATAGTTGACCTCATCTCATGCAATCTATAAACTTTGACTCAAAGCGCTCCATTGATCTCTTGTATGTAGCTCAGTCTCTAAAAAATCTAAAAAACTATCACTTTAACCTCTTAAATTTAATACACATCATTAATCTCTATCTATATGATCACCTACTCACCATTTATCATTAGAAGTATCTCTATCTTTATCTTTATTTAGAATTAAACATATAACACTTGACACCATCTTGTTGATTACTAAATTATTGGAGTAATCAAGCATCATCTATCTCTTCGAGAGTTTCTTAAAAATTACTTTATGCAACATTGACCAAGTATGGGGACCATTACAATATGTCTAAGTAGCCAACTTTAAACCTTAATAACTTCTTCTACGATTAGACACATGATCTAAAATTTGGACCATATGATCTCCTCATATAGGAGAATATAAAAATGTGAAAAAATACTCTTGGAACCATCACATACATGAGATATAACAACATTAAAATGATCACTTATATTTTTTAGCCACAGAGCCAACTATGTCAAAAACTACCTAAGAGGACAACTTTGTACTTGCATAAATTTTAGTGCACTTTAGCACATGACCTACACTTTAGTGTAAATCAACTAGGATAAAAAATAAACAAACTCATAAGATAATATTTTTATGGAATGTCCAAATGTGTGAGATATGCCATCATCAAACTACTTACTTGGCTCTTCTTTGCCTCATGCAAATTTGGCTAAGTATGGAAAAATACTATCAAAATGCTTGGGATCCCAACTTTGCACTTGCATATATTTAAATACAGTTAGGTGCATGACTTGAGATTTAACACATATAAATTAGGGACCAATTTGATCACAACCATATGATCAAATCCCCCTGACTCATTCACACATGGAAATGGTGACCTCAACAAACTACCTACTTGGATTATCTACCACTAAATGCAAAGTGTCTAGATGAAAACTATGAACAACTAGATAAATTCCACTTATGCGCACAAATAATCAAATCATATAAAACATATTAGGTACCTATTTTCACATCCTTCAATCACCATACTCATCCCTAAACATCTCTAACCATTCCAAAATAGAATATCAACCAAGCTAACTTCAAGAAAACTAAGACAAGCACATTACACACTTTGTCATTATTACTTAAGCTATGAAAGCACTTCATCCACTCAAAAGACACCTCTATGACATAATTTCAAATAATACTCAATCTCCATATTTTTCATTAATGTTAACACCCATCAATATAGCAATATATAGCTCACCTTCCTTCTCTCTTTTCAAGCACTCTCACAACAAGAACTTTCTCCCCCTTTGACATAATGACAAAGTAGGCACTAACTAATCTTGAGGACCTAAAAATACTACTAAAAATAGAGTACCACCTTATAAATATGATATAAACTCCCCCTTACCTCAAGCTTACCCCTTCTTTCCTTGATAACTTCCTCTTGCTCCATGCCAACACTCTTCTTTAACCAAGCACTGCAACCAATTTATAAATAACACAAAAAAGAACTAAAATATGATGTAACTCACCAATAAACATTTTATAGGTACTCCCCCTAATATTTTTGGGCAATTTCACCTTTTGAGAATTTACAGATCTCCACAAACCATGAAGAACCCACATACAGACTTACTAGCCTTCTCTCTCAAGCTCCCACAAGGACCACCAATAGAACTTCATGACACTAAATAGGAAACATGATATCAAAGAACTTTAGAAATCTCATTTCAAAAAAAATACCTTGCTCTTTTGGATAAACTAAGAAAAACTCACTTCTTCTTCAAACTACACATGTCTAGCCTCCTTATAGCCCACCTAAAACTTGCAGAGTCCACAATTTTCAATAGACACATCTTCAAGAACTAAAACTTCATATTTAGAGAACTCTCATACGAACCCTCAATATAACCAATTTTCATCACCAATATCATCCTCTGCAATTAACTTCCTTCACAAACCAACTAGCCAACTAGGCCTCCATCTTGACAAAAACATAAATAATTTGAAAACCACAAAACTTCAAATCTCTATGAATATTGATCTGATAACCCATTTGGCCCATTAAACTTATTAGGAAACCTCAGATCCTAACTCATAAGGAAAACCACTTTTCTATTAGATCCGAAAACCCTAGAATCTCAAAATAAATAAGGCTAACACATCACCTTACAGTCAACATCCATCTTTGAAACTTCTTGCACACCTAGAGATAGTCATTACACACTTCTAAACCAAAAATTGAGCCATCATACCATTGGGAACATAGACTTCCTATAACCCATTGTAGGCCTACTTACACTTAAGCCAAAAAATGAGAAAACTTAGAGCACTTAAAAATATTCAATTGGCACAAAAATACTTTTAAACCATAAAAGAACCTAGAGCACATCACAAATAAGTGTATAAAACTTTCTAAGAATCAAAATCTCTTTTTCATTTCATCAATCTCATTATTGCATCTAGATATACCAATTTTGACCCTGATAATAGCTCCTTCACAAGTCTCTAGAACAAGGTCATGGACTTGTTGCTCCCTATTAACCAAAGACCTTTTCTGATTCAAAATATAATCTTGAGCATAGAAACTTTCTTCTACACAAGAAAAATGTCTCCTAATAATCATATACAGAGACATACTCTACACCATAAAGCTCTGCCATGGTGTGAAATAAGGAGATCCCCACAACTTCTCATATTCCTTCTCCTCGATCATCTAATACTTATAGTTCTTTTTCTTCTTCTTCTTTGGATTAAGAGAAACAAATTACTCATCCGCTAAAACTTTATCCTTTTCTTATATGATTGGATTGACAATACATGGAGATAACACAGATTCATGACATACCTTTTCATCTAAAAAATCCACCTTGTAGTTTGGAATATCATCATTAGGCATAGACAATTGATGTTATTTTAATGATACATACTTATCAATATAAGGATGTTCACTTGGATCCATACATACCTCAAAACTATCCTCAACCAGTATATTAGTCTTCTCCTTGAGCTAGATCTCTTCATTCTCAACATGAGCAGACAATCAGAACCGTTGACACTGTTCAAATTTTGTAGCATTCTCCACCATAACAAATAGATTACTTAGACCTAAAATCTCATCATGACTCACACTTTTCACCTTTGGATTCCATGTGTTAACATACCTTATTTCTTGCACTCTAAGAGCCTGATTAAACATATTTTGACTTGTTGACCTTTTCTTACAGAACCTAGTAATTTGACCTCACTATTCATAATTATAACACACCAAACTCCTTGATGGAAACATAATTTATGTTACTATGTTTGGACAAACACTTGCAATATGTCCTTTGTCATGACAAATAAAACAACCTCCCCTTTTTGAAGAGGACTATCCTTGTCTAATCTTATGTGGACAATGGTTTGCAAAGTGTCCCATTTTAAGACAATAAAATAACTTAACTCTATTCATAACTTTTTAATGATGACCCCCATCATAGTTCCACACAAAATCATTTTTAACAGGTCTCTTTCACTTTCTAGCCCTATGACCAAATTGATTAGATGTGAAATAGTAACCATTAAAACTTACATACCTCATGGCATTTGGCTATTTGATCTAATTTGTCTTTACTCTTCTAGCACCTTCATTCTTTTTCTGATGATTTATCTTCCAAGTATTATTGTCCTAGTTTACATTAGTCTTCATCTTATCTTGAGTTACATTTTTATGTTCTTCTTCATATCCAAGAATAGTTATATCTCTAGCATGCTTTTGACCACTCAGAATATTATCTAGATCACATGAGCTCTTTTCAAATATCACAAATGTATTCATTTTAATAGATGTCTTCTCTAACTCAAATTTCAAAGACTCATTTTTAGAAACATACCTTGAACATTCATCTTCTTTAGTGTTTAGGCTTATAGATAGGGTTTCTAATTGACAACTGAAATGCTTGACCATATCTTCATGCTCCTTCATATCTTAATTCAATATTGCTTCATACACACTAAATTTCTCCTCATAGTCCTTGAGTCTATATTTCATCTTCTTATTGATCTTCTTCTCAATCTTCAGTTCTTCAAGAGCATTCATTAATATAGTCTCAAAATCTACCTCATCTTCATCATCATCTGAATCACTCCAAGTAGACACATTTTGATGTGAGGAACTTCCTTCCTCAGCCATGAATAGAGCTTCATATTTAGTAGGACCATCATCTTCATGATCATATTCTGAGTCACTATCTTCATTCTCATCTGATGAGCTACAATCTTCCTTGGTGTAGAGACTCTTCTTATTTTTGAAGGACTTCTTGTTGATATACTTTTTGAATCCTTTCTTCCTATATGTATTCTTGTCTTCATCTTAGTCACCATCATGCTCTTCATTATCATTATTATCATGCATATGAGGTCACTTACAAGAAAAATGTCCCATCTTTCCACAATTGAAACATTTGAAAGGTAATTTACCCTTATATTTCCTTGAGCCTATGTTCAATTTCTTAGTAATCAAAGAAATTATTTCATCCTCATCAATATAATATATGTCATCCTATTTAGATTTATTAACTTGGAACTTATTCTTATACTTCATCTCTATCTTGAATGTAGCTTCCTTCTTTGGTGGTATATTATCATTTACTCTCATCTCATATATAGTAAGGGTGACATGCAATTGATCCATCTTCAACTGAGTAAGATCATGACTCTTTTCCATAAAAGATACTTTTGGATCAAACTTGAGAAATAGAAAACTTAATACCTTTTGGACTACAATAGACTCTTCAAGTTTGTCTCCAAGACCTCTGATGATGTTCATAGTCTCATCAACTCTATTCAGAAAGGATGCCATAAAATCTTCTTCCTTCATCTTGAGACTTTCAAATTACCTTATGTGAGTTTGTACTTAGCAAGCTTGACGTTTGAATATCCTTCAAAAATTATCTAAATTTTGTCCCATATCTCTTTAGTATATTTACAATGGATTACCTTAGTGTATTTAGTCTTTAAAAGATCACAAGTGATATCATTCATTGCCTTAGAATTGTTTTCAAACAACTTCTTATCTACAACACTAGATGGAGGAGTAATAAGAGCAACATAACCATATAGAATCGATTACCATACATCAAAACCTAGGGACATAATGTATGTCCTCATCTTTGGAATCCAAAAATAATAATTGAATCCATTGAACATTAGTGCTTGCTTAGTAGAGAAACCTCCTTGATGACTACCCATTAATTTAATAATTTTGAGAATAACTAGGGTTTTATTCCTAATTTATTTAAAGGGTCTAGATTGATAAATTAGTAAATAATATGTGGTAAATAAGCTACTTATTTTTAAAATTTATTAGTAATTAGATATTTTCTAAAAATATTAATAAGAGAGATAAAATAAGAGTTAGCTTAAATTGTGTTGATCTGACTGAGACAAGATCTGATATTCAATGTGCAAGCTCAAGACACTATCATAAAAAAAATTGAATTTTGTTTTCAAATTGGATAGGAGTGGCATCAAAATTATAGTCCTTGTCTAGTACTATTTTATTGATGATTTGACATTTCTTAGTTTTGTTCGATATGTCTGTATGACCTTGTCTCTAAAGTGTTTGCAGCCAAAAGTCTATAGATATCCCTATAGATCAGATTTTATCTTCAAACCCTATCTTCCATTATACTTTGGCAAATTTTGAAAAATAGGGGGGTTAGTTTGTGTGAGATTCATTGGATATGGATCCACACCCCTTGTGTGGGTATATTACATACATACCAATACCCTGAAGAGGGATCAAGGCATATGTAGTTCTCCCTTTGAAAGTGCTTGGTGCAATTGTGATATGAGAATGCAAGGAAATGATAAATTGGGTGTACTTGAGATGACTAGGGATTGTTGTAAGGATTTAGATAAGCTAAATATAGTATTAGATGGTTGTATGTAGAGAATAGGTAAATGTGCTTGAGCAGTCTTGCTTGTAATCTTGCTTGGTTAATGACATTTACCAACCCCTTCCAAATGATCTTTGAATGGGATTTTATAGGGATATATTGGTCATGGATTGAATTTAATCGCATTAGGTCAACAAGGATAAGGATGGGAAATTGGAATAAATTGACCATTGACGCCATAAATGATATTAGACAATAGCATTGAAAGCATACAAGAGTGGCACCAACACCATAATCTTAGTGTGGTGTTGTTGTCTTAGGTAGATAGGACATGGGGGGATGGACCATTCATGAAAATAGGGTCCTGGCTTAACTAAGATCAAGTTTGGAGGGCTATAGATGACTAAGAATTAGTGAAAATAAGCATGTGAGGGTCATAACAGTAAAAAAGAGGGATCTATGGATTGGGAGTCATAAGCCACACTCAAGTTACCAATTTTACATTTTTATATGACTACATTTTCCCCTCCTTTATTTTAGTGATTCAACAAAGCAAAATACTAGGATAAAGGAAAAAGAGAAAATGTACCTAAATTTACGTAAAAGGGTGAAGCTCATGATTATATTATGATGCTTGATTGTGAATAGAGAGAGCATGATGTGAAGTGTGAGTCTATAATAAAAAAGGGTAGATAAATTCTTACTACATGTGCTATATCTAAAATAAGAATGTACAAAGTTAGATAAGAGAGAGGAAGAGAAAGGAATGAATACACCTCACTAGGTACTTAAACCAATATAAAACCTATTGTGATGCTGAGTAATATTGAATGATATTAGATGATGTTATACTAAGAGTAATATCATGAATGGATTTAAGTGTTCAATTCCCCAAAAAGTGGCTCAAGAATGCAAAGGCTGGCCTTTTGACTCCATATGTAGACACCAAAATTGTGCCGACTCCCCTTGGTCCCTTGCACACTTTATTAATTTAAAATAAATTACTTATTTTAAATTAATAACATCACTCTAGAAACCTCACCTTGGATACCTCACCCTTAGACCATTTATCACTCTATGACTAAGCCTTCCAAATCATAATTACCTAAGACCTATTCAACTCTCTCACTAACCCTCACACCTAATAAATCTCCCTTTAGACCGTTCACCAATGGCAACTGAACTTGGTAGATGGAGGAATGGGTAAAAGGCTAAAAATAGCCTTTTTACCCATTCTCTAGCTAATGACATTGGTTACCCGTCGGCCGATGCTGGTGGGATCGCCAACGTTAGTTGCTTAAAACTAAATTCTAACTTCAGCTACATGCCTGAATGCTAATTCTCTGGCTCCAAAATCTGACTTCTCTTGCTCCTCAACTCTTTGCATATCAAAGGTAGGTTTTGGGACGAGGCATCAACATTCTATCATTACTCTCCATGCTATAGAAACTCTATAGAATTCACTCCAGACATTAGATTAGAAGGTTGTACAAAGTCTCCTACATCAGCCGCATCAAGGATAAGCATCCTGACACTCTTGGTTCTCCACAAAGTAGAGCTAAGTATTCTTCTATTTCATTTCAGTATTTTAGAAGCATTGGTAATTAGTTTCCATTGAATATTCTTGAGTACTGTTGATAGACAACCCAACTTTCTTCCCAGAGAGGCTAAAAAGTCTTCCTCTCATTCTTATTCTCTTTCCACCCCTATCCTCTACCTGGGCCTTTTCCAAGACCATATTCACTATCCTACAATCCTACACAAACTATTAAACTCCCACAGACCTCCCAGACTCCTCGATCGACCACAAACATACCCTAAAACCCGTCCAAGGCCCATTGACACTACCGACATCGTCATCAAGGCCCATTGCCCCTATCGATGTTGGCAGCCTAACAAACATCAACAACATTGACCAACCGATGATGGTAGACTAACTGGTGTCAACAACTATGGGAGGAAGATTGTAGGAATTAGGTATGCATTATCTATTTCTCTTCTTTAGCCTTTCATTATTTCTCTTTCTAACAACACTCTTTTGTCAAATAAGTGGATTGTCATCCCTCAAGGAAGTCTTTGCACTTATGGGACCAAGCTTTGCTTGGCAGTCCACCATATATCTATCTAACATTTTCTTTGTTTAAGTCTTTCTTATCTACAAGTGTCATCCTCCATAGCCAAAGAGGAGTTCCTTCAATCGTCTGGATATGATGTGCAACTTCATCTGGGTATCATCTAACCCCTGACCATTAATCTTTAGTTTCTTTCTTCTTCTGAATGTAAAAAGTGAAAATGAGTAGAAACATTCTGGCACGCCTGGTGGGACCCTGGAGTTTTCCTTGGGTTCATTTCATCTAAAGGCAAACTTTCATATAGGTGCATTAGGAAAAAAAATTCTTCTTGCATCCTTCTTCTATCTCTTTATCTCAGAAAGACACCATTAACACAAGTTGAAAAGAATCTTTTTTTCTTCTTGTCACCTTTTTCTTGCATCTTAGAGTAGTGAAAATCCATGCTCTAAACCTTTTCCTCACTTGTTTACATCTGAAGAAAACATTTCAATTTGGGTTTAAAACACTATTGCATTTCATTCCTTCTTGAATGCATACTTAGCCCTCTCACTTAGTAATTAAAAATGCAATATGAATAAAGCGTAGTGCACATATGTTACAAAACCTAACCACATCACAAATCAAACATCTAAACATACTTGAGACAAGGCCCGACTAGGATTTCACCACCTAGCAGATACCTTACCCTTCCTAGCCATCCTACTTGGACTTCACAACCAAGAGGAGGACCCACTCTATTCTCTAGTAGAGTATAAACTATAGGTAAAGTATATATTGGCTAAGTGACCCAGCTTGGCTCTGGGCTCATAAAGTGAGGGGAGCAAGCTCCTAGGACCAGGCCACATATAGAACCTAATACATATTTTGAGCACTAAAACATAACCCAAAAACAACCTTAGACTGCCTCTTTTAGGACTCATTCCAAAAACCCAATTCTCAAAAACACTCTTCTAAGGCATAAGCCAACATGACTCTAAAATTTATCCTTAGGATTTTAATGTTTAGAGGCTGCTTGCCTTCATCTATTTTTCTATTTTTATCTAGTTTTTTGAGCTGGTAAGGATGCATTATTCTGAGCTCCAAAAACAACTCAGAACTTTCTTCTTTCTTCCAAAAACTTTCACTTTTTTGAGTTTCTAGAAATACACAGTAATTGACATCAGTTTTTCCAACATTGGCAACTGATCTTCATTGACATTGGTTATCTGATCGACATCGACAACTTTATTCACTGACATTGGTTTTTCTACTGACATCGGTCACTGTAAAAAAAAAAATTCTCAAACAACAAGCTAAAAACCTAACCTTTTTGCTGTTAAAAACAAATTCTAGTTTTCTAAGGTTAAAACATACAGTTTTTAGAACCTGAAACTATTTTGCCTTGGATGGTTTTGACACGTAGTCAAACCAAAACTCTTGTTGACCATGCAAGGCAACAACCACTCCTACTTCACCTTCTATATCAAGTCTCCAAATGGAGTATAATTTAGAAACTAAATGTACTCCTATCCAACCAACACCAACTCAACCCCCTATTATTCCCAAAGGGGACCAAGACTTTGAAAGGTTCCTTGACCTCAATGTCAAGGCTCTTCAGCACTATCTTGTGAGAAGTCAAATGCAACATCCTTCAGGCAACCCAGTTTATGGGATGCCAACTTCCTTAGTTGAAGCGGCAACGGTATCAACAGCATTCACTACCCAACACATGACCATTCAAGCCACTACATCAACTATTAACATGACCATGGCCAATGTTCAAAATGTGGCCTCTCCTTCTATTTCTAGACCTACCTCCATCAAGGTTTCTATACCCCCTCAACTACAAACAATTCAACCAAGTTCAACACATTTTTAAAACTTGATTGTCTCACCCACTCTTGCACCCATACACGTGGGAGTGACTACCTATCCTTTAACAAGTGTTGCCATCATTCAACCACCTTTTGCAACATCTAGTCAATTTGTGCCCTTCAACTTCATGGCACAAGCCCCCTTGACCTCAACATCAGTCCCTATGATGAACTACCAATATGTTGTGCCTATATAAATGCAACCAAGTACGTCATATGCCCCTCCTAACTCCTTTTAGGTACCTTACAACCTAGGGGGTGCCCCATCTGCCAATCTGTCAGCTGATCTGATTAAGATGCTGATGGATAAGATGTCCAACCTTGAGACATCTATTTTTGGTTCAAGCAGTGTCCTCTCATATGAACAAATTTGTAATGAACCTATTCATCCTTTGGTCATAATTTGACCATATCCTAGTTAGTGGGAACTCCCAAATTTTACGCATTTTTAGAGTAAGGAAGACCCACAACAACATCTACAAGTGTTTAGACATGCTTTCTACCTTATAGCACATTGTTTCTATGCAAAATTGCTTTCTATATTCAAAGAAGAAATAAGAAACTAAAATAAATGGTCGAGGCTAGAAGTACCTGATAAAGTTATGCGCACCGAAATCAGACGTTGGAAGATTCTCCTCTTTGGCTGTGGAGGAATGACACCTGCGAAGAAGAAAAGACTGAAACACGGAAAAACGTTAGTAAAAGGATATGGTGGGCTGTTAGGCAAATGCCCGATCCTGGAAGTACGAAGACTTCCTAGAAGGATATCAACCCACTGATAAAAAAGTGAAATATTTGACGAAAGTAGATAATGAAAGAGAAAATGACAAAAATAAATGATAGAAAATTAAAATGCATACCTGATAAGCGGCACTGTTCTGCACAGTCGCCGGCATCGGTCTCTATGGTGCCAGCATCAGTCTGGAAAGGTGCTGACGTCGGTTGAGGTACCGTCGTCAGTCGGGGAAGTGATCGGCGTCAGTCGGGGCAGGTTCTGGACAGAGTCTGGGCGAGTTACAAAAGGTCTGGGAGAGTCGGGACAGGGTCTTGACAAGTTCGGGATAGGATCTGATGGAATCGGGACAAGGTTAGGATAGGGTCTAGGCAAAGTAAGGTCAGGTTTGGACAGAGTCTGGGGGTTTTGGTCGAGTCCGGACAGAGTTATAGATTGGGGTAATGGGCAGGGATGTAAAGAAGGGACTCAGGGCTTGGGTCTGTGGTTTGAAGATTTGGGATGACAGAAATAATGAACAACTAATAATCAGAAGGAAATGAAAATAAACAAATAAAAATACTTACCTGTCAGAAGACGTGATGAAAGCCATAGTCAAAGTTGTTGAAGTGTCTGTGCAGTGCTGGATTGAAGCGAATGCTGGAGTTGGTGGATGTTGGAGTCAGTTAATCGCGAGAGTGTTGATTGCAAGAGTCTGTGGATGTCAGAGTTCAGAGGTCGATTGAATGATTCTATTCTTCATTATGTTTTTTTTGTTTTTTTGTTGTGCGAGATTGATCAGCGGACGCTGATGAAGGCCAGGAGACGGTTCGAGAGACGGTTCGATAACCGTCCGGGAAACCGATTGAGAACTGAATGATAACTGATAACGGATAACGGTAAGGTGACCGACGTTGGCAGGATTGCCGACGTCGGCTGATAAGTGACCGACGTCAGCGACATCGGTCGGGTAAAGACCGTCGTCGACAGATGCATAATGAGGACAGAGTCTAGCTTTTAGCTCTCTGCTCATTTTTACATGCTACCAAGGTCAAGGCTAGTAAGAAAATGGTTGACAAGGGTGAAATAGGTGTGGAAGAATAAAATGAAAGATGACCAGGGGAATTGACACGATTTCAGTGTCTACATTTGCCCCTTTTTGTCTTGTTGGTTGTTCTGGACGAACTGCAAGACAAAAATAGGAGTGATTGCCCCAGGTGTGGGATAAGGTTGATTTCATCTTGTTGGTTGTTCAAATGAACTGCAAGACAAAATAGGAAAAAGATAGGTTGCCCCAATTATGGATGAGGTATTCCCCCTCAAAGCAGGAGTCGAGGGAAGGGAACCGAGAATTGGGTGCTGATTTGACAAAGAGTGGATGAAAAAGGGGTGAGGGTGAACGTTGTAAAAGTTCTGATTACATGCATATCACTACACGAGATGGTTAGGTCAAAAGTGTCACAGGTCAAGGGTCGAGGAGTGCTAAAATTGAAATAACCGGGCCCCAGCATTTAGTCGTCTGCTGAACGGGTCACTCAATCTAAGCTGAAGCTCCAAATGGCCATCGTGTTCCAGGTATCCCAAGCTCAGGAAGTGCTCCCAAAAACATGAAAAAGTCACCAAGTAGTAGGGATCAACTGGCTCGTGATCCTATGCTTGCAAAGGGTAAAAAAAAGGGTCTGCAGACAATTCTGCTAACCAACCGTGAGGTAGCATACACGCAAAAACAACCAAGGCAACAATGTCATGGAAGTGATCGAGGTCAGAGGAGATAGGCATGATCTTCAATGGTCATGGGTCAAGGTGGATGGATGGACGAAAGGATGTGGCCAAGCTAACCTCAGAAAACGTCATGTGATCTGAGTGCTACCTACATAGCCCTTGTGTGAAGGGCCTCAGGCCAATGTAGTTCTCCCTAGAAGGGAGGAATGGTCAAAGAGATTGATTAGTCTTGGTCAAAGTTGTCGATAGATTGGTCGTGGTCAAGGTCAAGGTCGCAGAAGAGAAGGTTTGTCCATCAAAGAGACGAACAAATGGGGGTGGTCAAGCTAACCTCAGAGGATGTGGTATCTGAGTGCTGCCTACATAGCCCTGGTCATAGGGCCTCAGACCAATGTAGTTCGGACAAATGGAAGAGATTGGTCGATGATTGGATGTGGTCAAGTGTCGACATGATGAGGGGAAGATGAGGATAAGATGATGCTATAGATGGTGTATTCTGTAGAATTGGTCGAAAGGCTTTCATCCCTAGCAAGTTTCCATAGTCGTGATGGATGTATGCTAAAAATGAATGAAGGTCTATTTATGCTTCAGCAAGTATTGGTTTATGCTTAACATAAATTGAGTCTGGTCGATAGTTTCCATGTGTACTGGTGTCCATAGAAACTATGTGAAAAGGACAAGGATGATGATAATGTCATGTTGTCGAGTTGTTGGTCTGAGAATGTTTTAGTTGAAAAAGGTTTGGTTAAAGGTGACCAAAGTGAAAGATATGTGAAAGGCATATTGCTCTTTCATTGACAAGGACCAAAAAGATAGCATAGATAGGGGTTATGAGAACCAAGAGCCCCATTCATGCGTGACATCATTGACCATGGTTATGTTAGAGCGGTAATCGAATCACTTTGACATTAAAGTGAGCTCGAAGTCCCTTGAGCAGGTGATAGGAGGAGAAAAGAGGGTAACCCAATTTAAGAGTAGAAGTAACTATGCCACTTTTTATAGGAGACCCTGTGACAACTATAAGTCAAGTCCATGACTCATTCATTTTTTATTTATTTTTATTTTTTTAGCGCAGACTGATCAATGCGGGAAGCCTACATAGAGATGTCATTTGCTTGGTGGTCAGTTGTGAAGCTGATCAATGCAGGAAGCTTCTAAAATAGTGTTGTTTATTGCCAGATTTAGTCATAGCCATCCTTCAAGGGAGTGGTCTAGATTTTTGTTTAATATAAAGGCTTTTGAATAGTTGTCCTTCGAGGGAGCAGTCTATTAATTACAGCAATGATAGTACAGCTGTCCTTCGAGGGAGCAGTCTGCTTTTTGATTTTGATATTGATATAGTGACCATGGATATTGTGACATCTTGATTTATTTTGACAGAAATGTGAGTTGTGGACAAGATTATAGAAGGTCAAGGGCTCCCTTTTATGAGGACAAAGCATTCATACAGCATAAAAGGGGTTATAAAAATTGTTAAGAGGAATAGGGTTGAAAGGAAGTAGGATTAAGAGGACGGGGATTGCTCAAGGGACGAGCTCAAGTTAAGTGTCAAGTGGACGAATACTCGACTAACAGTAGAACAGTCGCAGATGCAACGCATTAAGAGGCTCAGGTTCTGGGTGTCCATCAAGAGAAGATAGACGATAAGTCCCTGATCCATACTTGTGCATGATAATAAAAGGTCTGAGCCAATTAGGAGCAAACTTGCCTCGTTTACTTCACTCCATATTGGTCACGTGTTGATTCTCTTTGAGGACGAGGTCTCCGATGTTGAAATCTCATTCTCGCAGATTTTTGTCATAGGTGCGTTTGATGCGATGTTGATAGACATGGAGATGATTAAGGGCAGCAAGACGGCATTCGTCAAGTAACTCAAGTTGAGCTAAGTGATCTTGACGAAATTCATCATTGGAAAGAATATCATGTAGAGAAATGCGAAGAGACGAGATCTGTACTTCAAGAGGTAAGACAACCTCTGTTCTGTACATGAGAGAAAAAGGGTTAGCACCTATAGAGGTTCGGATGTTAGTGCGGTAAGCCCACAAAGCGAAGGGAATGTGAATGTGCCAATCCCTACCTATGTCACTGACCACTTTCATGATAATTTTGGTGAGAATTTTGTTGGAAGCCTCAGCCTGCCCATTTGCTTGTGGGTAGTAAGGCGAAGAAAAACTGAGTTTGATGCCGAATGAGTCGCATAATGTTTGGACAGTTTTGTTTTTAAAGGACTTGCCGTTATTGGTGATGATTTTATGAGGGACACCGAAACGACAGATAATATGGGTGGTGATGAAGTCGACGATCTTGTTGGCTTTTGTGGAGACGAGAGGAATGGCTTCCACCCACTTGGTAAAATATTCAGTGGCTGTGATGATGGATTGATGACGAAGAGACGAATGAGGGTTAATCTCACCGATGAGATCTAAACCCCACTGAGAAAAAGGCCAAAAATCCTGAGCGATTTGTAAGGCGTGACTAGGAAGATGAAGCAAGTTAGAGTGCTGCTGACACTTGATGCAATGCTGAACATAGTCGCTACAGTCTTGATGAAGGGTAGGCCAATAATAGCCCAAACGAAGGATGTGCTTGGCAACCGAAATCCCACTGAAATGTCCACCACAAATTCCATCGTGGACTTGCTGAACGGCTTGGGATGCTTCAGTGGAGGTGAGACAGCGAAGAAGGAGGCCGTCGAAGCCTCGCATATAGAGAAGACCCCCTAGCATGGTATAGCGAGTGGTACGCTTGATAAAAGCTCATCGATCATTTCTAGAGAGGTTGGGAGGAATGACAGAGAAAGATAAGAAGTCTACAAGTTGCTTATACCAAGCATCTTGTGGACTAGGGTCTATAGTGTTGACATGATGAATGTGAGAAGAGATATATGAAGGCAACGGCACACAACGCACCGTGACAAAAAGTCTGGATGTAGATGAGGAAGATGGGATATGTGAAGCGAGAGAAGCCATGGTGTCAGCAAACTTATTCGTGGATCGAGGAATAGTCTGTAGGAGGAAATGGTCGAAAGATGCAAGGAGAATGTCAGCACAATTTTTGTACCTTTGCAAAATTTCATTTTTACAGAGGTATGAACCGTTAACCTGATTGACGACGAGCTGCGAGTCGCCGAAGATGTTGATGGACTTGATGCTGAGAGAAAGGGCGATCTGGAGTCCCAAAATTAAGGCCTCGTATTCGGCCATATTATTGGTACAATTAAAGTCGAGTTTAAAAGACAAAGGCATGGGCTCCCCTTCGAGTGGGATGAGAATGACCCCAGCACCCCCACCTAGTTGACATTTGGATCCGTCAAAGAACATAGTCATCTGATAGGTGGTGTCGTTAGAGGAAAGCGCAGCGATAGACTCATCAGGGAATTCACACTGTGAAGGTTGATTGTCAGGAAGAGGGGCATCTGCTAGTTGATCAGTGATGGTTTGCCCCTTGATAGATTTCTGCTGGATGAATTCGAGATCGAACTCAGCAAGCAGCATGAGCCACCAAGCCATACATTGATTCTGATATGGCTTGGAGTGCATATACTTGAGAGGGTCGGTGTGAGTGATGACAAAGGTTTTATGACTGAGAAGATAGTGGCGAAGCTTAGTAGCAGCAAAGACTAACGCCAAATAGAGTTTTTCGATATGGGTATACCAAGTTTCATAGTCGACCAGTGTTCGACTGATGTAATAAATGGCTTGCTCACAGTGATGCTCGTCTCGGTGCACGATCATGGCACCTAACGAATGGTTGGTGGCAGAGATATAAAGGTAGAAAGGTTGGTCGTCTTTAGGTGGAATGAGGACTGGTGGAGAGACCAGATAGCTTTTGAGGGCTTCAAAAGCCTCTTGACAGTCCTCATCCCATGTAAAAGAGACGTCCTTCTTTAAGAGATGATGAAAAGGTTGGCAGCGGTCTGAAAGCTGCGAGATGAAACGGCGAATGGACTGGAGCTTCCCTTGCAAACTGCGAAGCTGTTTGAGATTTGGTCGATGGAGGCATTTCGAGGATAGCGTGAATCTTGGTGGGATCTATCTCGATGCCACGAAAGGAAACAATGAAGCCGAGAAGCTTGCCAGAGAGGACCCCAAAGACACATTTCTTGGGGTTAAGATGAACATTGTATTGAAGAAGACGAGAAAAGATGATTTTGAGAATGGTTAGATGGTCGCGGCGAAGCTTGGACTTGCCGAGAAGGTCATCCACATAGTCCTCCATGATTTTATGGAGGAGATCATGGAAAATGTAGGTCATGGCATGCTGATAAATGGTGCCAGCATTTTTCAAGCCAAAAGGCATGACTCGATAGCAGAAAGTCCCCCATGGGGTGATGAAAGTAGTCTTGTGCTGATCTTCCGGAGCAATCAAGATTTGATTGTATCCTGAAAACCCGTCCATAAGAGATAACATCTCATGGCCGACCGTAAGATCAATAAGCTGGTCAATGTTAGGAAGAGGGAAGTCATCTTTAGGATAGGCTAAGTTGAGGTCACGATAGTCTGTGCAGATCCGAATCCCCCCAGTTGCCTTGGTGACTGGGACGATGTTAGAGACCCACTGTGGATAATCGATGGGCTGGATGAAGGAGATAGAAAGGAGGCACTGAAGTTCTTCTTTGACAAGGAGGGCAATGCGGGGATGCATCTTTCAAAGCTTTTGCCTAACAGGCTTAGCCTCTGGTTTGGTGACAATGTTATGGGTAACGATGGTGGGGTCGATGCCAGGCATATCACTGTAAGTCCAGGCAAAGGCCTTGCTATGGTTGGAGAGGAAATGGGTATAGTCAAGCTGCTCCTGAGCGTCTAAAGATTGGCCAATCTTTAAGACATAAGGAACATCAGAAGAAGGAAGGTTGATGTCAATCATTGATTCATTAACATAACTTGGGTCTCAGAAGGGAGGGAGCACTGGATGAAAGAATCGTCAGTGCCCATGTAAGAAAGAATGGCATCATCATCAATGCAATAAACAGTGTGAATGGTTGCCGACTCATCTTCGATCATGTTGGGAAAAATGAGAGGGAGAGAATTGGACATCCCATTGAGCTGATAAGTCAAGGGGTCCAGGCGGATGGTGTTTATGGAAAAAAAACTAGGAGGAATGAAAACCACTGACTCCGTAGGTGAAGGGGGCAAAACAGGCGAGTATGGAGGTGATTGGTCAATGATTGGTTCAGGACAAAGGTCTAAAGGGTCTTGAGTAGGGTCATGATATCCCAGACCATGTCATTTCTTGGCGTCGTCATCATTGAGCGATTAGATAGGCTGATGGGAGCCTTACTCATAGCGTCAGAAACCAAAACCCTTCTATGCACACCTGTAAAGGTAAGTGTGTGCAAAAGCAGGGTTGCTAAGAAACAAAAAGTCTGATGTGAAAGGTTGAGGTGAAGAAAGAGGATTACCGTCAATAGGAGCTTGATTAAGCCCCCCATAGACGAGGTTAGTGCGAAGGTGAGGGGGACCATAAGGTATGATCATCCCTATCCGATGGTCGTAGATGGGGCTGTGATGAAGACGTCCATACTCTTGTGGAGTTTGGAACATATCTAAAGCCAGCAAGCGATACTCTCCCAATGAAAGTCTTTAGAAGACATCTTCCATGGGATCTGTGGTCGTCGCTTGAAGGGGAGGCATAAGGGCGACTGCCTGTTGCAAACTGGTCGAAGCTTCTACAGATGGAGGCAGTGCTGGGGTTAACGGCTTGATAGGGATGAGGACATCGTTTGGACAGTATGTGGTGTTGCATGTTTTGAAGGGTGAAGGGTCAGCAGGAATGGTGTGGACTTGTCCATCATGCTCAAATTTCACACAACGGTGCAGGGTGGAGGGGACACAGGACATGGCTCGGATCCAGGGTCAGCCCAGCAAGATGTTGTATTGAAACTCTCCTTCGATGATGTAGAAGAGCTTCGGGACTGTGTGTGGACCAACGCGAATATGAAGAATGACTGTGCCAATGGTCGTGGTAGTAGTGTCATTGAAAGAGTACAAGATTGCATCAGTTTTGGAGACGCAATTCTTAGGAAGAGCCAACTGATCAAAGGCATGGGTGGAGATGATGTTGATGCTAGCACCTCCATCAATCATAACGTGTTTAATGCGTGTTCGATCGATATAGGCAGTGATGAAGAGGGCAGCGTCCTGATCTTCCGTGTTGGATGTAGGAATTTCAGAATCGCTGAATGTAATGGAGGCGATAGGGGCTAAGGAGTGGACAAGGGCAGCAAGTGGCTGGGGATCCTTGGGTTGGACCTCTGCTGCCTGCAGGGCTTGGATGAGGGCCTGACGATGTTGGGGCGAGGTTTGGATGAGATCGTAGAGGGACATCTTCACAGGCGTCTAGTGAAGCTGTTTCAACATGGAGTCATGGATTGGTCCGGAAGAAGAAGAAGAAGAAGAAGAGGGTTGAGGCACGCCAAGGATAGAAATCTTAGGCTTAGGTGATTGAGGTGGATTGACAAAAGGGTAGGTCCAAGGAATGGTGGCTTTTTCTTTCACCTTATCCTTTTGTGACCTAGTAGTGATGTGAATGGCATTGATTTCAAAGATGGGAGGTGAAGGTGATGAGGGAGTTGTAACCAGTTGATGAGATGTAGATGGGTTTGAAGAGGTAGAAGGGTTATGAGAAGGAGTCAGGGGATGGTTGAAAGTGTCCTCAAAGAGAAGAGTGTCTTTCTCCAGATAACGGTGAATGACAGCCTTGAGGGCACAGCAAGCCTCGGTGTCATGTCCTGGTGTACGATGATATAAACAAATCTTCGTGTCATCAAACCAGGAGGGTTTAGACCCGAGAGGTTGGAAAGCCTTGATGGGTGGAAGAGTTATGCTAGAAGTTTGCAAAAGTCGTTGCAAGATTAAAGAGTATGAACCCACTAAAGGATCCGTGCTCATTGATGTATGCGATGTCGGTGACTTTTGCTCGGGCAAAGTTGGAGGAGGCTTTCGTACCACCTTCTGGGTTGATGGTGCGATGATAGGCAGAGACGGTACACTCTTCATGAGAGGTACCGCCCTTTTGGGAGAGGGTAGGCTAGTGGTCGATAAAGGAAGCAAAGGAGGCAACCGATTTTGATTAGAGGTTGAAGTGGGAAGGACTCTGGTTAAGGTTGAAGGATGCGGGCCTAAAATGGAGGGCAATGGGGACAGAAGAGGAGGTGTTCGCCTCTGTGGTTTGGTAGTCTTTTGTGATTTGGGTTGAAGACTACTATTAGTTGAAGTCTGGTTTAAGTCCACCTTCACTTGTGGATGAGTGAGGTTGGAGACGGGGTGAACACCAAGCGATTTGATAGGTTTAGGCGGAGTAGATGAGGGTTTTGGTTTTGATGAGGTTGATGGAGATGTAGATGGTCTAGAGGTAGAAATCTGATTTTTGTTGATAGTTTTAGGAGGTTCTGCCATGGGAGGATTAACAGCATGAGATGAGAGGGCCCGAGCTTGTTGAAGAGCTGTGAGATGGTCCCACAATCCTTGATGTTCCACTTTCCTAGAAGGGAGAAGTTTGAGTCTCTCCACTAGTCGGGAAAATGGCTGAGAAGATGTGGGATGAAGTTTGGGCTCTTGAGAAGATGCCGACGGTTGTGGGACTGAAGGTATGGTAGTTTCGGCCCCAAAGCATGGTGAAGTCTTGATAGGTTCATGTTTGGTTGGAGACGAAGGAGAGATAGGTTCTTCCTTGGGTGGAGAAGAAACTGGAGAATGAAGCTCCTCAAGCGGGTAAAGGGCAGGGATGATAGTGCCCTCCACTTGTGGTCGAGGAGTAGGAAAGGTTGGGTCCTCCATGGGTAGCAAGAAGGAAGATGGTGAAACTGGCTGTACAGGTAAGGTCGAGGCGTCCTCCAAAATGAGAGAAGTTGAAGGAGAACTAATCGGAGAAAGAGGTTCGTCCACATGTGATGGATTGATGGATGAACTCACCTCTTGAGGTTGGTTAGAAATGAGGGGCGAGACCGTATTGACTGTTCGAATATTGTGTTCATGGGTATTGTCAGTCAAGGTCTGGACGTTGGTTTGGGTTGGTGGATGATTAGGGAATGATTGTTTGAAAATATCGATACCCTAATTAGGAGGGGCATTAGGATTGTCGAGGATGAGGTCACCCTTTTCCAACATGTCTTGGATTTTGTTTTTAAGGGTTTTATAGTTGCTTGTGTCATGACCTTTAACACGATGGTAGTTACAGAAGTCATCTTCCCTATACCACGCAGGGATAGTGTGTGAGGGATCAAATTGTGGTGGTGGTCGGATCTGAGGGAGATTGATGGCCCCTTGCTTGACGAGTTTTTCCAGCACAGATGCGTATGATTCTCCAAGTGGAGTAAACTGTCGCTGTATGTATCTCTGCTGAAATTGGCGAGTGGCACTCATAGATGTGGATGGTTCAGATTGATTAGTTGAAGGTGAAGAGGAAGAAGATCTAATAACCACAGGGTTTGCTGAAGCTTTAGATTTAGGATTGGATGAGGAAGGCTTAGAAGAGGGGTCATTGGTTTTGGAGTTGGGATTCTTACTCCGCAACTTGACTTTATTCTCCTCAACGACACGTAACTCAAGTTTATGAGCCATCGTGAAAGCTTCGTCAAAAGTGCGGAAGGTTTGAACCCTTAAGGTAGAAGAAATATGTTTAGCGCAGGCTTGAGAGAAAAGTTCAATAAGCTCAGGCTGGGGTAAGGAAAATGAAAGTTGATTGATAAGGCCCCTCCACCGAGCGACGAAATCAGCAATAGATTCATCCTCGAACTGGCGAATAGAATAGAGGTCTGTGATGGAGACCTTCTTGGTGATATTGATGGAGAAATGATCAAGGAAGACCTAGGCCAACTGAGTGAACGTGAAGATGGAATGGCTAGGAAGAGAGCTGTACCAGTCAAGTGCAACACCTGAGAGAGACATGGGAAATGTGCGTAAGAGTAACGCATCGTCGTGGGCGATAAGGTAACAGGCGTGTCTGAATGCCCGTAAATGTTGTTGTAGGTCTTCCTTGCTCTAGAAACGAGAAAACATAGGAAGTTCCCACTGGCTGGGATATGGTCTGATGGGGACAGAAGGATGGATGGGCTCATTGCAGATTTGTTCATATGAGAGAGTATTGCGCGAGCCGGTAATGGAGGTCTCTAGGTTGGACATTTTATCCATCAGCATCTTGATAATATCTACTGACGGATTGGCGGGTGGGATGCCTCCTAAATTGTAAGGCACTTGAAAGAGACTGGAAGAGGTGTACGACGTAGTCGGTTGTACCAATAAGGGCGCAACATACGGATGACTAGTCGTAGGGACAGAAGAAGTGACTAAGGATGGTTGGATGGAAGGCATGGCTAGGTTTGATGTTATCATGGGAGGTTGGCTAGAGGTAACATGGGCTAATGGATAGGTAGCCACCCTAGTGTTGATAGGAGTAAGGGTAGGCAGAATGGAGACGACCAAGTTTTGAAAGGGGGTAGAAAGTGGTTGAGTGGGCTGAGATTGGTAGGGGGCTGAAACCCCGGTGAAAGTGGGCCCAACGATAGAAGGAGAGGCTACGCTTGGATGGTTGGTAAAAGGTTGGTCATTGGTTGAGGCAATAGCCTAGGTATCTAAGGGTTGGATTACGGATGTCGTTGATACGGCCGCAGTTTTGAGGAGAGAAGTCAGCATTCCATAGATTGGATTGCCCGAGGAGTCTCGCGTTTGGCTATTCGCGAGATAGTGTTGCAAGGCTGCGGTATTGAGGTCCAAGAATCGTGCGAAATCTTGGTCCCCTTTTGGAATAATAGGCGTTTGAGTCGGAGATGGTCTGGTAGGAGTTCTTTTAGTTTCCGAGTTGAACTCCATTATAGGGTTGGTTGTAGGTGGGGTAGATGGAAGAGGATGATGCCTCGCGTGATCGACTAGAGCCTTGGCTTGGCTACGAGTCAGAACCATTCAAGGCAAGGAAGAACATCCTCACAAGCTCAAACAAGTAGATAAGAACAAAAAAAAGATGAAGACACAAGCAGATCCTAAAACCCTAAAAGTAAATTATTAGGATTATAGTGGCTTATGCCTTAGAATATGTGTAGAGGAAGATTGGCTTTTGAGTCAGGTCCTAGAAGAAGCCTATGGATGGTTTCGGGTTTTGTTATGGTGCTCAAGAAGTCTGTGTTAGCTTCCATACAGGCCTGGTGCTAAGGAGCAAGCTCCCCTTACTTCATGATTCCAGTGGTTAGCTAGTTTCGCTTAGCCAAAATATACTTCCACTAGAGATTATCCTCCGCCAGAGAACGGAGTGGGCTTTCCCCTTGGTGATGAAATCCAAGTGAGATTGTCAGGACGGGTAAGGTATCCGCTGGGGGATGAAATCCCAGTCGGGCCTTATCTCAGGTAAGTTAAAATGTTTATTTTGTGCAGGTGGTTTGGTCGTGTAACATCAAGTGATCTAGATTAATTCAATATGCGGTTTAATTACTATGTGTGGTCTAAGAGATGCAGGAAAAAAAAAATGAATGCAAAGTGTTTTAATGTCCAAGTCAAAATGTTTGTTCGTATGAAGACGAATGGAGAAAGAGTCGAAGAATATGAGTTTTAGCTAGTCTAAAAGTGCAAGAAAGAAAGAAATGTTCGTTTCAGTCTTGCTTATGATGTCATTAAGAAGAGACGAGAAGAGGCGAAAAGAAAGGAACCTAATGCGCCTAAATGAACGAAAGAAAGAGAGAAAGAACCCAAGGAGGACCTAGGGTCCCACCGGGCGTGCCAGAATGTTTCTATGCAAAATTGCTTTCTATATTCAAAGAAGAAATAAGAAACTAAAATAAATGGTCGAGGCTAGAAGTACCTGATAAAGTTATGCGCACCAAAATTAGACATTGGAAGATTCTCCTCTTTGGCTGTGGAGGAATGACACCTGCGAAGAAGAAAAGACTGAAAAATGGAAAAACGTTAGTAAAAGGATATGGTGGGCTGTTAGGCGAATGCCCGATCCCGGAAGTACGAAGACTTCCTAGAAGGATATCAACCCATTGAGAAAAAAGTGAAATATTTGACGAAAGTAGATAATGAAAGAGAAAATGACAAAAATAAATGACAAAAAATTAAAATGCGTACCTGATAAGCGACACTGTTCTGCACAGTCGCCAGCGTCGGTCTCTATGGTGCCGGCATCAGTCTGGAAAGGTGCCGACGTCGGTTGAGGTACCGTTGTCGATCGGGGAAGTGACCGGCGTCGGTCGGGGCAGGTTCTGGATAGAGTCTGGGCGAGTTGCAGAAGGTCTAGGAGAGTCGGGACAGGGTCTTGACAAGTTCGGGATAGGATCTGATGGAATCGGGACAAGGTTAGGATAGGGTCTAGGCAAAGTAAGGTCAGGTTTGGACAGAGTCTGGGGGTTTTGGTCGAGTCTGGACAGAGTTATAGATTGGGGTAATGGGCAGGGTTGTAAAGAAGGGACTCAGGGCTTGGGTCTGTGGTTTGAAGATTTGGGATGACAGAAATAATGAACAACTAATAATCAAAAGGAAATGAAAATAAACAAAGAAAAATACTTACCTGTCAGAAGACGTGATGAAAGCCATAGTCGAAGTTGTTGAAGCGTCTGTGCAGTGCCAGATTGAAGCGAATGCTGGAGTTGGTGGATGCTGGAGTCAGTTGATCGCGAGAGTATTGATTGCAAGAGTCTGTGGATGTCAGAGTTCGGAGGTCGATTGAATGATTCTGTTCTTCGTTGTGTTTTTTTTGTTTTTTTGTTGTGCGGGATTGATCAGCAGACGCTGATGAAGGCTAGGAGATGGTTCGAGAGACGGTTCGATAACCGTCTGGGAAACCGATTGAGAACTGAATGATAACTGATAACGGATAACGGTAAGGTGACCGACGTCGACAGGATTGCCGACGTCGGCCGATAAGTGACCGACATCGGCGACATTGGCCGGGTAAAGACCGTCGTCGGCAGATGCATAATGAGGACAGAGTCTAGCTTTTAGCTCTCTGCTCATTTTTACATGCTGCCAGGGTCAAGGCTAGTAAGAAAATGGTTGACAAGGGCGAAATAGGCGTGGAAGAATAAAATGAAAGATGACCAGGGGAATTGACACGATTTCGGTGTCTACACACATGATGATGCATTATTACTTCACACATTCCCCATGTCACTTTCTGACACCGCCCTTGATTGGTATAGTTCTATTACCAGTCATTCTCTTTTTACCTTCACTCAACTCATCCAACTATTCCTAGACTACTTTTCAATCAACATCACTAAGAAGGTCTCCATTACAAACCTCTATTCTATCAAACAATTTGACGATGAGTCAATCGCTGACTTTATTGCCCGTTGGAGAGGTTTGATTAACTAACTCTCCTTTTCTTTACCTCAACCTGAGCTCATTGAGCTCTTCTCTAAAGCATGTGCCAAACACATCTCATCTACTTTGCAGGTCCAAACATTTTATACATTTGATGAAGCTTTCACCATGGCTAGGAAGCTTGAACTCTATGTTGTCGAAGAAGATAGAGTCACATTGTGTAGTAAAAATACCAATGCAAAATCTAATGACCCTTCTTCTTCCAGACCTTCTTCTTCCCACTCCAAGTCTAAGGGGTTGGCAAATGCTTTGGTCATTAGATCATCATCTACCACAATGAACCACTTTGAGCCCTCTACATCACAATACTTCACAAGACAATTCCAACAATGAAATATACAACATCAATACACTTCAATTGGAGAATCATACGCTTCTATGTTGAATAATTTAGTCAAGCAGGAGGTCCTCAATCTCCCTCAAATTTGACCACCCAAATTTGACCCCTCAAAAGCCATCCCTGCATGGTATAGGGAAAATTACTTTTGCAACTATCATCGTGTCAAAGGTCATGACACAGACAATTGTAAAACCTTCAAAAACATTGTCTAAGACATGCTAAACAAGGGGGATCTTGTTTTGGATAACCCAAATGTGCCGGCTAACCAAAATATAGACATCTTTAGAAAACCATTCCCTAATCATCCCCCTAGTCAAAAAAACATTCAGACTATGGTCGATGACTCACAAGAGTGCAATATACGCACAGTCAACACAATCTCTCTTTTTATGCCTAACCAACCTCTCCCACAGTCTGAAGAGGTTAGTCAACCTATTTCTCCACCATGGGTAGAAGAATCTTCTTCTCCTATTTGTCTTCCACCAATAGAGGATAGTCCTCTGTCCATCCCTCTTTCACATGAAGGAGAGTCAACTTTGAACTCTCCCATATTGGAGGATGTTTTAGTGACTCGAACGCCAGTGGCTTCACCCTCATCCTTCTTATCGTCAATGGGGGATCATAATTTCCCCACTCCTTGACCACATGAAGAAGCGATGATCATCCCTGCGCTCTATCCTCTTGAAGAGCCACATCCTCCAATCCCTTCTCTACCAAGAGAAGAACCTGTCACTTCACCCACTTCAGTCAAGGAAGATCCGGTGATGGTTCCTTCTCACCTTTAGCCCATGATTTTTGAGTCTAACACATTTTTGATCTCACAATCACCTAAACCCTCACAAGTGTCCACCACACCAAAATAGATTAAATCTCTCGGTGTTCACCCCATCTCGAACCTCACTTACCCACAAGTGAAGGTAGACTTGAACCGCGTCCCACATAATAGTGGCCCTCGCACCATACCGAAGAAGGCTACTAAACCATGTTGGAGAACTCCTCCCCCACCTTCACCATTGCCCTCTCTTTTGGGCCCACACCCTTCCACCTTAATAGGAGTGCTCCCAACTCCAACACCTAACAAAAACAAATCACCTCCATTACTCCCTCCACCCATCAAGAACATATCTCCTCCAAAACATCTAGCACCTCTCACCACGAAAGTGCCATCTACACGTATGGCCAGACCATCCACACCACCAACCAAAAAGGAGGTACAAAAAACTCTTCCTACAACTCCTAAATAGAAGTTATCACCCCCTACTACAATAAAACATGCAGACCCATTAAAGGGTTCCTATGCTTTGATGTTACGCCAATTGTTGTAGTCTTCTAGCATCAGTCTCCCACCTCTTAAACCATACCAACCTCTCGAACAAAAACCACTTGGTTTGACGACACTAAAATCTATGTGTATCATCACACACTTGGGCATGACACTGACCATTATTGCACTCTTAAAGTTGTCATTCGCCAACACCTAAAAAAAGATACCCTTCTCATCAAGGATCCTCTTGACCACCCTTTCAACAAACCATTGACACCATCCCATACCTCTCAAACATCCTCACCTAAATCGGGATCCCAATGCAAGACTATGGTCCCCCTACCACCTTCTCCCCCTTTGTTTGAAATCAACACTGTCAATGTGGCCACCAGGTCACAAACTAGGAAGGATAAAGGAAAAGTGAAGGTTTCTATTCCTTGGATATATCTATCTATCAAGCCTTCTCAACCACCAAGTCCCAATATTTCAATCTTGGGCATGTCCCAACCAACATCTTCAAAGCCAATCCGTAACTCCATGGTGAAACAACTTCGCCAAACCCCTGTGAAGACATCTTTGTATGACCTCATTCAAAGCTCTCCACAGCATCAACAAGCCTTGATTAAAGCTTTACAAGCAGTGGAGGTCCAACCCAAGGACCCTTAACCACTAGCTTCTTTAGTCAAAACATTACCCATCATTGCCTCCATCACTTTCAGTCATTCTGAGATTCCAAACTCCAACCTGGAAGATCAGGATCTCACCCTCTTAAACTAAAGCCTATCAGGCAAAAAATTTCACAGGATGCATCCTTGCATCGCACTCCTTGTCTAAGAGGAGCTTCATCATCTTCTATCCATCTCATTTATCCAACCCATTGATTATCCGCAATGGGTATCAAACCTTGTCCCTATCACAAGCGACTGGGGGAATTTGACTTTATACTATGAAAGATCCCAAAATAAATTTGGATGCAAATTCTTTTCAAAAACTGATTTCAACTACTTGCAGGCATTCAATCAAATGGACAATGATATAAATCTGAATGCAATTGATAATATAGTCCAGATTTCATAAAATAATATAGATGTGGTCTCAAAACCAAATTATTATAGCAAAATAACAAACTAGAATAAAAAACTTGGATCTATGTGGCTCGGGTTACTGTGTCTAAAAAACACAGTCGCTGACGTCAGTTATTCTGTCGATGTCAGTCGATACACTACCGTCATTAGTTTCCTGTGTCTGATCTCTGACTGCCTGTGACTATCTGCTTGCTGATGTTGATCGTTGATCGACTAATGTCGGTCTTCCTACCGCTGTCAGTCACTTATCTACCAATGTCAGCCTCTGTAATACCCTACGACCTACAACTGTGAACTGTGCCCTTCTTCCCTATTTTGAATCTACTGGTACGACTTGGTACCGATCTGTGTGGATTCTATATAGCACCTGATCTGAAGATATATATATATATATATATATATATATATATATATAAAATCAAATCTAATGAATAAATACCTGGAAACCTCTGCATATGTTGAACCCCTGATATACCCAGTGAATGACCTCTAAAGCTCCAGATCTGATCAATATGCACAATCTAAATTCTATCACGAATCCACTCCTGAAAAGTGCTGGGTTTTCATCCAACTCTTCTCCAATCTGCTAATGGTTTGTGTCCTCAGAGATTTTAGCTGAATCACAGATTCAAGCTTCACAATACTTAGAATAATTTTAGCAATAAAAGATATTCCAAATGCTTTGCCCTCAACTTATTTTAAAGGCTCCCAGGAAAATTCTAGAAGAAGTCAACTTTATTTAATATGTTATTTTATTTATTTCCATAGTAATTAAATTAATTAATTAAAGTTATCCTTTTGAAGAAATCTTAATTTTTGGACAACTTAAATTAATTAAATTAATTAAACCATTTTAACAAAAATTTGGGGACATTACAGTCCTCCCTTCCTGGAGATTGCTTGTCCTCAAGCAATTCGCTCCTGATACCCAACACCAACTTCCTAGATCCCATATTATTCTCAAAAATTTGCAAACTCTTCTATCAGAAACACCATGCTGCAAAATATCTGTGACTACATTCTCCTTATTTCTCCTAGAGAGTAGTGTGATAATCCTCAATATGTAATTAACAAACTCACCATCACATACCTTAGACTTAGAAAAAGGCCGCTGCACTACTCTGATTATCAAACTCTCACAATCCCCATAAGGATGTTGACTCATAATTGGAAAGGAAAATGACCTACAACAAATAGAATTATTTACCTCATCACCTATAAAATGAGACTCCATCCTGTGAGATGACCCCTCCTTAGGTCCTCCATCTTGTGCTACCCTCAAGATAATCTTCTTTCCCCCAGAAAGGAATTCTAACTGCATACAGTGGCGATCAATAATGTAACGCCCAATACCCTGTGACCACTGCATGCCCAAGACCACATCATAATCCTCTAAAGGAAACACATAAAAATCATCGGTCAAAGTGTAATCCCCCATCTGAATACTAAGCTATGGAATCCGTTTGGTACAACCCAAAACTGCACCATCTGCCACCTTTACCCCAAAACCACCAAACTTCTCATACTGTAATCCACACCTTCCCACTAACTTCTAGTCAATGAAGTTATGTGTATCCCATGTATCTACCAAGCTCACGACCCACTTACCCTTAAGTGTACCTTTCAACTGAAAGGCATGAAAGTTAGGATAACTGGAGAGGGTAGCCATAATTACTTTGGCTGATGCCAAAGGCTTCGGGGTGTCTAACTCTAACTGTGTCTGAACCTACTCAATATTATCCTCAATGTTAGTATCAGGAACCTCCTCATCTCCACACTTAGAAGTTACTTCAATCAAATGAACCTTTCCTTTACCCATGCAACGGTGTCCTGGTTCCCATGGATCTTTATAGGAAAAACATAACTTTTTCCTCCTCAAGTCATTCTTAGTCTCTTGATTCATCCAAGGATTTATAGAGGATGACCCTTCTTTATTTTGTGGTGCATTGGCCTTTTATATAGGCTGAGAGTCCATGGCTATTTCTTATCACCCTGATAAGAAGTGGGAACGGTATCCAATATCAATGTCACATCAATGGCATCCTTAAGAGTGGCTGGTTGGAAAGCACGTACTAGTCCCTTAAGTCTATCCTGTAATCCCTCAATAAATAACATCACACTCCGTCTCTGAGGCATATCACGTACCATAACTGCAATACGCTGAAACTCATTAATATAAGCTTCTGTGTGACCACTATGTCTAAGATGAGCCAACTCCCTGTAGTAAAGTTTTGTATCCTTACGGTCAAATCGTGCAATGAGTTGCTTAGTGAACTCAACATAGGAGTGAACTAAAGAGTGATCCTGGGTGACCAATCCATGGTGCCACCAATCATATGCAATCCCCTCTAAATGCAACACCACAAACTAAATGGCCTCACGCTCAGGCATGGGCCTCAAAGAAAGATATATGTCCAACTTGTGGACCCAAGCTCTTGCACTAGTGTCTCTAGAGCCATTATATGGAGCCAATGTAATCTTCTCTATAGCTCTATTAAGGTCATGATTATGCTGCTGCTATGGTGGTCTATTACCATGATCTCCCCTGAATCTGGTTGTGTCTCTACGCTGTGCACAATATTGGGGAAAAGGAAAAACCTCCCTAACCTCTAGGGGTAAAGCTCTCCACTCTACTGTGGCTGCCAAAACGGACTCCTAGAATCCAATCTCTAGTGGCTCCACCTATGTTGTTTGTTCACATGGTACAAACTGAGGCAATAATGGTCTATTTGGAGTAGGTGTATGATGATGATTTTGCCTAGAGGAATGACGGGAGCTCCCCACTGAAGAATGGGAATGGTGACTATGCTGACTGGATTGATGGGTATGATGACTCCCTGTCAATAAAACTAATCTATTCCTCCTACCTCTGTGTCTATCCACCTCTAAATGATCCATGGTATCCTATAATCAGTCTAAATCCTAAATAATTTTGGGCTAAGTAGTGATGAGGGTCCTCATCATCTCTTTCTACCTCATCCTGATTTCTATGGGCATTCCTCTGTTCTTCAGCCATGATAGGTTCCTATCCTAAACCCAACTCTTGCTCATACTGAGCTCTACTACGTGTAAAATATCTATGGCTTATATCAAATCTTCCAGGATGCATAAAAATAAAATATATTTACCCCTATAGGCTGGCAAGATGCATGGCTCTGATACCACTGAAAGATCCCAAAATAAATTTGGATGCAAATTCTTTTCAAAAACTAATTTCAACTACTTGCAGGCATTCAATCAAATGGACAATGATATAAATCTGAATGTAATTGATAATATAGTCCAAATTTCATAAAATAATACTGATGTGGTCTCAAAACCAAATTATTATAACAAACTAACAACTGGAATTAAAAACCTAGATCTATGTGGCTCGAGCTGCTGTGTCTAAAAAACATAGTCGCTGATGTCGGTTATTCTATCGATGTCGGTCGATGCACTACCATCGTCAGTTTCCTTTGTCTGATCTCTGACTGCATGTGACTATCTGCCTACCAATGTTGGTCGTTGATTGGCTGATGTCGGTCCTCCTACTGCTATCGGTCACTTATCTGTCGATGTTGACCTCTGTAATACCCTACGGCTTGCAACTGCAAACTGTGCCCTTCTTCCCTATTTTGAATCCACTGGTACGACCTGGTACCAATCTGTGTAGATTCCATACAGCACATATATATATATATATATATATATATATCTTAAATCAAATCTAATGAATAAATAACGGGAAACTTTTGCATATGCTGAACCCCTAATATACCCAGTGAATGACCTCTAAAGCTCCAGATCTGATCAATATGCACAATTTGAATTCCATCATGAATCCACCCCTGAAAAGTGTTGGGTTTTCGTCCAACTCTTCTCCAATGTGCTAAAGGTTTGCATCCTCAGAGATTCTAGTTGAATCACAGATTCAAGCTTCACAATACTCAGAATAATTTTAGCAATAAAAGATATTCCAAATGCTTTGCCCTCAACTTATTTTAAAGGCTCCCAGGAAACTTCTAGAAGAAGTCAACTTTATTTAATATGTTATTTTATTTATTTCCATAGTAATTTAATTAATTAAAGTTATCTTTTTGAAGAAATCTTAATTTTTGGACAACTTAAATTAATTAAACCATTTTAACAAAAATTTGGGGACATTACATACTGAAAATCATGACATCAATCAATATCGACCAAACATCAACCAACCTCTTAACCATCTCCAACATGTGACCAATATGGAAAGAAGCAAACGAGGCAAGTTTGCTCTTAACTGGCTCAGACCTTATTTTATAACACAAAAGTATGGATCAGGGACTCATCATCTATCTTCTTTCGAAGGCTGGCCAGAACTTGAGCCCCTTTATGCCTTGCATTTGTGACCATTCTACTGTTAATCAAGTACTCATTCACTTGATATTTAACTTGAGCTCATCTCTTGAGCAACCCAGTCATCCTCATTCATATTCCTTTTAACCCTTTTTCCCTAAAAACATTAGTCAACCCTTTTGTCAATCATGAATGCTTTGTCTTAATAAAAGGGAAACCCTTAAACCTCTATAGACCAGTCCATGACTAAAATTTTAGTCCACAAACAAAACATAAAATTGAGATGCATATTCAAAAGGTCATAAAACTATAAAAGTAGACTGCTCCCTTAAAGGACAGCTGCATAATTGCTGTAATAGACTGCTCCCTTGAAGGACAGCTATTCAAAAACCTCCAACCATACAAAGCAAAATATAGACCACTCCCTCGAAGGATGGGTATGCCTAAATTTTGCTACATAAATAGCTTCAACATGACCACAACATAAGACAACATCCCCAAGTGGACTTCCCGCATTGATCAGTCTATAAAAAAAAAAGACTGACAAACTATTAAATCATGGACTTGCCTATAGTCGTTCTCAGGGTCACCTATAAAAGGGGCAATGTTATCCCTGCCAACAAGGGTTACCCTATCCTTACAAATCATATAATCATACCTATTACCCCAACATACTCAAGGGATTTTGAGCTCACTTAATGTCAATTGATTCGACTATTTCTCTAACATAAACCAATGGTCAACGACGTAATGCATGAACGGGGCTTTTGTTTGCAAAAGTCTTATCTATGCTATCATTATGGTCCTTATCAATGAAATAGCGATACACCTTTCACTTCTTATACATCTTCGTCACATACAACCAACCCAACCTTTTTGTAACCACTAACATGACATCATCATAGACCATTAACACTAGTTTTTATGGAAAATAATACACATAGAAACTATCGACCAAACTCAATTTATGTCAAGCATATACCATCACCAATATGGAAACCTGATGAAGCATAATATATTCATTTCATTTTTAGCATACATCCATCACCAATATGTAAAATTTCTAGGGATGAAAAATCACATCACCAATGTTATAGAAAACACCATCACATAATATGGAAAAGGCTAAAACATCATTACTCATTTCATTTTTAGCATACACGATCACTAATATGGAAAATTGCTAGGGATGTAAAACCACATAACCAATGTTACATAATACACCATCACATAGTATGAAAAAGGCTGTAACATCATCATACACTCATCATTTCAAGCATGTACCATCAGACATATGGGAAGTGCTAAACCATTAACATGACCAAACCAATTATCAACCTCCTAGACCCTTCTTCCCTTTTGAGGAGAGCTACATTGCCCTAAGGCCCTTCAAACAGGGGTTATGTAGGTAGCACTCAGATGACATGGGGTCTTCTGAAGTTAGCTTGGCCACATTCATTTATTCATCTACCTGATCAACAAACCATATAACCTTTAACCATGACTTAACCTCGATCAACACAATCCATAACCTACACTCCTTCCTCCCTTTTGGGGAGAACTAGATTGACTTGAGGCCCTTCAAACAGGGGCTATGTAGGTAGCACTCAGTTGACATGGGGTCTTCTGAGGTTAGCTCGGCCATTCCTTCATCCATCCATCTAATGGACCAACTATCTATACCAGCCCAAAATCATGACCAAACAATCAGCCCTGACACTGAATGAGCTACCTAAACTTCTCATGGGGCACATTAGAGATCACATACATCTCTCTGACCACAACACATGCCACTTGAGATCATACCATGACTCAACCTGACTTGACCAATGACCTTGGAGATCATGACTATCTCCTCAAACCATGACCACTTTTGAGACAATTATGCCTTGGTTGTTTTGATTACATATATGCTACCTCACGAATAGTTAGCAAATTATACGCAACCCACATTATGACCCTCACAAGTATTGTTGGATTGTGCTCTAGTTGATCCTCAATATTTGTGACATTTTTGTGTTTTTCAGGAGCACTTCTTGAGCCTGGGATACTTGGAACACGATGACCATTAGAGCTACAACTTTGATCATTTAACCCAATTAGCTATGACTAAATGTTAGGGACCGATTATTTCAATTTTAGCACTCCTCAACCTTGCCTATGATAATTTGACCTACCTATCATGTGAAATGGTATACACACAATCTCAACTATTGCAACATTCACACTCTAACTTCACCATACCCATCCACTACCTATCAAATCAGCACCCGATATCAGGTTACCTTCCCTTGACTCTCGCTTTGAGGGGGAACACCTCATCCCATACTTGGGAAAACCTACACCCTATCCCATACCTGGGGTAACTTACTCCTATTTTTGTCTTGCAGTTTGTTAGAATAACCAACAAGACAAAAAGGGGCAAATGTAGACACCAAAATTGTGTCGACTCCCCTCGGTCCCTTACACACTTTATTAATTTAAAATAAATTACTTATTTTAAATTAATAACATCACCCTAGACACCTCACCCTTAGACCATTTATCACTCTATGACTAAGCCCTCCAAATCATAATTACCTAAGACCTATTTCAACTCTCTCACTAACCCTCACACCTAATAAATCCACCTTTAGACCATTCACCAATGGCAACTAAACCTGGTAGATGGAGGAATGGGTAAAAGGCTAAAAATAGCCTTTTTACCCATTTTATAGCTACCGACATTGCTTACCCATCGGTCAATGCCAGTGGGATCACCAACGTCAGTTACTTAAAACTAAATTCTAACCTTAGCTACACACCCGAATGCTAATTCTCTGGCTCCAGAATCTGACTTCTCTTGCTCCTTGACTCTTTGCATATCAAAGGCAGGTTTTGGGATGAGGCATCAACATTCTATCATTACTCTCCAGGCTACAGAAACTCTACAAAATTCACTCCAAACATTGGATTAAAAGGTTGTACAAAGTCTCCTACATCAGCTGCATCAAGGAAAAGCATCCTAACACTCTTGGTTCTCTACTAAGCAGAGCTAAGTATTCTTCTATTTCATTTCAATATTTTAGAAGCATTGGTAATTAGTTTCCATTGAATATTATTGAGTACTATTAATAGACAACCCAACTTTCTTCCCAGAGAGGCTAAAAAGCCTTCCTCTCATTCTTATTCTCTTTCCACCCCTGTCCTCTACTTGGCCCTTTTCCAAGACCATATTCACTATCATGCAATCCTACAGAAACTATTAAACTCCCACAGACCTCCCAGACTCCTCGATCAACCACAAACATACCCTAAAACCCATCCAAGGACCATTTCCCCTACTGACATTGGCATCAAGGCCCATTTCCCCTATCGACGTTGGTAGCCTAATCGATGTCAGCAACATTGACCAACCGATGATGGCAGACTAACCAGTGTTGATGACTATGAGAGGCAGATTACAAGAATCAAGTATGCATTATCTATTTCTCTTCTTTAGCCTTTCATTATTTCTCTTTCTAGAAACACTCTTTTGTCAAATAAGTGGACTGTCATCCCTCAAGGAAGTCTTTGCACTTCTGGGACTAAGCTTTGCTTGGCAGTCCACCATATATCTATCTAACATTTTCTTTATTGAAGTCTTTCTTATCTACAGGTGTCATCCTCCGTAGCCAAAGAGGAGCTCCTTCAATCATTTGGATACAGTGTGCAACTTCATCTAGGTATCATCCAACCCCTGACCATTAATCTTCAGTTTCTTTCTTCTTCTGAATGTAAAAAGCAAAAATGAGTAGAAACACCATATGAAGATATAAACTGATATCGACATGAAATGTATGTCATATGAGATAGATCTTAAAGACAATGAATGTACTATGATCTGACAATGTTGGCATGGATATCTACATGTATGCTGAAAACTAGGCCACTCTTGACCACTCCAAAAGATGGAAATCAAGCTTATATGAAAGCCACTCTAAAATTGAGAATCTAGCTTATGTGGAAGCCACTCGAGAACTCAGGAACTTGGGAATGTGGAGGGTAGGCTTGTATGAAATCCACTCTAAAATGATGTCAACCACTTACATATGGAATATGTCATGTAACTACTAAGAATGTCTAGACAATGTTGAATTAGGAAAGAAAAAAAACAAATGTGCCATGCACATTACCCCTAATCACTGATGTCTGGAACATAGATTCTAATCTAGAAGTTATACTAACTACTATATCTAAAAATTAAAGTGAGAGCCATAATTTTGTGCATGATTCCACCAATATCTATATTCTTTGCATAAAATATATACTAAAAGTACTGATTCTTGTACAAAACTGTAGCTAAAATTGCTTTTCTACCTGCTTCTAAAAATTCTAATTTTTTATATTATTTAGATAGGAGCACTGGAAATGGCTAGTAGTGCCACCAATGTTGTAGTCCAATCTCAATGCTATTTTTCTATGCCAAATCTAATGACTATTCTATATTCTTCACTATTTTCCTTGTCTGTTCTGATTGCTTTGATGTCTATTTATTGTTTTGAGTGTTCTAAAAATAGATTTTTTGATTGATAGGAGATATAATCTCTATGATAAAAACCCTATTTATTTCCCCCTCTTCTGAGGGTAGGAATGGATACCCTATAATGACTACCTTCATAATAAATATCCCTCTAAGTGTGTTATGCTATAAAATATATGATATAATAATGATAATTGACAAGATATCTTAGGATACAACATGGTTTGTATTGAGATATTTTTTGATCAACAGGGGTATGCCTAGATGGATATAACAATGTAAAAACATATGAAATGTATTGAACTAGAATTGGAAGTGTTATTTGTTAGTTTTTATGGAGGGATGGAGCATTATTTCCATCATGGCATCCAAGAATTAAGATAATGCATGATTTGGATCATGGCATTGGAAACAATCAAAAGTAATCAATCAACAAGCACACAAAGTAAGAAGCAAGAAGCTTATAAGAGTATAAAAGGGGCTAAGTAAATAAGGGGCATGAGTACATGTCACTCAAACTAAAAATCAAGCAAACAAGGCATGTTCAAATACCATATACACATATAGTTGAAATAAGCAATTTGGCATGAAAGCCATAATCACATAGAAGAGTACAAGAAAGGGACATTGGCAAATGTCCAAAAGCAAAAAAATGAATAAAAGTAAAGGACATTGACAAATATCCTAAGTCACATACCATAAATAATTAGGAACTACATTCACATCAAGCCATGCTAAGGAAGAAGATAAATCATGTAAATATTGGAAAATACAAGCACATCTTAACTAATCAAAGCAAGAGTATGAAAGTATGCAAGACATGTTAGTATAAGACTAGGTATATGCAAACAAATACATAAGTGCTAAATAATAGTGAGTGTTGATAGAGTAATCTATGTAAGCTAGTAAATAATGTACATAAAAATGATAACTAGAGTGTGTGGTGTATAAATGACATAACCTGGATGGTGCAATCAAATAGAAGATGCCCTTAGGTGGAATATATATCAATGTGTATCTCACATGTAAGAGTAAGATACCCCTTTAATGGGTAGAGTAAAGCAATCAAGGGTGTAGAAGTCAGTACACAGACTCAAAGAAGATCAAGTGAAGTATGGTAATGTAGATAATTGACAAACAATAGCATAGAATAGCAAATGTAATTCTAGCATAGAAGTAGAAATGTAAATCATGGAGGATGCACAAAATCAAGATGTTTTTGTGTTTGTGACATATTTTAATGTTTTTAGATTTTGAAATTTTGTATTGTTTTTATAATTTGAGATTTTTTATCTATGTACAATCAATCATAGGGAAACTATGTACAATCAATCATAGGAGACTATATAAAAGTAGGCTAAGAAAAATTGATACTAACTGATGAGTCTCATCGGAGACTCCCTATCATGGTGTCCTATATCAAGTAGAGGAATTGTTCATGATCAAGAAGCATGATGGAGATGCTGAGACTATGGCACTAAAAGTTGTATATGATATAAATGCTTTGAAGTCTCTAAAGTGGAAAATAATAGTGGGGTCCCCATACAAATTTGATAATTGGATGCAATTATAAGGATCTTAGGGACCCATATGGTAGTAGGAGAAGCTCTCTAAACATGTGGTCTATGTGTATATGCATGAGATTTGAATGAGACTTCCTTGGGTATGAACACTATAGCTAGAAGATTTCTATAATTCTAAAGCTATGAGAGGTCTATGAACCCTCTATGATGGTGATGGGTGCCTTAATTATGTCTAAATCTATACTAGAGGAAGAATTAGAATTGGTAGAGAAATTATAACTATCGGTAAAGCTAAAAATGGTGACTATGGAATAATAGATGGCTCTAAAGTGGGGAGTGGTAACTCATATGAAACTCCATCAAACATAAAAACTTGATTAGTGTAAATGAATTACATGCATCTATAAATTATATAAGGTAATGTATGAAGTTTCTAAATCCATGGTTGACCAATTAACATATCAAAAATTCCTACACTAGGAACAATAGTGAATGGTGTGGCCAGGTGTGTTGGACCAACCTATAAAGGAAGTAAAATCTTACCTAGTAAACTCTGTATGTGCCCACTAAATCCACTAATAACTATGTTCATCAAGGAACTTGATAACCTTGGTACTTGTTTGACAATCATTCATGATTCATTATATCATGAGGTTGAGCCGCTCAGGTCTCATCATGAAAATCAATGGGAAATAATTTCCAAGCATGGGAGTAGACAGCATCATCTCTACAGGGCATTTTGAATAATGAGCCATCACATCTTCATTATGCATAAATGAAAATAAGGGTTAGCAACCATTTCAAAGCTCAAGGCTGAACTTAGAAACTCCACAGTTTAGGTCTGCAAATACAAAATGGGAGGAGACCATATTTGAATTGAACCTGTCTCCTATTGTGAATTCAAAGATAATTTGCTAGTTTGGCATTATTGTAAAGAAGGGGGTATCAACCCATATCTAGAAAGGCTTAATGGTTATGAAAAAAACTTGTCTAAGTAGTTTGCAAGATCCTAGTTAAATAGGTGGGTCATAGTGAGCAGAATTAGTTTTGAAATCTCTGAAAAGGTGATTTATATGGCCATGGAAATGACCATGTATGGAATAAAACTTCAAAGGAAAACCAAAATTATGGATCTAGCAAGCCATAAACTATTTTTGGGTGAGAGAGAAGAACTCGTCCCGTATAAACTTTTGGATCCATGGGATGGAGTGTGCTTCATTCTCATGAAGTACTTCATGCTTGAAGGGTGATTTACCAGGTTATACAATTACCACCTCCCTTTGTTAAATCACTTCAGGTGCAATGTTATTATTAGTTTCCCTTTTTACTTGCTCTCCTCTTTGGAACACTCTGTCCTGAGGGTGAGAGCTAAAATGGCTAAGAAGCTAGATATGAACCCTATTCCCCTACACCAGGGGCTAATTTTTTGCTTATACAACTTTCATTGAGCCTTGGATCCATCCAAGACTATTAGAGTTGATATTGGAGACATTCCTTCTAACCTGGTGTCTGGCGATGCTATTGATGAGTCTTGTTTTTCCCCTGCTCCTACCAAAACAAAAGATGTTTATTTCTCCACCCCAGAAGAGACCCCTGTTGATACCTTTGGCTCCTTTGTGAGAAATAAGGGTAAGAAGAGAAAGGTTGATGAAGAGGAAGAGAATATTAAAGAGACCATGGAGGGGACCTACAAAAATTTGGGTAGGGCCATCAGGGGCCAAGGTGGTAAATCTCACAAGTCTTCCAAAATTAATAAGGAAGGATTCTCCTCCAGAGTGTGAAGGTCAGGGTGGATTGCTAGTAAACCTTCCCTAAAGGCCAGATTGATTGATTACTTAGAAAGTGCTTTGGAAGAAGCAACCCAGGAGGAAGAGTCTAAGGAGCTAGAAATCCAAGAAATTTTAGAGGACACTGGAGGGAAGCAAGAGACTAGGGATTTGAGGTTACTGAGGAGAATGGTGCTGACACTATGGAAACTACTAAAAATAAGGGGAAAATGTATGTCAAGGATGCTGGTGAGGATATTGAGAATGAGACTAATTAGAAAGATGAAATTGGGGTCATGAAGGATTGTATTCAAAGGCTGGAGCAGAATTTCACCAAAGGACTCTAGAATACAATTATCTTGAACATGTCTACGCTGAAAGAGGTGGGTAATACTAGGCATTTTGATAATACAGAGAATACTGAGAAACTTAATGATCTTCTCAATTCAATGGTTATGTAAGGAGAGTCCTCTCTTACTCTAGTCTTTCCATTTCTTGTGTTTTATTTTGGTGTCTATTGTTTCTCGGCTAGTGCTATCGTCTCTCTGAAGGCATATTTTATTTGATTTCCTTCTTGTCTTTTTTGCTTTGTAAAGGGTTCAACCCTTGGTTTTCCACCTTACCTTATCAAAAACTATGTCATCAAGGTAATATCCTACTTTAAATATCCCAAATTCTATATTAATGTCATAATGCACATGTTTACATTAGATCCATTATCGATAAGAACACTATAAATAGGATGATGATGAATGTAAGATTTTATAAAGAGTACATGATAATTTTAAATCGTCCTTGCTAATATCATACTCTAAGAAGGATATGGAAGGTGTATCTAGAACTTTAGAAATTATATAAAAATCATATTAATTAAAGGATGTGATTTAATTAGAGGTGCCATGTATGTATCTAGTGGTGGATTTACATGATATGCATGGTGAACCCTTGATGTGTCTCCTATCTCCTATTTTGAATGTTACAAAAAAGGATCTGATAATTTTATACACCAATCATGTTTTTTAAAGGATGTGATTCAACTAGAGGTGCCTTATATGAATCTGGTGGTGGATGCACATGATATGCATGGTGAACCCTTTATGTGTCCCTTGTCTCCTATTTTGAATGCTATGGAAAATGATCTGATCATATTTTCAAAGTTTTATCTTATGTTTGCTTTGCCTGAGGAGGTTTGATTGAAGTGCCAAGATCAAATGGTTGCCATATATTAAATCTTGTATATTGTGTCTCAAATTGATGCTTTTTTTTGTATGTCTTGGTGCCCTATGAAACTCACAAAAGGCATGCTGATCATATCCTCATGGAAGAGGCTTTGTTGGGTCAACTTCTCAAATAGGAGGGAGAGATATGATGTTACATTTCAATAGCTACTATAAAAATCTAGCTGGAGAAACTAGTGGATTAGTAAATGTACACTAAGGTTTTGATAAAACCACATGTTGAGAGGGATTTAAAGCCACATTAACTATTGGTTGATTCTGAGTCTTGTTATCATTGACCTTAACCTTATATGGGAAATTGTTGTTACACTTGTTGGTTATTTATAAGATAATTGTGTGCTTGAGTTTTGCCATTGAAATTAACTCAACTTCTCTTTCCTTTAGTGTGTGACACAATTCAGTAAAGGAAGAGAATCTTTGAACATAATTGATTCATGCAAAACTAGTAAGAGAATCTATTTGAAGAGATCTTGTAACTCTTGATCGACCATCTGGCTAGTCATCTTATCCAAGATAGTCTTATATCAAATAACATAATTTTTGAGATACTCATTTGACCTTTGTTTCTATTTTAAAACTTGGGTGTATAAAACCTTGTCACCAATATTAATGCTGAAATGAGCTAGGAACATGTCGGTTAAAGGATTGAAAGCATTGATTGATTGCTTTGGTAGACTATAGAACCATTGTAAATCATAATCCTTTAGGCTTCTCATAAAGAACTTGGTAAGTATCTAGTCATTTGGTACATATTCCAAGCATGCTACATGAAAATATCTCAAATTTATCTCTAGATCACAATTGCGATCATTAAGAGTAAGCTTGGGTTGAACAAAACCTTGTGGCAAGGGTGTGGAAGGAATGTAATGTGTTAATGGTGTATGCAGCAAAGAAAAATATTCCAAAGCATGTGTAGGTCTACAGGTACCTTGCTCAAGATGAAACACCTTGGATTAAAGAGATCGTATCTCTTGCACAAAGGTTGCCACATCAGGGGATAAAGATGTACTAGCTATAGCTAGTGGCATAAAAGAAGGTTGGGCTGCTATAGGGGTTTGTTGAGACATAGTTACCCCTGTAGTGTCATTTGTAACTAGATTCTCTATGGTTAGATTAGATTAATCTGTGTTTACTCTTTATTGTTCATCTTGGAGTATTTTGAGCATGTCATCTTGCATGTCAGGGTGTTTGGTTAGGAGTTCTTGAATTTCCCTTCTATTGGTTTCATCAAAAATGGTGTATTGGGCCATTATTAAGCTAGGAAATCAATTTGAAATATGTTTAATTTTTTGTAAAAAAAAAAATTAATATACAAAGTGGTAGAAAAGGTAAGTACTAAATATAGAAAGTGTAGTCCTTAAAATAGTGAATTAAAAATTGTGCAAAAAGGATACGAAGCTCACAAACATTTAAGGTGACACCTCAAGAAGTGAATATGAGTTAGTATATGTAACTAGGGTTTTTATAATGATATTTTTGCAAAATACTATGGAATTTTAAAAAATGAAATTGGATTTTTGATTTAAATATGCAACTAAAATTTCAAAAAATTATTGAAAAATGCTTGATTAAATAGGACACCTAGTATGTCTAACTAGGGTTTTGAGAAAAATATTTTTTTGGAAATTACTATTGAATTTTTAATTTTGAAGGGATTTTCTAATTTTAATATACTATAAAAAATTCATAAAATTGTTTGAAAATTAATGGAAAAATACTGGGACCTAGTATGGACAATTAGGGTTTCGAAAGAAAATTATTTTAAAATTTACTACTAAATTTTAAAATTTGAAAGGAATTTTAGATTTAAATATTCAAATAAAAATTTAAACAATTAAAGGAAAAAATAGTAGGAATTTTACCCTAGGGTTTTTAGGGTTTTTGTGTGCAAATGAAGTCAGATTCACCAAATGATTTAACAATTTTGGAAATAATTAAGGTTTTATTCCTAATTCAGTTAAAGGGTCTGGATTGGTAAAATCAATAAATAATATGTGGTAAATAAGCTATTGATTTATGAAATTTATTGGTAATTAGATATTTTTTTAAATATTAATAAGAGTGATAAAATAAGACTTGGCTTAAACTGTGTTGATCTGACTAAGACAAGATTTGATATTCACTATGCAGGGTTAGGAAACTATCATAAATAGGATTCTAGATTTCATTTTATAATTGGAAAAGCATGTTAAAAGTGGATAGGAGTGGTACCAGCACTATAGTCCTTTTTTAATGTTGTTGTCTTGAGGATTTGATCTTTTTGGGTTTTATTTGACAGGTTTATGTGACCTTATCTCTAAGGTTTTGGAAGTTAAAGTTCTATATAACTCCTTATAGATCAAATTTTATATTCACACCCTATTTTATATTATAACTTGACCAATTGTAAATAAGATGGGGGTTAGTGTGTGTAATATTTATTGGACGTGGATCCACACCCTTTGTGTGGGTACGCTTCCTACATACCAATACTCTGAAGAGGGATCAAGCCATATGTAGTTCTTTCTTTGAAAATGCTTGGTTCAATTATGATATGAGAATGCAAAGAAATTATAAACTAAGTGTGATTGAGATGACTAGGGACTGGTGTAAGGATTAAGATAAGTTGGAAATAGTGTTGGATGGCTATATGCAAAGAATAGGGAAATGTGCTTGAGTAGTCTTGCTTATATTCTTACTTACTGTGTGATATTTGCCAACCCCTTCCAAATGATATTTGAATGAGATTTTATAGGTATCTATTGGTCATGGATTAAATTTTATCACATTAGGTTGACAAAAATAAGGAGGGGAACCAAAAGAAATTGATCATTAGGGCCATAAATAAGCTTAGACAATAGGATACAAAGAGAATAAGAGTGGCACAGATGCTATAGTCCTAGTATGGTTATATTTTCCTAGGTAGACAAGACTTGAGGGGATGGATTGGTCATGAAAAGAGGGTCCTAACTTTGCTGGGATCAAGTTTGAAAGCCTATAGATGACAATGAATCAATGAAAATAATCATGTGAAGGTCATGAGAGCAAGAAAGAGAGATCTAGGGATTGGGAGTCATAAGCCACTCTCAAGTTACTAATGTTGCATTTTTATATGACTACACTGATATTTTACCTTGGATCTCCTTCAATTTGTTAAGCCTTTACCAAAGGACTTGCTATGATACCAATTATTAGAGGTATAATCACTGAGAGGAGGGTGTTAAATCAATGAGCCCAAATTATCTAATTTAAATTCTAATCCTTTCAAGCTCTTAATCAATTACCAGAAGCATTCATGAAGCATACACAATATTCATATAAATGAGCGAGAGAGATAATGCAAGATCAATCACATAACACATGACATATGTGGGAAACCCTATTGGGGGAAAAACCCATTAGAACCTATAATTGGAATACTATCCTATAATAACAAGAACTAAAATCCATATTTAGTGAGACTATAATCCCATAAGGTGTTACAACACCTATCTAGCTGAGCTATAATAATAACCAAAATTTTATAAAGTTTCACCTTGTAAGGAGGCTACAACCCCCTTAGATGATGAGATACCAAAATAACACCTATAAACACATCCACCTTTAGACTGATGTCTTCAACACCTAATGATGGACCTTTGCTTATCACTCTTCACCTTCACTCACACTCAATCTACAAGAGCACTATTATACTAACAAAATTATGACCTACAGGTCATATAAATAGTATTAAATATGTTATGATATTAAACTCATCCACATGGTACTCTACACTTCCTTTACTCCAAAAGTTACACACATAAGACTCTCTCAACTCTCTCCCAAGTCTCTCACATGAAGTCTCATAAATATAGAAACCATCATCTTTAGTTTCATTATTTATAGAGTAAACATGATAATCACAATATTTGTTAGACATTAGGCATGAATTAACCTCTAAGGCATATATCATATGAAGACATATCTCAAAAACAATCTTCATAAGTTGGTCATAACATCTATGGGTCATCCTTAATGAACTACACATTTTAATTAGACCCTTATAGCCCTTATAGGTCTCATGTGAACCCATTCACTCCTTTAGCACTTCATCAAAAAAAATAAGAACACAAAACCACTACCAAAATCATGGACCAATTATATATGATCCATAGGTCTCCCTTAAGTTCCAACAACCAAAATAGTTGATCCATAAACTACACTGATTCATCTCAAAGTGAAGTTTTAAGTACGAATACTAAAATTTCTCAAACATAAACAAATTCTCAAAAAACTCAAAAGAACTTACAAAATGTTTGACATAAAACATTGTCAGTTGTTGAGATGGAATGGAGTTGTCAAAAGACTTGTTACTTCCTTTAACCAATTAAACCAATTTTTAATAATTTTGTGTTATAATTTTCAAAATGAAAATTACTTGCATGAGTCATTTACTAATTGAGATCAAATCAGAAAACTGAAACAAAAACATGCATCAAATGACAATTACCAAAACACGAAAATGTGATAATAGAGTTCGGCTCAATAATTGATGCCTACATCTCTGGGTTCTCCAAAGGAGTGGACCATTTCCATTAAGGGCACTTCAAACACCTGGAAACAATAAACAACATTCCTGTAAGTTGATCTCTCAATGCAAAAATTCACCTTCATCATGACTGATAATCAAGCCCGGCACCTTCGAATTTCGTGAGTCTTCACACCTGTAAAGTTACTTCAAAATTCCTAAAAATCTCCTCTATGGGATTAAAATATACTCCTCAAATATGAAAATTAGATAAAAATAGTATTAATACTATGTATTATGGCCAAAAAATGGATTAAAATCCATTACATAAGCTTTCCCAAAGCTTTTACAAAGTCTTGGCCTCTTAAAATAAAAAAACACAGTCCAAAAAGTTATATTTCATAAAGAAATTAGTCCCTTTTATAACACTTCAACCTCCATGGTTGAAGTGGTCAAGGCCTATCCCTTTTGGGCAGTAGGTCAAGGGTTAAAAATTGGCCACCCTTTCTTTTAGGTGCCTTGCATGCATTTGAAATCTTCTTTCCCTCCTTTTTAGGTGCTTTGACTTATTCTTGGGCACATTTATCCCACATGCATGGATTTTTGGGATAAGTATAGGATTTAACAAGGTATGCACCTCCTTAAAACATGTCAACACCCCCCTTTAGGTGCTTAGCTAGCATGCACATTGGTCAAAATGCCAAACATGCACCGTTGGACTTGGTCCTTCCTTCAGACTCGCCACCTTGGTCAAAGAGTTTATCTCATGCTGCCACATGGCATGTTGATGACATGACATGTCATTGAACCAATTTTTTATCAAACCTTGGCATTTTCCAAGTGTCAACCTCTGATAGGTCCAAATGGCAAAACCACCTTGAAACATGTGCCAAATGTCGCAAGTGCCATTTTTTGACCAATCTTCAAATGGCCATAACAAGAGCTCTCGAACTCAGATTTATGTTCCAAAAAAAGTGTCAGAAAGATCTCAACAAGATCTAAAGTGTGCCACCACTAAAACTCTAACTTGAAACCATTTTTTATAACCCAATTTATGATCACACCTCCCTAGTGGAGGGCTTTTGGTCTCCAAATGTCCAATATCCCCTATAACTGCAAACTAGTCTACTGCATCCATGAAAATAGAACCCAATCATAGCAAGAGGTATAAAAAATTACATTAAAATGATTCACAATCAAACTAAAAAAATTTCTAATCCAAAGGCATGAGTAAGTGAATTACAACATACCAAAACTGCCTGTCCATGTCACATCTTGTAAAGTGGTGAATTGTCAAAAACTGAAACAATCCCCAATGTAACTGCAAGACAAGTTTATAATGACGAAAACATACAATAAATGATATGTACATGTTGCAATACAATTCCATAGTATGGGACTTATATTCTAAGTAAATGCAAACAACCAAAAGTTTATGATGCCTAACATCTAAACATGCCCATAGGGTCTTAACAATGCATCTATACATCCATGTGCCAAAAATAGATACATTCAAAATAATAATCAAATAAGTGTTGCAAGGAATTAACTCAATGTACAACATGCATTCTGCTATTACCTCCAACTGATCAAATGAGTTCAAGTCCTTTAGACAACTCACACATCATAAATAGGAGATTTAAAAACTTAGAGTTATAAAAAAGTGAAAATTGAAAAACTTCATATGATAAACCTATCTTGAAGTGTTCCCACCAAATCTAATCTACATCTATCAAAGCTTATTCATTCCCTTAGGTGAATTCTTAACCATGCTTTGCAAAAAGAATGTAGTGATAATCCACTTAACCATTTCTTTCTTCCTAGTGAAATTGATTGTCTCTGTGGATTCATTATCAATTGCATATTTTACCAATTTGGGCTTTGCCATATGTAATTGAAAAAATTATTGACTTAACCTCTTAAATGGATTTTCACTTATGGGCTTTACCTTATCCTGGGTTGTATTGTCAACTGCATTATGGATTGAATTAGCTTCATTAACCTTAGTGAGAGGTTTGTAAATCATCTTAGTTCTAACATTACTTGAATGTGAAGATGCATGAAGCTTAAAACATCTATCAACCCTATGTCCACTCACTTTACAATGAGTACAAACATCCTTCTTAGATGAGGGTCCCCTTTTGTCAATTCCCATCTTATCATGAGAATGGTCTTTCAAACATGCAATCTACTTTAACAAAGCATGTCTCTTCCAACAAAATGAAACACTGTGGTTATGCATCCCACAAAAAGTGCATGGAAATGATTGCATTATCTATTGAATGTTAAATCTAAATTTATTAAACATAAAAAGTGGAACAGAAGATTGTGTTAACTCTAGCATAGGAACTAGGAGGTGGAATCTCAATACCTCAGCTACGTGTCCTCTTACACTATACATGCTCTACTAGTGGCCTCAGTCCTTTGCTATTAGAAGCTTGTCTTCCTTTAGCCATGGAGGAAGTTTCCCCAATTTCCACCTACTCACTAGTGTAACCCAAACCTACATGAAGAGATCTATGCTCTACTTGTATTGGGTTAGTAGTTCCTTGGCCATCTTGACCAATACCTCTTCCATTAAATCCCATTTTCATCAACAATTTGGATCCTATACCCTTAGTGTGTTGTTCAAAACTAATAAAAGCATCATTACTTGAATCCAAATCTAAATGGAAAGAAGAAGTAGATGAATTATGTGGTGAATAACTTATACTACACTCAGTCATATTTTCTGCATCTAAAGTTGAAAGCTTTACCTTCTCACACTCACCACATTGCAATCTAATCAAGAGCTCATCCTTGGATTTGAGCTCTGATTTCAAACTTGCAACTTGCTCTTCAAGGGAATAGAGCTTGCATCTCAAGAATGCATTCTCATCCTAAATCTAGCTATTGATGCTTTCAATCTCTTCCATCTTGGCTTTATGTGACAACTTGCCCATGGTTTCCTACAAACACACTAATTCCATAACTGCACACTGTAATCTAATCAAGTGATATGGATAACCAATAAACTAAAAGCAACTATAAAAATTCAATCAGAAGCTAACCCAACTTTTTAACTGCTCTGATACCAACTTGATCTGTAAACTACACTCATTCAACTCAAAGTGAAGTTTTAAGTATGAATACTAAAATTTCTCAAACATAAACAAATTCTCAAAAAACTCAAAAGAACTTGCAAAATATTTGACATAAAATGTTCTCGATTGTTGAGATGGAATGGAGTTGTCAAAAGACTTATTACTTCCTTTAACCAATTAAACCAATTTTTAATAACGTTGTGTTATAATTGTCAAAATTAAAATTACTTGCATGAGTCATTTACTAATTGAGATCAAATCAACAAACTGAAACAAAAACATGCATCTAATGACAATTACCAAAACATGAAAAGGTGATAATAGAGTTCGGCTCAATAATTGGTGCCTACATCTCTGGGTTCTCCAAAGGAGTTGACCATTTCCATTAAGGGCACTTCAAACACTTGGAAACAATAAACAACTTTCTTGCAAGCTGATCTCTCAATGCAAAAATTCACCTTCATCGTGACTGATAATCAAGCCCGACACCTTCGAATTCTGTGAGTCTTCACACCTACAAAGTTGCTTCAAAAGTCCTAAAAATATCCTCTATGAGATTAAAATATACTCCTCCAATATGCAAATTGGATAAAAAGAGTATTAATACTATGTATTATGGCTGGAAAATGGAGAAAATTCATTACATAATCTTTCCCAAAGCTTTTACAAAGTTTCAACCTCTTAAATAAAAAATCACAGTCCAGAAAGTTATATTTCAAATAAAAATTAGTCCTTTTTATAACACTTCAAATTCTATGGCTGAAGTGGTCAAGGCCTATCCATTTTGGGTGGTAGGTCAAGGGTTCAAAACTAGCCACCCTTTCTTTTAGGTGCCTTGCATGCATTTGAAATCTTCTTTCCCTCCTTTTTAGATGCTTTGACTTATTCTTGGATACATTTATCCCACATGCATAGATTTGTGGGATAAGTATAGGCTTTAAAAAGGTATACACCTCCTTGAAACATGTCAATTCCCCGCTTTAGGCACTTATCTAGCATGCACATTGGTCGAAATGCCAAACATGCACTGTTGGACTTGGTCCTTCCTTTAAACTCGCTACCTTGGTAAAAGACCTTATCTCACGCTACCATGTGGCATGTTGATGACGTGACATGTCATTGAACCAATTTGTTTTTAAAACCTTATAATTTTCCAAGTGTCAACCTCCAATAGGTCCAAATGTTGAAACCAGCTCGAAACATGTGCCAAATGTCGCAAGTGCCATTTTTTGACCAATTTTTAAATGGCCATAACAGGAGCTCCTGAACTCGGATTTAAGTTTCAAAAAAAGTGTTGGAAAGATCTCAACAAGCTATACAGTGTGCCACCACTGAAACTCTAACTTGAAACCATTTTTTAGAACCCAATTTCTGATCAATAGTACCCTTTTGCTTAAGCAATATTTTCTCAAACAACATTATGTGCACATAGTCATTATGAACGAGTACATAGTCACCTTATAAACCATTTTTCATATTTTATATGAATTTTTAAACCCTAAAAATGCACATAGATCATCCTCATGGAGTCTTAAACACTACCCAATATCTAATTCACCATGAAACATTGAAATGGTATCTACATAAGCTCAATTACTCTTTTCAGGTCACTTGTAGAAAAAAATAAACACATAGTCAACTTTGAAACTTAATATATTTGTTTGTAAATACCTATAGATATTTAAGTATATATTTATGAAATCACAGTGGAGTCCTCTAAAATTTTTGATTTTACACCATCAAAAAACTCATCTTAGATTAAAATTTATAGCCAAAATACAGAGCACTAGTTTTTACTTTGTAAATTCAAATATTCAAATGCAAATGGTCCTAGTTAAACTTTAACCACTTTTATCACATATTGTGTCCTCTAACCTTTAGATCAATCTCACACCATCAATCTTCTCCTAAATTTAATTCATAGGTGTCAATTCTCAAATGTTAAACACCTAACAGTTGACCTCATCTCATGTAATCTAGAAATTTTGACTCAATGCACTCTATTGATCTTTTATATGTAGCTTGGTCTTTAACGAAGATAAAAAATTGTCACTTTGACCTCTTTAATTTAATACGCACCATTAATATCTATTTTTTATAATCATCCACTCACCATTGATCCTTGGAAGAAGCTCAATCTTTATCTTTACTCAGCATTAAACATAAAATAATTGGCCCCAAGTCACTACTTCCTGATTTCTTAGAGAAATAATGCATCATCAATCTCTTCAAGAGTTTCTCAAAAATTACCTTGTGTAAAATTGACTATGTTTGGGAACCATTTCAATCTATCTGAGTAGTAAACTTTGAACCTCAATAACTTATTCTGTGTTTAGACACATGACCTAAAATTTGGACCATATGATCTCTTCGCATAGGAGAATCCAAATATGTGATAAAATGCTCTTATAACCCTCACATGTGTGAGATATAACAACATGAAAATGATCACATAGATTTTTCTATCATAAAACCAACTATTTCAAAAATTGCCTAGGAGGCCAACTTTTCACTTTCATAAATTTTGATGCACTTTTGTGCATGACCTAAAATTTATCATAAATAAACTAGGATCAAAACTAAACAAACCCATATGACCATCTTGTTCTGAAATATCCACATGTGTGAGATATTCCATCATAAAATTTATTACTTGACTCTTCCTTACATCATGCAAATTTGGCTAAGTATGGGGAAATACTATCAAAATATCTAGGATCCAACTTTGCACTTGTATATGTTTAACTGCACTTAGGTGCATGACCTAAGATTTAGCACATTATTAATAGGGACTAATATGATCACAACCATATGATTAACTCCCCCTAACTCATTCACATGTGGCAATGGTGATGTTTGTAAACTATCTACTCAAATTATCTACCACTGGACCCAAAGTGTCTAGATGAAAACCATGAACAACCAGATGAATTCTACTTATGAACACAACTAGTCAAATCATATAAAACATCTTAGGGACTCATTTACACATCCTCAAATCACCATACTCATCCCTCAACATCTCTAACCATGCCAAAATATAATATCAACCAAGATAACTTTAAGCACACTAGGACAAACACATTACACATTATCATTATTACTTAGACTATCAAAGTACTTCATCCACTCACCAGGGCACCTCTATGACATCACCATGAAATCATTGAAAATAATCCAAAATACTCTCACCCCAGTTAAAAATGAAAATATTATAGTCAATAAGGATGATATTTTATATAGTTTTAGAGAGAGACTTCAAAAACATCCATGTAATCATGTACATATTTTATAATCCATAATGGAAATAAATAAAGAATCAAATAATGTTTAATATTATACTCTATTAGATAAACATATGATTACACCTACTTTAGGGGCAACTTAGTTTGTACACTAACCTTTTTTGACTCTACAACCTTCAACAAAAACAACACCTCTTATGGCTAGTTCCTCCTCTCCAGATGTATAATCCCTTATGCATGAGATTCATTCTCTAAAGGCTAAGATGTCACATACTGATCAAGTTTTTACTTGGCCAACACATGCATTGGATTATCATGTTCTTTTACATACACCTTTAGTGCATCAAATAGTGGAAACTCCTTTGACATTCAGATTCATCGCACCTAATATTACTTTGTATGATGGTAAGGGTGACCTAGAACACCATTTACAAGCTCTCCACATATCATGTTTAGACTATTTGTCCAATGATTGACTCATTAATATTTTTTTTCCCATGCAATCTAAAGGACTATTCATTATAATGGTTCTATGATCTTATAAATTAGTATATCATCACATTTAATCCATTGATAGATATGTTTTTAGCACACTCTTTAATTAACATCAGTGGTAAGATCTCATAGGCTCAAGTGGCATAAATTTAGAAAAAATACAATGAGCCTATTGCATAATATGTCTTGAAATATAAAACTACATTGGTAAATATGACTATCCCCATGACAAATATATTTTACTACTAGCATTGCATGAAGCTATCTTATTCAATAAGTTTCCAATGTAAATAAATTTATGACACATAGTGAAAGAAAGGGAAGTCAAGATTCTCTTTATTAGTATACAAGTGGATTAGAATCAAATACTGAGAGTTATAATAAGCCTCCATAAAAAATAAGGGTCACTAAATATAAGAGTGATCAAAATGCCATAGTTAATGCAACTTCAGAACTACCTCTTTACCTAGTTTTATTAGTTCTTCCACAGAGATTTTTCACAATCCTTACAAAGTCACACTATGTGATTTATATAATCTCTTGGAATTAAATGTTATATGTCTCATTGTTATCAAAGAGGTTGATATTAGTAGGCCTATTCTTAAAAACTATGATTCTAATGGATTCTACAACTATCATAAGGCACCAGGCCATACTACAAACATATGCATCAATTTGAAACATAAGTTTTAGGATTTGATAGAGTCCAACATAATTAATATGGGCACACCCACATGGCCACCTAAATTTCAAAAAATATAATTTAAGGCATTGAAAACATTTTTTGATTTGTTTCCAAACCATACATCTAATGAGGTAGGGGAAACTTTAGGTGTTAACTATACATACTAGGCACATCCACCACTAATATCATATCACACTACTATAGAGGATGCACAACCATACATAATATGATTGGTGTGTATCATAATACAATGCCATCTAGACCACTCATCACTTTCTTAGAGTAGGAGATTATTGATGATGATTCATATTTATTTGCACTCTTTGTACAAGCCTACATTAATCATCATTCTATTTAGAGTGTTATGGTTGATAATGGGTCAAATATTAACATGTGCACTATCAAACTTGTATGACATTTGGGTTATTTAGAGAAGGACATTTGTCTTATTTACAAGTTATTCATAATCTTAGTGGCCATGTTTAGAGATCCATTGGAGAGATTGTACTTTCATTACATGATAAACCAGCACATATGGCCACTAAATTCTTAATTGTCCCTAGTGTAGGAATATTTTACATGTTATCAATTAGGTCATGGATATAGTAGCTATGAGCCATTCCATACACCATGCATAGATGCTTCATATACATAAAATCTAATCAAGTGGTCATAGTTGAGGGTGTTTCATATGATTATCATTTACCTATCCCACAAGAAGTCAAACATAGATACCATTTTCAGTTCCAATTAGAGTTCCCATTCATACACCACAGAGTTTAGTTAAGCCACTAGTGCAAGTGAGGTATACTCTTCCAATGTTACCATGTACTCATACTCTCCCAATAAGACCCTTATTAAAGAGACCCTTGTGTCACACATATGTTATATATTCTATAGGGCCTCCCTTTACTCCTTTCTTTTTGAGATAAGTGTTATTGATTTCCTTAGGTTCTCAACATAGGGCACCCATGCCAACTACATCATCTTCTATCAAAAAAGTCCTTAAGACCCCTATAATTCATATGACACCCTAATCAGCATCAAGTATTCTTAGTGTATACACATAATATTTTTAAATAATTACTTATACATTCTCTATTACAGGTACCCATTGAGACTCAATCTCTTTGAGTACATGCCTTAAAGGGTGAACCAAAAAAGGGGTGGCTATACCATTGGTGTTTTTCAATATTTTTGTTCCCTATACCACCTTTTACAACCAACACAAACCTCTCTTATACATTTTTCTAATCTTTGACACCTCCCTAACACACTTCTCAAAGTAAATCACCACATAAAATAGCCCCCTAACAAACCCTCTTTTTGTTGTTTACCAAATAGAGTCAGCCTAGGTTAACCATGTTCTTAAAAATAATCATGTTACAAGATTAGGTTGGCCCCAACCAAATTGTTGATGATAGAAATTATACTATCAATAAATGAACCCTTTCACCTATCATGAAGGTCAAGGTGGAATCATACCAATCTAATTTGGGGGTTCTAAAGGTTTAACTACGATCTTAAAGATGTAAGGGAGTTTTATAATTTTTAAGAAATAATCAATAATTTATCAAATGAAACATATTCCATTATAACAATCATAAATACACTTTATCAAATCGTGAATCAATTAAAATAAGAATCTGTAATCTATTTTATCTGACAGAGAGAACCTATGAGTTAAATAATCGCTTAAAGAATAGAAATATGATTCAATAAAAATTTGTATATTCAAATAATATCTTAATTCTTGCTAAATTTTATCCAAGTTAGATTCAAAAGACAACCAAAAATATAAATAAATAGATATAAGAAAATAGAAAAGATAAGATATTCAAGCACATAAGAAATAAAAGAGAGACACAACAACAAACAATCAAGTTAAAGATAAGCAAACAACTAAACTAATTAAAGGATAATAAACTAATTTAAATCAACTAAATCTAAACTAGAGTAACTTAGTCTAATCAAAGCCAAACCTAAAATAAAGTAAAAGCTAAGGGCTAAAAAGATCAAATAAATAACTAAGGCTAAACAAAAAAATAAATTAATCTAATAAACTACAAAACAACTATCAAATAACAAGTCTAAATTAAACAAAAAATACTATTAATTAGAAACTTAAATAGATTTATAAACTAATTAAGATTAATATTAAACATTGAAGAACTTAAACTCTAAAATAGAACTAAAAGAAAGAATTGATTAACAAGAAAATTTAATTACTATCTAATCTAAAGAAACTAAGGAACTAATAAACTCTAACACAGAAATGGAACTGAAAATAAACTAGGAGAGAAACTAAGAGATAGAAATAAAACTAGATTAAATAAAACTTAAAAGATAAAACTATATTAAAGTTAGAGATAAAATAAATTATAATAATCATGCGAGTCTCAAGGATAGTCATCTTAGCAAAAAAAGATAACTTTATTGAGAAAACCAACATTTTTTATTTATCATAACTTCAGTGACAACTTTAAAATCAAAATAGATCAATGAAGTGTCACAAAATAGTGAAGTGTTCATCATTTTTCAGGTTGAATACTTGAAATCTATGCATAGGACTGTGAATAGCAATCAACAAAAGATGTTATGCTTATCAAACTTTAGATAATTAATATTAAATGATAATAAAAGCTAGATATGCCTATCTTACATAATCAACTACTCAACCATCAGATAAAGTACCATTATATCTATCTACAAGAGTTATACTATCTTAGATAATTTGTATAAAAAGAAGAAGGATGAATGGTTAACTTCATAAAATTGTCTAAGTCTTCAATACCTATTATTTTTCTATCTTAAAATTAGTCCTTAATCTCATTTGATACCTTCAAACCTAGTTGAAAATAGGTTATAACTAACTTTAGCTAGTTATTACTTTATGATAATTAATTGAATTTTAAAAATTCAATTAATTATAAACAAAAATTGGTTGAAGACATGTTTAATTAATACTTAAAATTCTTAATTTTTCAAGTTACTTAAAATATAGACCGAGGGTACTAATCTTAATAGGTGGGGACCCTCATCAATTAATAATAGAATAGAATACATATTTTAACCATAAAATAGATAAGTCAAAGATAAATAAATTCTATTTATATTAAACTATAATTCATATCAAAAATAACTTAGCATATATATTTATATCAAAATTAAATCTACTGCATTTTCCAAAATATTAAGATCAAAAACTATCAAAAATCTGAAGTAAGTATCAAACTGAAAATATGTTTTAACATGAAATAGTTCAACTTTGAAAAAAGTTTATCTAGTGGACATCCAATAATCATCTGAGTCTAAAATTAATTCAATCACAGACTTATATTTTGCATTAAGATGCACATTGTATTCTATCTCTATAGTAGGAAACTGAACCAACTTCGTTCCAGAGTCACTTGTGATATCATCAACTTCCAATTTGATCATTTACAACATTCTAACCTACATGGGTGTATCAAGCTCTAACTAACTTTTAGCTCTCTATTTTGCAGTTCTCTTTTATGTAGTTAAAAGTGGAAATTACATTATCTTTCTCATACCATAATAACCATGAGTTCCCAAATTTAACCTTTTGGATCTTAAGATAGGCTCACTATGGGTAGTTGTTAAACTTAAACTTTTACATTTCATAATAGGATCTCTATATGAAGGAGAAGGTTCATCCGAAGGAATGGCCAAATTCATGAGGTTTTTAGCATGGATTGACTCAATTTCAAATTATGTGGCCTGATTAGTAGGATTAGGTTCAATGGTTAGCTGCACTCTTTTGGGAGATTAAATGGGAAGATGTTATGTATTATTCTCTAAGTGACGAGAAGAACTACTTTATGAGTGGGATCTTGCTCTAAACACTATGGCCATAAAATCCTCTATTTACTCTATGGCCTATATTAATTGGATTAAAAGGCAAGCTATTAAGCACATTCTAGAATTCAAGATCAGAAGCATTAAAATGTATAGGCATCCTAATTCCCCTATTGAACCTGGGACCAAAACATCTTACATGGAAACCACCTCTAGGAAATTTCTTATTAAGATTACGTTGATTTACATCACTACTATAATTATTTCCCCAACCCCTCTCATCACCACTTCTACCTAACTCAGGATGGCCCCACCTGGACATTATGAATAATCTAGAATATAATAATTTTAAGACTGAGAATCAACAAACTACTCAAAAAGAAGCAAGACTGAATACTAAATACAATCATTTCTCAACAAACTAAAATTAAACTAAAAATCATCTAACTATATCAAATTTTGCTTTGAATCTTCAAATATTATCATAAGTTACTTCAAACATTATGAGATATCTTCAATGAAATTCCAATTGTTATTTCTTAAAATTTACATCATTTCATTTCACAAATTCTTGACATTTCATGAATTTTTATTAAACCAACCAGAAACTGAACCATTCTAGAAATAAAAATACAATTTTTTAGCATAATATTTCCAAAGTGAAGTCACCAAATAATTATGAAACATATTTACTTACCCAATGTAGTCCTCATGTAAATTTCAACTAAGAAAAAACTAACTCATCAGAGAATTACAACTTCAATATCCAAATTTAAATTGAGACCGATGACCTTGATTTTGAGATGCAAACTTAACAGAAACCTCATATCTTTTTAAATTTAATACAATGATTGACACTATCGAATGGGGTTTGAGAACATACATGTGTGTGTGTGTGTGTGTGTGTGTGTGTGTGTGTGTGTGTGTGTGTGTGTGTGTGTGTGTGTGTGTGTGTGTGTGTGTTCCCACAAAATAGCCAACTGGGCTATTCAAAACATTCCTATATAAAACCAAATTATATCAACAAAAACAAACTAAAATTACCTCTAAGAAACCAAAACTTGAGTTTAAAAAATAACCGACATCTTATGGAGTCAAAATTCTTAGAATATTCAAGAACAAACATGGCATACAAGCTACACAATTCATACATAAATAACCAAGATTAAAATTAGTTCTTGAAATTATAAAGTTTTGGTATTTCCCAATTTCCACAATACACATATACCCTGATTCTCAAATATACAAACAAAAATTTACATATATTGTTCATCAAAATTTTGATAACATTCCTTATGCATATAGATTCTCAGAAACTAAATCGAGATGCATGAATCATATGAATAAATGAATAAGTCTATTCACCTTATCAAAACTTTTATTCATATAAAACACCAACAAATACCCCTTTCAAATCCAGTATCAAAACTCAAAGCATACACATAGAAACAAACCAAATTTTAACCCCAATATTTTACTAAACCATTAATGAAACACTTTGAAATATAAAATAATAAAATCCCAAAAAATGCTTGAAGAGTGAGAGATCAAAGAGAATAAAAACCAAATATTCAAAGAAATTATGTCCCTAATTTCCTTCATGCAAACAACCTTGACAAAAAAACCTTTGAAATAAATATGGCTCAGACCATTAATGCTACAAAATAAAAACAAATCCATACTCTTATATTCTTTCATAGATCAGAATACCTCAAAAACAAGGGTTGTTTATTATTTTTATTCATGCATGAAATAATTTCCAAGTCTACCAACATTACTTATTATCTCAGACATTAAAGCACAAAAACTTATGGACAACATTAATTTTCCATCCACACAAGTGATAATCTATCCAAAAAAAATTCATCAAAAATCTCTAAGCCCAATGAGACATAAAAGAATGCCATCCATGGCTTGAAACCTATGTTTTTAAACATAGACTTGAATAATTACTATGATCTTGAATTGATAATGGCTTAAAATTAGAATATCAAATAGAACCTTAGAACTTATGAAACATAAAAACAATGATATTATGATATGTAATATAGAGCCTAAAATTTGATAATATAACTAAATCATTTGGAGCACATCAACATTTTAAATTTCTATTATACCATAGCTAATAAACAAAATAAGCCATGAATCTTGTCTTTACCTTCAAAATAACACTTCAAATAATAGATGCATTGATTTTTAAAATATAGTTTTTGCAAATGTGATAATCATCCATATAACACCATTATCTATTTTCAATAAAAAATTATATCATATATGAAGATCAAAACATCACTACAAATATGTTTAAACTATCAAAACTGAAAGTCTATTTCTAAATAAAATGCTATCTCAAAATTATTTTGACTGAAAAATAAGATATCTAATCATATTTATAAATATATATGCACATTTTATTCATTAATCTACCATGATTTTAAAAATCACGTGAGAGTGTGATCTAGGAAAACTATTTCTCAAGTAGCTAAGCATGAACCCCTTTAAGTAATAATTTTTAGCAAGGGATGGCTTGTTTAGCTAGCATGGCATGAAGAAGGGGAGTGATATAATAGGAAAGTTAGAGTTGGATGCACAATCAAATATAGATGCCTTAAGTACAAATTTGAAAATTAAGTAACACTTTAACAACCAAATATAATTCAACATGTATTTTTCATTTATTACAAAAATTAAATTTGTAAGAGTAACTTCTGAGAATGAATGATACTTACAATAAATTTGCAACTTCCTTATATTCTTCCTTCAAAATATGACATTTTTCCATTTATAACCTTTATTGATCATTTTTAAACTAAAGAACAAAAAAAATAAACAACAAAACAAATGAAAATAACAATAAATGAAAGGCACATAACAGAATAGATGATAAAAACAAAATAGAGAACAAATTGAAAGATAACTAATCATGGAACAATTTCAAGTGATAGCCACTAACTAAGTAATGTAACCAATTTTTTCAAGATTTTAAAGATGAAATGCATTATTTCTAAGAATTGTGGTAATTCTATAAGGTCCAAGTCATAATGAATCAAACTTATGATGCTTTCTAAGATTCTCATGGGCTTCATCCCAATATAAGACTAAATCACCAACATTAAAAATTTTGTTAGAAATCTTTTTATCAAAAAAATTCTTTAATTTTTGCTTAGCTCTTTCTAATTTCTATAATGTTATTGCTTTAGATTCATCAAGAGATACTAAGCCATACAATATTTAGTTAATTAATTTTGTATATTTTAAAGTAGTCCTTGCTAAATAAATCTAAATTTTTATTGGCAAAGTAGCTTCAAACCCATATGCTAACATAAAAGGTGAATAACCAGTTGTTATTTTAACAATAGTCCTATCAACCCATAAAGCTTCAAAAAATTTGAGATACCAATTTTTTGTGTTATCATAAACAAGTTTATTCATAATAGAAATCAAATTTTTATTTATGGACTCAGCTTGTCCATTTCCTTATGGATAATGTTTAGATGAATTAATATAAATAATAGAGTATTTTCCCAAGAATTTTAGAATTTAATTTCAAATGAACTGAGGTTCATTATCTATAATAATTATCTGTAACAAATTTTATTTTCTAGGAAAGAGATTACTTCACCTTAGCTTCAAGCCACTTAGTGAAATAATATGTGGTTGTCAAAATATATTTATGACCTATAGATGAAGGTGGGTGAATATTTGAAATAAAGTCAATGCCCCATTTTAAAAAAAGTTTTTTAGGAATAACGAGATTTAAAGGTATTACAGGTAGTTTATCTCTTCTAACAAACAATTGATAAGTCATGTAAGAATGAACCAAGTAATTGTTTTTGAATCATAATTTCCACCATAGTTTCCTTCATGAAAACCTCTAAGAACTTTTTGTGTCTAATCATGAGTAATACATCTCAATAAAACTCCATCTCTATTACGATAAAAAAAGAAAAATCTAACAAACAAAAATTTAACTTTTTTAGTCTTAAAGAATGTCTTTTATTTATCTAAGTTATTAAGATAGACTTTATTTTAAAAATAATATACTAAGTAATAGTACCAATCATCCACAACTAATATATAGTCCCTTTCATTCATTTCATGACCCAACTTAAAAAAATTATAAAATTCAGTAACTTTCATGGTCTTTAAATGTGGCTTTGCATTTAATTTTTCATCATCTAAAAAAACTAAAATATTAATATCTGAATACATATTTTTAACTAAGTGTTTTGCCAATTCATTATCTTTAATTATTTTACAACTTTTGAATTCAAGATCAAACTCTTGAAAGCATAAAATCTACTTAGCAAGCCATCCTTAAATAGTTGGTTGTTTTAAAAGATAAGACAAAATAGGTACATTAGATCACATAAAAAATAAAATTGTCATCAATAAATTTAAAAATTTAATCAAAAAAGAAACTAAGGATAAAATAAATTTTTCAATAAGGGGGTACCTAATTTCTACATCTTTTAACACTTAACTCATATATTCAATTGGTTTTTCCTCATCATTTTCAAATTATTAAGTTATTATAGCTCCAATATCCTTTTATGTAGCATTAACATAAAGAATGAATGCTTTATTTAAATCAAGTTTAGTAAGAATAGGAGCACTTGCAATGGCATTTTTAACATAATTAAGATTTGATTCAGCACTCTCATTACAATTATATATTTTATCTTTCTTAAGCAGCAACTATAATGGATTAGACTTGTCATCAAAACCTAAATTAAATTTTATAAAAAAAATAATTATACCAAAGAAAGACCTTAAACAAGATGATCTTTGGGAGGAGGTAATTCCTTAATAGCTTTAACACATTTAAGGTCAGTTAAAATACCATCTTTTAAAATAATGCGTCCTAATAACTTACCCTCAATCACATCACAAAATGATTTCTTTGGATTCAAAGAAATGCCAAATTTTTTACATCTTGTGAATACTTCACGAAAATGATCTAAATGTTTTTTATTATTTTTAGAATGTATGGTGAGATCATCTAAATAAACTTGAATAACAATACCAATCAAATCATCAAAATCAACATGCATAACTCTCTAAAAAGTAGCTCTTGCATTCAACAATCCAAAATTTATTCTATTATAAGTGAGAGTACATCTACGAGTGGTAAAATTAGTTTTATGTCTTTCTTTAGGATTCAAAAAAAATTGATTATAACCTAAAAATCCATCCAAAAAAAACATCATTTTTGATCTTGCAATCTGCTATGAAATTTGATCTATGCTTGGTAGAGAAAATTTATCTTTAATAATAACTTTATTTAGATCTCTAAAATTAACACATAGTCTAATGTCACTATTTTTATTTTTAACTAGAACTAGATTAACTATCCATTTTGAATATGTTATAGGAAAAATGACACTAGCATCAATCATCTCATCCAGCTCTTTTTTAATGGTGTCTTTTAACAAAGGGTTGATTCTTCATATTTTTTGCCTAACAAATTTGATACCAAGCTTAATAGGTATATTATGTCTAATAATTTTAGTATTATACCCTTTAAGATCCTAATATGACCAATAAAAAATGTCAATCAACTCTTTAAACAATTTAATGAATTTAACCTTCTCACTAATAGTCACCTAAAGTCTTAAATAAGCATATTTATGATCTTTTTCAGTACCTAAATTGATAGGAGTGGTCTCACCTATGATTCTCCTTTATGGTTCTTCCATTCTAAAGATTTTAGGTTGATTATTAGGTGTGAACATAGATTCTAAACTCACCAAACCAACAAGCAATCTATTAGTAATCAATTGCAAATAATCTCTATAATTTAGTAAATAGTCATCATGATCAAAAGAATTGCCTTTAATGAATGAATCTATATATTCATCTCAACTAAAAACAAGCCAACTATCTTTAAAATCAAGAATTTTAGGATGAAATATTTCAGCTAAATAAAAGTCTTCTGTAGTAGGTTTAATCTCATTTAGAGTTGGATTGGAGGCATAAACAACAAGGTTATCATCTCTAATGTTGATTTTTTAAAGAATATACGTAATGTTAAATGCCTCAAAATGATCACGTAATGACTAAACATTTTGTGTGTAATGGTGTATACAAGTTTGATTAGTCTTATAAATCTTACAAACTTGTCTAATAATTAACTCTGAATCTCCAAAAACTACTTAATATTCAATTTTATTGTCTTTTGTAATCCCAAACATAATGCTTCAAATTATGTTATATTATTAGTATTTTAAAAGATAATTTGAAGGCATTAAAAAAATTACCTATAGGAGAAATCAGACAAATTTCAACAACATTACCTTGTTGAGAGCAAGCTCCATCAAAGTAAAATGACCATAAAATATTATTTTGAAATATTTCTTCATACTAATTTTCTAGTTCATCTAAATTTAGCAATTTATAAGTTTTAATTCTAGTTTCAATGTAAGAACTATTATAGGAAGGTAACTCAATAGGTGTACCAGAAAAATCTTCCCCTTTAATGAATGCAATTTCATTACTAATAAGAACATATGTTATATATTTCCCAACAAAAACTCTAGTTGATTTAGACCAATCCCTTCTTAACAACACTAAATAATTATTGGGAATATCTAACACTTGAACATTAGTCATACATTTAATCTATTCATCTTGTGCAATTTTGATGACTATGTCATGAAACTTACCATAGCTCTTAGTTTGTCTATAATCAAAACAAGTAAGCTTCCCACTATCTACTTCATAATATATACCTAATTGATCTACAATAGACTTAGGCATAATATTCTTTGAGGAACCTATATCTAAGATATAAGTATGAATTATTTTATTAGAAATATTGACCATAACATATAAAGGAGGAATTTAATCAGCATAGGGGTCAAAATGTTGAGCATAAACATGCTCATAATTTCTTTCTTCTTGCAAGCTTATATTATCCCTAAGATTTTTAACAACCTCATTGATCTTATCAAGCTGACCCAGAAGACTAGTTACCTGCAGCAAAGAAAATCTAACATTAATTATTGAGAAATCATCAATTATGTTACAATTTTTAGCATCAATTTATCTAAAACTCTTATATTTATAATGATTATATTAACTATTATTATATCCAATTGAGAAAGGAATGTTTTGTACAGTATTATCATTCAAATTATTAGCATTGTTCTAAATTTGGTTTTCTTTTATTTGTTTTCCCTTTATCATCAGAAGAAGATTTATCATTTGTCATTTTATTATTTTGAGGGGCATTATAATCTTTATTCCTAGTATTTATAACATAAACATTCTCATTTTTTGATAGATCATCATGAGTGTTTATATTATACATTAGATCTTCAGATATTTCATCTTTTCCATGAAGAAATTTTTAGAACTTAAAAACAATAATACATGTGTTTGGATTATGATCTAGTTCACAAACATTACAATAATAAGAAATATCATCATTTTTATCTTTTTTATTGTTCCTATTTTAGGAAGAAGGTTTATCATTAAGCTATGTTTTAATAATAAGCACCACATTGCCTAGACTTATTATGGCCTTTAAAATTTATGAATTATCTGAATTTAATCTTGTGGATGACTTATCTTTAAAACCAATTAGTTTAAGCTTTTTTTCATATTCAATACAGAAACCTAAAGTTTCACTATATTTTGTAATGTATTTATCTTCTTAAGCCATTTTATACTTTAAAGGTAAAACATTACAAAAATAAAGTCTAGATAACTTTTTAGATGGTTTAAGATCATGTGGGATCTTTTAATGTATCTTAATGAACCTAGAAAAAAATGATAAATGGTCTCACCTAGATCAATGGAAAAATTTATAACATCATTAACTAGATCAAAATCTTATTTAGCTTTTCCAAATGACAACTCTAGCCAATCTTCAACATCTCTCCAATTATCAATAACCTTAGCATGATGAATAACAAATGCATGATAAGCTTTTCCTTCTAATGTTTGGGAAAAAAATATTAAGTAAATATTTTCTTTAGTTATTTCAAGAGTATCAAAAACTAATCTAAGAGCTTCGAAGTGATCTTCCCAAGATTATTCAATAGCACCAAAAACATTTGGTATATTCAATCCCTTAAAAGAAGGTAACTTACTAGGATGATTCTCAATGTTAATTATATTAGCATAAATCCATGGTGATATAGTTATCTAATGCTCTTCTTGATCTTCTACTTTATTTTCACCTTTAGTGAGATCATATTGTTATCTAACCTATGAATTAGCTCCTCTAGCCTCCACTTTACTTCTGGTTGTTCTCTCACTAGTTGATCTCCCATTAGAAGATTTAATAGCTTCTACTTGAACAAATGGATTACTTTGAAATTGATTCAATTGATCTTGTTATAAATTTATAACAGTAGTTTTGGTAGGCCAAACAAAATTATCAAAAGAAAAAGAATCAGAAAGAAAATGAGTTCTAAGCCTAGGATTAGTAGATAAAACCCTCTCTATATCTTTTTTTATTATTCTATTTGAATTTGTAATATCTCATTGAGTCTCAGGCATAAGATTTGAATACAAATCAATTTCAAATTTTGTAATCTCTTCTTCTTGATTTATGACTTCAATACTCTGATGAAGATTTTTAGGATGATTATACCATGCATAACATGTTAGATTTAAAGCAACATCAAATTTATCATCTTTTATATCTATTCTATGCTGAATAATAGGAGGTTGTTGACCTCCAAGTACCATTAGCAAGAAGAAAACAAAACTAAAAACAAATCTAATTTTTGAATGAGTATCCCCAGCAGAGTCATGAAATTTATTGACGATAGAAATTATACCTTCAATGAATGAACCCTTTCATTTATTGTGAAGGTTAAGGTGGAATCGTACTAGTCTAATCATGGGGTTCTAAAGGTTCAACAATGATATTAAACATGCAAGGGGTTTTTTTATAAGTTCTGAGAAATAATCAATAAGTTATCAAATGCACAATATTCTATTATAACAATCAGAAATCCACTTTATCAAATCATGAATTAGTTAAGATAAGAGTCTATAATCTATTCCATTCAATAGATAAAACCTATGAGTTAGATAATCTCTTAAAAATAGAAATTTAATTAAGTAAATATTTGTCTATTCAAATAATGTCTTACTTCTTGATGAATATTCTCTACGTTAGCCTCAAAAGACAACGAGGAATATAAAGAAACAAATATAAGAAAAGAGAAAAGATAAGATATTCAAGCACATAACAAATAAAATAGAGACACAACAACAAATAATCAAGCTAACGACAACTAAATAACTAAACTAAGAAAAAGATAATAAAATAATATAAAACAACTAAATCTAAACTAGAGTAACGTAATCTAATCAAAGACAAACCTAAAATAAGTTAAAAGCTAATGACTAAAAAGATCAAAAAATAATCTAAGGCTAAACAAAAACATAAATTAATCTAATAAACTATAAAACAACTATCAAATAACAAGTCTAAATTAAATAGAAAAGACTATTAATTGGAAACATAAATAGATTTAGAAAATAATTAAGATTAAGATCAAACACTAAAGAAATTAAACTCTAAAACAAAACTAAAAGAAAGAACTAATTAAAAATAAAATTCAATTACTATCTAATCTAAAGAAACTAAGGAACTAATAAACTCTAACATAGAAATGGAATTGAAAACAAACTAGGAGAGAAACTAAGAAATAGAAATAAAACTAGATTAAATAAAACTTAAAAGATAAAACTATATTAAATTTAGATTCAAAATAGATTACAATAAGCATGTGAGTTTCAAAGGAAAGTTGTCTTAGTAGAAAATAATAAATATATTGAGAAAACCAGCAATATTCCTTTACAATAACTTGAGTGACAACTTTGCAATCAAAATAGATTAATGAAGTGTCACAAAATAGAAAAGTGTTCATCATTTTTCAAGTTTAATACTTGGATCTATGCATAGGATTGTGAATAACAATCATCAAAAGATGTAAAGCTTAGCAAACTTCAAATAATCAATATTAAATGATAATAAAAGTAGGATATGCCTATGTTTCATAAGTAATTACTTAACCATTAGATAAAGTACGATTGAATTTATCTGCAAGAGTTGTACTATCTCAAAGAAGTTGCTTAGAAATAAGAAAGATGAATGACTGACTTCACAAAATTTTCTAAGCCTTCAATACCTGTTGTTTTTCTATCTTTAAATTATTCCTTGATCTCCTTTAATACCTTCAAACTTAGTTGAAAATAAGTTATATCTTACTTTAGTTAGTTATTAGTTTATGTTAACTAATTGACTTTTAAAAAGTCGATTAATTATAAACAAAAATTAGGTAAAGACATATTTAATTAAGACTTAAAATTCTTAATTGATCAAGTTATTTAAAATATAGACCAAGGGTACTAATCTTAATGGGTGGAGACCCTCATTGATTAATAATATAATAGAATACATATTTTAACCATAAAATAGATAAGTCAAAGATCAATAAATTATATTTATATTAAACTATAATGCATGTCAAAAATAGCTTCAGCATATATATTTATACCAAAATTAATCTATTGCATTTTCTAAAATATTACCATAAAAAACTATCGAAAATCTAAAGTTAAGTGTTAGACTAAAAATATAAGTTCTACCATGAAATAGTTTAATTTTAAACAAATTTTATCTATTGGACATGCAATAATCATTCGAATCTAAAATTACTTCAATCATAGGATTATATTGTACATTAATATACACATTATATTCCATCTTTGTAGCATGAAATTGAACCAACTTCATTCCAGAGTCGCTTGTGCTACCATCAACTTCCAATTTGATCCTTTTCAGCATTCTGACCTCTATGAGTGTATTAGGCTCTCACTGACTTTCAAATATTTTTTTTACAATTCTTTATTATGCATTTGGAATTGGAAAATCCATTTTCTTTCTCCTACCAAAATAACCATGAGTTCCCAAATTCAACCTTTTGGATCTCAATATAGGCTCACTATGGGCAGTTGTTAAAATTAACCTTTTACATTTCATAATAGGCTCTCTATGGGATGGAGAAGGTTTATCTAAAGGAATGGGAAGATTCACATAGATTTTAGCAAGGATTGACTGAATTTCAAATTGTGTAGCTTGATTATCAGGATTAAGTTCAATGGCTAGCTGAACTCTTTTAGGAGATTAAATGCAAAGATGTTGCGGGTTATTCTTTAAGTGACAAGAAGAACTACTTCGTGAATGGGATTTTGCTTCAAACATATAGCCATAAAAACCTCTATTTATTCTATGGCCTCTGTTAACTATATTAAAAGTCAAGCTATTAAGCACATTACAAAATTTAGGGTTGAAAACATCAAAATGTATAGACATCCTAGTTCCCCTATTGAACTTGGGACCAAAACATCTTGCAAAAAAACCACCTCTAGGAAAGTTCCTATTAAGATTAGGTTGATTTACATCACTACCAAAATTATTTCTTCAATCCCTATCATCACTGATTCTAGCTGACTTAGGATGGTCCTACCTAGACATTATGAACAATCTAGAATATAACAATTTTAAGACTAAGAATCAACAAACTACTCAAAAAGAAGAAAGACTAAATACTATATAGTGTCATTTCTCAACAAACTAAAAATCATCTAACTGTATCAAATTCCCCTTTGAATCTTTAAATATTATCATAATTTACTTTGAACATTATGATATATCTTCAATGAAATTCATATAGTTATTTCTTAAAATTGACATCATTTTATTTCATAAATTCATGACATTTCATGAATTTTTATTAAACCAACCAAAAATTGAACCATTCCAAAAATAAGAATACAAATTTTTAGCATAATATTTCCAAAGTTAAGTCACCAAATAATTATGAAACATACTCATTTACCCAATATAGTCCTCATATTAATTTCAATTGAGGAGTTAGTATCTCATCAGAGAATTACAACTTCAATATCCAAATTTAAATCGAGACCCATAACCTCGATTCTAAGATGTAATCTTAATAAAAACCTCATATATTTTTAAATTCAATACAATTACTGACATTTTCAAATGGGGTTTGATAACATAGACATCCATATATACATATTTTACAACTTGATATATTCCTAAAAAGTGGTCAACTTGGTTATTCAAAACTTTCCTATACAAAACCAAATTATATCTTTCTAAACAAACTAAAATTGTCTCTAAGAAACTAAAACTTAAGTTTCAAAAATAACCAACATCTTATGAAGTCACAATCCTCATAATATTCAAGGACAAACATGGTATACCAGCTCCAAAATTCGTACATAAATAACTAGACTTAAAACCAGTTCTTGTAACTTCAAAGTTCGGGTATTTCCTAATTTCCATAATATAGATGCACCATGATTCTCCAATATATAGACAAAAATTTACACATGTTTTTCATCAATAAATTGATAATATTCCTTATGCATGTAGATTCCTAGAAACTAAACCAAGATGCATGACTCATATAAACAAATGAATAAATCTATTCACCTTATCGAAACCTTTGTTCATTAAAAACACTGACAAAAACCCCTTTCAAAGTCAATATCAAAACTCAAATCATACACATAGAAACTACCTAAATTGTAACCCTGAGATTCAATTGAACCATTAACCAGATGCTTTGAAATATAAAATAATAGAATCCCAAAATATGCCTGAAGAGTGAGAGCTCAAAGAGAATGAAAACCAATTTTTCAAAGAAAATATGTCCCTAATTTCTTTCATGCAAACAACCTTGACAAACAAACTTTTGAAAGAAATATGGCTCAGACCATTAATGCTATGAATTAAAAAAAAAATCCATCCTCTTATATTATTTCATAGACTAGAATACCTCAGAAAATAGGGTTGTTTATTATTTATATCCATGCATGAAAGAATTTCTAAGTGTGCCAACATCACTTATTCTCTCAAACATTCATGCATAAAAACTAACACACAATATCAATATTCCATCCACACAAGTGACAATCTATCCAAAGAAACACATCAAAAGCTTGTAACTTTCTCATGCAAATAAATTTGTAAAGAACTTTCTCATTTAATAACCATATTTTGACATGAAATTATTCAAAAATAAACTAGAATTTATGAATGCCATGTAGATTGAAACTTATACTTTTTCATGCTACTGGGGAATGATTTATTTAAAAATAGTACAAAATCCATTCAAAAACACCACATATATCATCAAGTTTGCTCAAAAATATAAGAATCATACTTGGAAATGCACCCAAAAATATTCTTGCTTGAGATTCCTAATGAAATCTCCTCTTCAACTCAATAGCTGTCCAACTAGAGCTTTGATTTCATGTCTGAGCTTACCAAGAATGAAAAAAAAACCAAGAAAGTGAAAACTTGTATCCACCACCTCCTCATAGTATCCAACTAAGTCTCATTCTCAAATCTCTTTGGTTATAATTTACCAAATATGTACTTAGTTATTCTACCAACTTTATTATCAGTATCGACAAAATGATCTATTATTAATCATTCACAATAAACCATCACTAAACTTCATAAATTGAGGCTTACGGTAATCACATTAAATTTCCATTACCACCAAATCACCATGACAATATCAAAGCATCAGAGATATTCTTTTATTAAATGTTGATGCTAACACACCTTACCACAATGGATTGTGGTGCCAACCAAACACTAGCTCATCATACGAATAAAAGTAATGAATATACTTTGTAGTCGACCAAACACCTTAGGATTAGGTAAATAAATATTGGCCACAATGAACCTTTATACTTTTAAAAATACTTGGGTCTTAACACCATGAATCAAAGGTTCCTAATAATGTCATGCATATTATGATAAGTTTTTGAATTATCTTGAAAATCTTAAGACAAGCAAACTAAGTTTTTAAAACATATGTAAAGATTTCCTCAACTTCAAAGAACACCTTATGCCATTAACATTTTATCCCAAAAACAAGTCTAAGGTCAAAAACTAACCCATTTATTATATAAATCTCTAAGCCCAATGAGACATAAAATAATGCCATCTATGCCTTAAAACCTATGTTTTTAAATATAGACTTGAATAATTACTATGATCTTAAATTGATAATGGCTTAAACTTAGAAGATCAAATAGAACCTTAGACCTTATGAAAAATAACAACAATGATCTTATTATTTGCAATATAGAACCTAAATTTTGACATCACCAAATCATCTAAAGCACATCAACATTTTGAATGTCCATTATACCAGAAGTAGTAGACAAAATAAGCAATGAATCTAGTCTTTACCTTAAAAATAACACTTCATATAATAAATGCATTGATTTTCAAAATATAGTGTTTTCAAATGTGATAATCATCCATATATAACACCATTATCTATTTTGAATCAAAAATCATATCATATATGAAAATCAAAACATCACTATAAATCTATTTAAACTATCAAAATTGAAAGTCCATTTCTAACTGAAATGCTATCTAAAAACTATTTTGACTGAAAAACAAAATAAATGAACATATTCAAAAATATATATACATATTTTATCCATTAATCTAAAATGCTTTTTGAAACCACTTAGAAACATAAATATGAATTAATCAACCAATTATTATCATTTCATAATAAAAAACATGTATTAATCAATCAGGTCCCTGACATAGTTTTAGATTTCATGACAGGGTCATCTCTATGGTAAAAAGTATTGTTTTTTTGAAAAAATTAGGGAGTGTAGAAAATAGGCATAACACAACCTCGTATTGGGTCTAACTTCTTTATTTATTAAAGAATAGTGTTGATTGGGATGACTCTATCGGCTAAAACTATGAAAGGTTTAGGTTTAAATCAACTATATAAACACATCCTTTTCACCATTTTCAAGAGAGAGATATAGAGATAATCATTCATTTATAAATATTTAAAATATGATCTTCCACCATTATACTTAAAGAGTAATTGCTTAGGGTTTACACTTGGAGATAAGAATCTTGTCTTGTGAAAAAGTCTTGGATGCATAGCAAAAGTCATATATCCTAAGTTGGCCTATCTTTGTGATCCTTACAAACCAAATCAACCACTTGCAAACCACCATTGGCCAAGGGAGAGATTCAACCTTGATGGGTTCATATTCAAGGTAAGTATTTATAGAAGTAACATAAGTAATGGATTTTTAATTTATTTCTCTCTCCATGCATTAGGATTATATTTATATTGATTTGATTAGTGTTCTTCTTTGCATGTCTAATTTTATGATTATTATCCCCATTTGTGCCACATGATTTGGTTAACACCAAATTATATTTACTTTACTTTGTCTTTTACTTTGATAAGAAAAAACATTGGACCTAGCTAGGTTTATTGTGTGGTATTGCTTGACTAGAAGCTTTATAAACCTCTCTAGTGATGTTGTGTGGTAAGATACCTCTTAGTTAGGTATAACAGATGCATATTGGTCATGAACCTAATTGTCTAAATATACCAATAAGAAAAAGGGCTACTGTGATTTATCTTCTTAGATTTATGATTGATTTGTAGATCAGCTTCACTTTCTCTTATATACATTCTACTAAACTCAACATGAAATTAACCCTTGAAGGTTTTATTTTATGCCTTTATTTATTTTAATTTATTATTTATTTCATTTTTATATCACTAGATTGAATATATTAACTCAGTCTAACATTCTATGTGTAAGTTTAACACACAGTCACTCTAGTTGACTCTATATTTCTTTGTGTAGGTCATCTTCAACCATAGGCAACTGGATTGATTGGCTTGACTCAATTTTCTACTTTATAAATATTTTTTCAAAATCAACTGACCCATTCAACTATGTTAGTGTGGAGTAGGAATCCAAAGTGAGTTAGATCATGTAGAAGTCAAGTAAAACCCAAATAAGCATTAAAAACATAACCAAACCAACTCCCTCATTGGGGTTTGAAAACAAAATCTAAGAGCTATTTGAAAGAAGGAATATAACTATAAAACCTTCCCAAGAGAATACCTCTTCCAAATGCATCTCAAAAACATGATTTTACCTTAATATAGTGCTCTAAATCTTTGTTAATGATGAGTGGATTGCTCCTCCATTATCTCTTAATGCACCAAGTAACTAGGCTCATGAAATTGATCAAATGTGTGCCAATAGTTGAATCTATCCTATTGTAAATTCATTATAATAACATTATACAAAGATAGTTTGAAAGGATGAGTGAGGACCCTTATATTTATATATTTTTAGAAATGATCATAATCAACCATAATCGTCCATCTTGAGATCAAGATGTGTGGACATGAATCAGTTTAATTTTGGAGGCTTAATCCATAAATTCCAATATTAATATCTGGAAGAATGGTATATTAATGAGGCATGGGAGGGCTTAAACTAGATATTGTTTCCATTTATGGCTTATGGATGCCACCCCATTGATGATGGCATTAAATGATGTAGATATTAGAAATGAGTTTTCAATTAATATATATTCAATAAATTCCATGAATTTTCCCCTTTAGCCCTTGATTTGGTTTAATTTGCTTATGTAGGGTTAATTAATTTTCTACAATTCTTTAGAAATTAGTAGCTCACTTAATCAAACTAGTCAAAACATTAATTTACTGAGTCATAATTTGATTGAACTATAATTAGAAGAAGGTGTCAATTGAGTATAGAGTAACACCCCATTCAAGACATTATGGATGTGAAATAACACATACATGTATAATGTGCTTCCGAATTAGAATAATTCAGTGGTCCATAGCATCAAATTGCATTTTTGTTATTTTGAATCGAAATGATTTGAGAAAAGTTAATAATCACATAAAATACATTGCCCCATTTAAGAATAAATTAGCCTAAATCAACACTTTTATATGACAAGCTCGAACCATTTAGTACATTTTAGCGAATTTGGCCCAAATTGTGCATTGTTGCAAACTTTTGAGAAAGATTAAAAATTTCAACACAATGGTGATAGGAATTGGATGTCTACATTTTTCCCTTATTTGAGAAGGCTTGTAGAGACATTCAGTCAAAGAAACATCTTTTCAAATAATGAAAGATTTGTCAAGAAGAAGTTAGAAGGAAATTATCCATGATGCCCCCTCAAGAGGGCAATTGAGGATGAAAGAGAGGGATGGACTCTCAAAAGGAGAGAGAAAAAGTGAAATTAAACCATGGATGAGATTATATCTATATGATCTAATGCTTATATGTGTTTATTCTCAATGATCAAAATATAATAGAATATAATGGGCCCAAAAGTGGTGGGAAGTGGGAAGGAAACAATCCAAAAATATAAGTGACACATTTTGACACACCCAAAAGAGGGTAAACATTTCAGGCTTAGAGAATGACCGATCCCAAGACAAGTTGCATAATTTTAAAATGGCTAAAATGAGGGGAAAAGTAGTAGATCTTGGAATTAGAATAAACTTGAGAGGGTTGTTATAGAGAAAGGAAATAATAATGTGTCTTAGTAGAGTAGATTTGATCAATTCATAAACCATTTTTCCCCAATAGGGCTCATTTTGATCACTGATAATTAATTTTTCCCCTATAGGGCTGATTTTTATCACTGATAATTAATTTTTCCCCAATAAGGATGACTAAAATGTAGGGTAAATTATAAATCATAGCTCAAGGAGATAATGTAATACATAGATTAAATATGAGTAGGTGAAAATGTAGATGTGATGGTATTAATGATTGAAAAAGACACAAAAAAAAGGCATATGAGGATGCACAAAGTGATGAAATATATGAAATAAAATAAAGAGGGTGGATGATCTGACCTGAGATACATCATGTATGCAAACACTACTTACATAGTCCAAATGGACCTCAAGCCAATGTAGTTCACCCGGAAGTGGGATAAAATGGAATGAGGAATGAATAATAGAAGACAAACATACCAATGTTTAATTAAACTCATAGTGTATGCCAAGAGATGCATGTCTTACATAAAGCCTCATGTTAGGTATGGTGCATTGAGAGGTGATTTTTGAAGTTTCACTGACTTTTGGACTTGGAATCAAAAGCACTTGGTTCTTACTATAGAAAAAATGAATTATGCATCATAAGTATGAGTAACTTATAATAACATTATACTTTGATTATTATGAGCCAATTTAAATGTGAATATTTTTAATTAAGGATAATGATTAATTTTATAAATGCCATAGTTACAACTATTTACATTTAAATAAAAAAATAAAAACAATACATAAATGTAACCTAACTTATAATTGAGATATGAACAATCAAGACTTAAGTTGGAATAAAATTGTATAAAAGCAAATCAAGAACAACTTAATAAACAAAATGAAAGCAAGATATGAATAATGAAGATCCATGTGTATGAAAAATATTTAATTGGAAAACAAAACAAAATAATAATATGAATACAAATCTAAAAAAATCAAGCCTATCTAGATTAAAAGTGATTACAGAACATATTTGAACTCAATAAAACAAAACAACACAACACAACACAAAATAGTAACACAAAAGAACAAAACACCAAGAATAAACAAAAATAGAATGTAAAGAAATAAACAAAAAACAAAATAATTGGAGAGACAATAAATCATATTAAAAATATATATAAATATCAATAAAATACTTACCATTCAAGGTGGTAAATTTTAGGGAATGTTTATTATCCTAAGAATCAACAGCTCACTTATTTGACTCAAGGATTAAATAAAAACAAAGTTACAAATCGTAGGGTTTATATCCCTAAAAAATAAATGCAATAAGGGCACATACCATCCCACTATAATTATATTCCACCTACTAATACACCAAACATGTAAGAGAGGAATTTAATGCAATAAATTATGTTGCAATTGAAGATGGGAAACTGAGTCAAGAAATAAAAATTTAATGAGATATGTCCGTATCCATTCTATTTGAGTATTCTTGAAGTCCCCTTTCCACCTCATTTTGAGGCACCAAAATTTGACAAATATAAAGGTAAGGGTGACCATTGTGAACATATCCAAGATTTTTTGTGTTGTGCCAAGAGTTAGCTTATACTAGCATTTATTTGCTTTGTTTGTTCTCATGACGTTTAATAGGACAAGATTTATGCTAGATCCTTAAGTTACCTAAGGGATTGATGGTAGACTAGAATAATTTATCTAAAAAATTTGTCAACCACTTCTCTTACAATATTGAACATGAATTAACTATCATCGACTTGCGCAAAGATAAACAATGAGATGGAGAAAGCTTTGCAGCATATCTACAGTGGTATAGAGCATTAGATGGATGTTTTTGACACACTTTTATAGATAAATATGTTGTCTCCCAAAAGCTAACAGTCATTTTTGGAACAACATTTGAATTATTTTGGTTCTACAAACCAAAATAATATCTTCCATTTTCAAAATTTGTCTTAGATATTCAGATTTCTCATTTTTAGAACTCCTTAGAAAATCTATAGACTTTGAAAGTCAAGTTCAATGGATTTTACATGTTGATTTCTACCAACTTTGTATTTTTAGTTTCTACAGGCAGGGTCATTTATACGGTTTCAAAGACTTCAACACCAACAACAAGTTTAACATCTTTGGCAAAGTTCATTCGATTCAAGGTTCAATGATAGGTTCAACCAAAAGAATAGTTCAATGGTTTAGTTCAACCAAGCAATTCAACGCTTTATTTCATTTAGTTGGTTCATTCTTTCAATTCATCTTTTGGTTTAACATCTATAGGTTCAACAATAGGGGCTTGACGCGCTTCATTAAACCATTGAACCAGTTTAATAGATTGGTTCAACTGTTGGTTCAAAGGCAAGTTTAACATCTTGATTCAATGCTTAGTTCATCGGCTTGTTTTGTTCATTGAACCATTAGCTTGAACCATTTTGGTTCAAAATCCTTGGTTCAACGTCAAAGTTCATTACATGGTTCATCAGCTCTTGGTTCAAAAGGACTTGGTGTGCTTCATTGAACCGTTGTACCAGTTCAACTAATGGTTCATCGTCCAAGTTCAAAGGGCTAGTTAAACGCAAAAGAAGACTCTCCAAAGGATAAGTGCCCTTGCAGAGGGCACTTAATCAAGAAAAGCACCTTTCTAGAGGATCATTTTTCTAAGAAGCTGAAAGGTAATTCTTTTGGATTTGTCTAAGGAATTTTTAAAAAATTTGATTAAAGACTAAATTCTTTCAGATTTTTATCCGAAGGAATTCCTTCCGACAAAAAGTCTAAAAGAATTCCAAATGGCCAAGGACCCCAAAGAAATTTTCAAATACTTGTTCAAAAGACTTGGTGGAACAAATTTTCACAGACTTTTTGTTCGCGGGAATTTTCCGTGGGACAAATGTCCATGGAATTACCCGCGGGAGCTTTCAAGTCAAACACCTGGGAATTTTCCCCAGGGATTTGTCCATGGAAATAAAGCCTGGGGAAACATTTGTCTATGGGGACTGCCAAAAATAAAGCCTGGGGAAATATTTGTCTGCTGAGATTGATAAAACAAAGGGCGCCCAAAGGACCCTGAAGGGTAGGTGCCCTTACTGGGGACTCTTGGCAGCCAAAATAAAAGACTATTCAAACACAGGTCAATTTTCAAAATTTTGAAAGGGTAAGTCTAAGCCAAGTGGGTAAGGATGAAAGTCAAAAGAAGACCAAGGGGTGACGCCCACAAAGATGTCAAATTCAGCATAGCTGAATAGCCATTGGAAGCATATTGATGGGCATGTAAACGTCAATTTTAAAGACAATAAAATAGTGGTTAATCTTTTGATCCATAGATCCAGATGCATTTCTAGAATTCAAGACAAAAAACCAGCTAAAAGCGAGGAAAGATAGAATAATGAATCAATTCAAGACCCGATTCAAGTAATTTGGAAAGGAGGAATGATGAAGACAAGATCAGACCAACAGCTGGACATTGAAAGTTGTAATCTTTTAATTGCATAGCTTGTTCATCTACATTGAAAAGATAAAATGGGTAAAAGATCCCAAAGTTCTAGCTTGTCTTCTTAACATATCCCAATGCATCATGATGTATTATTGTTCCCGAGTCCTTCAAGTGGCTATATAAGGGACTTTCTTCCATTTGTAAAATGATCTTCTTTTTGACAATCTAAACGAAACTCTACCAAAATTGAGAGGCATCATTGAGACTTTGTGCTCAGTCTGTTGATCATATTTTGTTAATGAAATAAGAAAGCAAGGGACTTTTTTAGACTTTGTGCTGTGAATTCTTTGTGGTTGAGGAAACTATTATTATGTTTATTTCCTTGATTTATCTTCTATTTCATTGATTCAATAAGTAGGATTAGTAAAATTAGTCAGGAAGATGCCCTGAAGAATCAATTGTGAAGAGACTTTGTGCTTCCATAGCTGCCTTCAGTGTGTTTGTTTTTCATTGCTGTGTAAAGGACTCTGAGAAGACTTTGAGCTTTCATTGCCCTTTGCATATTACTCTTAAGCATTTCAGGAAGAGACTTTGTGCTCTATTTCGATTTGTTGGTTACCATACTTCAGTTACATTCTACTTTTATTTCCAGGGATATTCTTGTGGCTGATTGAATAGTTTTTCCTGAAAGAGGAGAATTGTCTATCATTCCCTGAGTTTTTTCTTTGTTTTATATACATCATCTCTGAAGAAAGAGAGATGGATGCCTGATCTTACCCTTGAGTATTATTTTATGTTTATACATATGCATAGCATATCCACAGGGAACCTCCCCTTGATGAGAGGAAAGAGTAGTCTCCTTCTGATGTGATAAACTTACACATTAGGATGACTAATCTTCTTGCTTTGGCTGATAAGACCTATTTTTTTTATCAGTATGCTGATAGACAAAATATTCAACCAACAAAATAGTTGGATGATGTTTTCACATAGAATCTACACCCATAGGTGGTGCATAATTGATGACTCACTTTTGTAAACACATTTGAGGAATATATAGACAAGGGTGTGCAGATTGAGAAGATGCTTATCACTAAAGGCCTTGTCAATAGATAAACCTAATGGTTTTAAAAAGAACATAGTACGAAATGGGGTGACTAAATCTAGGCATTTAAAAATAGTGCAAGCTCTATTATCCCCAAATGTGTAATTAGCTCAACCTAATCCACCAACTAATTTTTAAAGGGTTCATCTTGAAGGTAATTTGATAATAAATATAGATTCTTTAGAAAACTACGAGATCTTATTGAGGCCATGTTTTAAAAGTTTATAGTAGATAATATGATTATGTGGCCTATATTAAGACCATTTCCTAAGCATCAACCCAAACCTAATTGGTATTGGGAAGATAAATTTTGCAACTTCCATCATATTATTTGTCATGGTTCTTATTGATCTATTAAATTATGACATCTCATTGAATATTTTATTGAAAGCGGTGAATTTAAGATCAAACTTGCACTACTAAACACTAATCAAGATATGGCAATTTACAAAGATCCATTTCTTAGGCATAATATACAAACAGTAAGAGACAATCAGAACCAAAGATAGAATTAGTGGTAACAATCCCAAGGCTATAATCCTAATTAGCATGATCATAATCAAGATAATAATACCCATGGTAATAACCAATGTTACAACAACATGCCTTTTGATGACAATAACACTTTGGGGTATATTTATGAAAACCACATTACCACCCTCACTGTCAAAGCTTGTGAATCACCCCATGTTTTTTGAATTACTAGAGCCCTCATTATAGGGTCAATACCCTCCCATTAAACTAATTACATAGAGTATAAGTAATTCTATTACACCTAAATTTTAGTGGTTTACTATTTATAGACCCCCTTCTTCTAATTATGATGGTTCATTGATGACTCAAAATTGTGCAAATTCAACTAGATGCCCATGAGTTACCCTTCAAGGACCTTTGCCTTCATCTTATAATTATAATTTCTCCTTTCCACCTCTAGATTTTGAAATCACAACTAGGTGCTCATGAGTCATCTTCAGGGCCTTTTGCCCTCTTTTAACACTGGACCTAGCATAAACATTGTTCCTTCAGATCTAAAGTTGAACATTGTACCATCCAAAGATAAACCTTCACATGATATTGTTGAAAATATGTATAGTATCTTAGACCAACTGAGTAAAACCCCTACACAAATTTCTATTTTAGATATTTTGCATACATCTAAAGTCTACATCACTATTTTGAATGAACTTAATCAACACTCCACTATTCCCCAAGACATTAACCCTAAATAATTCCAAATACTTATAGGGCATTTGTATTCATTCTGACATGTTACATTTGATCAAAGAGACATGTTCACTCTTGTTCCTAGCCATAACAACACCTTGTATATTAAGGTCACTCTTGAAAACCATAAAATCAATTGGGTTCTTATAAATAATGGTTCAGGGCTAAATATAGTGTCTACTAAGTTAATACAATGATTAGGTTATATAAGGAAATTTAACCATAAACAATTACCATCAAGGCATACAATAACATCGAAAGGGAATGTTTTGATAGTATTTGTTTGCCAATCATTGTTGGGTCTATGTCCCATCATACCTTGTTACATATTATGTTTATTGAGTTTCATTTTAACATACTTCTTTTTCATCCTTGGATCCATGAAGTAAAGTCTATCCCATCCACTTTTAATTAGTGCCTCAATTTCCCCCATGATGGGATTGAAGTCACCATTACTATAGATCTACAACCTTACCAGTATTACAAATACCTACAAGATAAATTTCATAATTGTAACTATTATCTTGGTTCTAAATTTTTTGAAAAGAATAATAAGGAACTAGTTTTTCATCCACACAAATCCAATTACATTAACTCTAGTGACCTTGCTTCCACTTCAGCTGATCTATTTCCCAAAATGTTGGCATAAAAATTCATTATAAAAGACTCTGGTATTTACACGTATCATCTAAAAGATGCCTTTTATATTAATAGGTTGCCCAAGTCTCTAAAATATTTTGACAAACTCAAACCTTCCAAAATACCTTGTAGATCCAACATGATTTGGAAAAATAAGAAAGATACATAGAAACCACCAATGGTATTCATACCTACTACTTTACCAAATTGGGATCAAGAAGCTTTCTTTGAAGGAGATTGGTTATATTTTGATGGCATTGTTGATTATTTTTAGAATCTTAAGTATCATATCCCTAATCAGATTAAGGATAATTTTGGTTATAAAAGAAAAGGCCTCAGGCCATAACAGGAAGGAATTTTGGAAACTTTATCAGCTGGTAAATGTAACATCAATCAAAGTCTCAAATTTATACTGCTTAGGGGTGACCTCATGACTTTTGATAGTGATTCTTTTGAGTCAAATAGTAACAAGACTCCTGATAGTGATGTAGCATCCCATTTTAATATTTAGGATGAGCTTTCTACATTGGACTTATTTGATTCAAAATACATTATGACTATCATATCCCATTATTCCCTTTTCCTTTACCATCCTGAAATCATCAATTGATACATTAAAAATTGATCATATGCATTAATGAATTCTAAAATAAGGAATCAATTACCAAGTACATGGGCCTTAGATATGGGTTTCTAATTGGTGTGTTTTATATTTTTAAATTATGTCATGGAGGTTTCTAGGTGAGTGGATGAAGTTCCTTAAGTGATAAAAATGATCCTATTTCAAATAGTCTTAAGTCAGCTTTTAAGTCCTATGAAGACCCATTCACCTCTTTGATATTTATCCAAACAAACTAAGAACACAAGAACAATTTGAAATACATGGATCCATGCCTCATAATCTATAGGTACTCCTTAAGTGATAAAAATGATCACAACACCCTTATGTTAAAGTTAAATTCACTCAAACAATTTTTTTTCCACATGTCCACCATGAATGAACACATAATCACCTTCTAAGCCTTTGATCATATTGAATATGATTGATCAAACCTTCATAATCTACATAGATGGTCTTCATGAAAAATAAGGGTAATAGAGTTGTTATTGATGGTAATTTGATGTTTCAAAAGTAGCTAACTATGAGACAATATTAAAGACTCCATGAAGACCATCTATGTAGATTATGAAGGTTTGATCAATCATATTCAATATGATCAAAGGCTTAGAAGGTGATTATGTGTTCATTCATGGTGGACATGTGGAAAAAAAATTGTTTGAGTGAATTTAACTTTAACATAAGGGTGTTGTGATCATTTTTATCACTTAAGGAGGACCTATAGATTATGAGGCATGGATCCATGTATTTCAAATTGTTCTTGTGTTCTTAGTTTGTTTGGATAAATATCAAAGAGGTGAATGGGTCTTCATAGGACTTAAAAGCTGACTTAAGACTATTTGAAATAGGATTATGCTTAAAGGTGACCCATGTCATATGCCTTAAGGGTGAAGGCATGTGATATGGCCAACAAATAAAGGTTATGATCATAATAATCATGAAGACTCTATAAAAGGTGAAACCAAAAGTGATTGTTTCTAGGGGGATTTGGAGTAGATGTGAGAGAATTATGAGAAGTGTGTGTGAGATTTGTGGATCGAAGGTAAGGGGGTGTGCCCAGTGGATGGTTTGTAGAAAGGAGTAGGTTGATGATAATGTGTATGACCTATACATAATATTTCTGATGTCAAGAATAGTACTCTTGTAGGTTTGAAGATTGAGGATCAGTGAAGAGGTTTAGAGTGATACAAAAGGATTTTTTGTATGCCTTGAGTGTGAGAGAATGATTAATGATGTTTTGTGAGATTGGTGGTTGATTTGATAGGAAAATTAGAGTGTAGATTGTGTAGTGTATAGAGTTGAAGAGATTTGATATATATTATATCTCCATCAGATTAGTAGGTAATTAGTGATCAAGAGATGTTCATTTCATAGGTGTTGAGAGAGTTATTAACATCTAGGTTAGAATGACTTGACCAATAGGTGTTCATAAGGACTTGATCGTCATAAGGGTAGGTGCTTCTTGTGAAATAGGTATTTCACTAAAATATGTCAAAAGGACTTGATCATCTTAGGGGTAGGTGTTCCTTGTGAAATAGGTGTTTCACTAAATTATGGAAAGGACTTGACCAATCTCATGTTTATGATCATCTTATAGGACAAGTAGTCCATAAGTTTATAGGATTGAGAGTGGGTTTTATTTCCCAAGAGGGTTTCCCACATATATATTGTGTTGTGTGTATGATCTAGCATTATCTATTATTCATTATTATGAATGACTTTTATATTTTATTAATGTTTGTGGTAATTGAATAAGGTTTGAAAGGATTGTAATTAAAATTGAAGTATCCTGCATCATTGATTTTACCCTCCCCCTTTTAGTGATTGTACCTCTAACATGGTGATTATAAACAAGGCTTTGACTTATTTTTGGACCCTTCTACTTACTTTGGAGAGAAGGCAAAATCTATTGGTCATGAAAAACATAAAACATTGAGATGCTCAAGTGAAAACATCTTTGAGTAACTCATTGGTTAGGTAAATAGTAAATAAATAGACAAGCCCTTGAGTGAAAACCTATTTCAGGTGCTCTTGGATGGGAAAGTTTTCACATCTTCAAAGGATGCACAAAGTCCATCAAGTCCTAACTCCATAGCCAATACTAGTATCACATCAGAACAATAAAAAGTTTTTGAGCATCTTGCTCTTGACTTTCTTGAGATATTTACTACTTGGCCATTACCTAAAATAGAGAATTCAAATTCATCACATTATCTAGAGCTTTGGGAAGAGCAACTAGAAGTTGAAGTAGAAGAAGATCATGATCAAATGCTACCTATTATTATAGAATATGGTTATACACTCCTTGTATAAAACACTATTAAAGTAAACCTGGGAATATATGATGATCCCAAAATTGTTTATCTTGGAGCTTTCCTCAATGATGAGGAGTGTGATCTCCATTTTGAGAGATTTCATTGATATATTTGCATGGGTATATTCTAATATGTCAGGCTTAGACCGTGACTTGGTTGTGCATCAACTTGTTATACATCTAGATGCCAATCCAGTCAAACAAAAACTAAGAAATATGCATCCATGCATCACTCTTTTGATAAAAATAGAATTGGATAAGTTATTAACAACAAGATTCATCAAGCCACTAGACTATTCTGAATGGATATCATACATAGTTTTAGTAAGCAAAATGCCATAGGGTATACGTCATTATATTGATTTTAAATATATCAACAAGGTATGTCCTAAGATGATTTTCCTCTACCCAACATCAACATGATTTTTGAATCTACTTCTGGGTATGAGATGTCCCTCATAGATGGATTTTTTGGATACAATTAGATCAAGATAGCTCAAAAATATCAACACAAAATTTTGTTCACCACACCATCAGAAACATTATGTTATCAAGTCATGCCATTTATATTAAATAATGCTAGTGCCACTTATCATCATGCTATGATTGTCATATTTTATGTCATGATGCATGATATTGTTGAGTACTATGTTGATGGCATCCTAGCTAAATCAAGAACATGTGCTAGACATCATGAGTACAAGGTCCATCTAAATCCTAAGAAGTGTGTCTTTGACATCACTTCAGGAAAAATTTTAGGGTTTATTATATCACAAAGAGGGATTGAATTGTATCTTACTAATTTCAAATCCATTTTTTGAAATGTCTCCACCTTCCAATCTCAAATAGCTCTATATCTTGCAATGAAAGATCTAGTCTCTTAACAAGTTCATTTCATAACTTGTTGATAAATGCCATGAATTTACATATATATTAAAGAAAGGGGTCATGTTTTAATGGGACAAGGAGTGTCAATCTATATTTACAAAGATCATCACATACTTGGCCAAAATTCTAGTCCTGAGACTACCAACACTTAGATAACCATTTCTTCTTTATATTTCAACAACTAAACATGTACTAGGGGAATTTTGGCCCAACGTGATCATCAAGGAAAGGAACATGCAGTACTACTTAACTCACACACTAGTGGCTTATGAGCATAATTATACGCCTATTGAGAAGCCATGTTTAGTTATGGTTTTTGCATCCTAAAAGTTGTGACACTATATACTAAATAACAAAAATTATTATCATTACTAAAGTGGACCCCCTCAAATTTTTATTATCCAAACTAGCTCTCATAAGCCACATGGCCAAATGGGTCATGATCTTAATCAAATTTAATGTTGAATACCAAAATGAAAACCTGGTCAAGGGGTAGGCTATTGTAGATCAACTTACAAAAGCCCCTATAATGAACAATCAACCACTCATATTTGATTTTCCAAATGATTATATTATGATAATAAAATAAGTAATGCATGAACATGAGCAATGAAAAATATACTTTGATGGTTCCTTCACTTCTCATGGATCTAGACCTGGCATTTTTTTATTGCACTATAAGGGGATCTGATTCCCAAGACATTTCATATTAATCTTCATTGTACCAACAATATGGCTGAGTATGAAACACTTATTGTAGGAATTCATCTTATAGTATTGTGGGATATATATCACTTAATGGTCTATGGGCATTCCTAATTAATTATCAATCAAACCATAGATCAATATTAGATTAGAGATGATAAGCTTGTGTAGACATATAATTCCTAACACTATTTGTGTTTAAATTATCAATTTTACTCTATTTTCACTCAAATGTACAATTTAGGCCAAAATCACTAAAAACATGCTAAATGGTTTGAAATTGTCTTATACAAGTGATAATTTAGGCCAATGTATCCCTAAATGGGGCAATGAATTTTATGTGATTCCTAACTTTGATCAATTCATTTTGATTCAAAATCATGATTTTGCCTTTTATGCTCTGGATCACTCTTTTCTTCTAATTCATTAGTACATGTCACGTACCTTCGTTATTTTGTGTTGGAAACATCCTACATGGTAATATGGTTCCAAAACATCTAACATCACCTTCTAATTATTCCCAAGTCAAATTATGACACAATAATATGACTTTCTAACCATTTTGATTAATTGTGCACCAATTTCCAAAGAATTACACTAAAATTGATTAATCTTGTTTAAGCTAATTAATTCAAATCAAGAGCTTAAGTGGAATTTTCATGGAGGTTATTGATTTTTTCATTATTGGAAATTGATTCTCAATATCTGCATGACCTAATGCAATAAATATTAGGTTTATGGGCACCCATACCAAATTAATACCCCTTCCTCCCAAATCATTATGAGGATATTTATGGATTTAATTCCAAATATTATATTAATTCATGGCCACACATCTCAATATTGAGATGGAAGTTCATGGTTGATCTTAGCCCATTTAGAAAATCTGTAAATAGAATGGAATATAAGATCATTTTTAAGCAAAATTATTATAAAATTATAATGTAGAATTATCTCCACAACTTTTTGTATTGATCATTGTTTTTTATTTGCAAGCTTCATTTGATAGGGATAAAATAGAGATTTATTATCTTAAGCCTAGTTTATGGATAGTGATCTTGAGGCATTGGAGAAGCTTTGTATTCATTATTGGAAAAGATAAAAATAATAGATCAAGGGGAAAACCATGTTTGTAGATGCTCTTGGATGTGGGAATCACTTGGGAAGGTATTTGGTATTTCTTTCTTTCATTTATTATTCATTATCATTAGAAAACCCTGTTGGAATAGGTTGTCTTACTTTGTTAAGTTATTTATGTAATTTTCATGGATTTATTGACTAATGTTTGACTAACCAACTTTGTAATCTAATCCTACATCTTGGCATGCCTGATGAAACTCATGTAGTCCATTTAAGTAAGGAAGACACTATGTAAATTTCAAATTTCCATTTGTCATTAAAAAGTCCTTAAATCATAATTTTTATGCTTTTTCCCCCATGTTTCTAACATTGTTTGTGTACTTAAGTCACACAATAACCACTGATAGTTCTTAATGATCACTAATGGTTAAGATCAATCATCCATAGTTGAGTTACAGGGGAAACATGGACTAAAAATTTTCATTTTGAGCATTTTATCAATTTTGTTGCTAACAATTTGGGTTTTCTAAGTCTTTGGTCTAAACCAAATCATGATCCACAAGGTGTCATTTGTATTTTTTATCATATCATATGTTAAGAAAAGTTTTTGTTGAAATTCTTTATTACCTAAGATGTTTTTGAGCTTCATTCAAATTATAATGGTTAATTTGAATCATTAAGTCTCTGGTCTAGATATATTTTATGATCTAAAAGGTTTTCCTTTTAGATATTTTATGCTAACAAGGATGATAAGTGCTTTGTGTCCAAATATTTTAATGCCTTTGGGTCTACAAGTAACTATCAGCAATTAAGTTTCAAAAGGCCATGGTTAGTTAAAACTCAAATGGTGATAGTCATACAAGAATTGATGATGGTCAACAATGATTGATGATGGTCACTATGTTTTCTAAAAAACACAGACTTGAGAGCACTAAAACCAAGTTTGCTTGTCTCAAAAGTGAATGTGCTTTTAATCAAAATGAGGTTATCTAAATTTTTATGTAGGACCAACATAGAAAGAAGTCATTTTAAGCTTAATTAAGTCTTTTTAACATCATTTTGGTGTTTAAAAATAATGAGGAACTTTCCTTTGGTAATTAAAGGAACAATTGCTTGTTTATGTTGAATGTTTTATGATTGTTTTTCAAAAAATTTGCAACTTAAGGTTAAGGGGCAAAATAACATCACCAAAAACTTCAATTAGGTGCTTTAAAACCAAAATCACTTCAAATTTTTAATATGTTGAAAAGAGTTTTGTTTTGTATAAGTCATCTATCATTACTTGGTTAAAATTGTTTAAGCAAAAAGGAATTTTTATATGTATGCTCTCCCCTTATCCCCTATAGGGAAATTATGGGATCAAAAGTGTCATTTTCATTGCAAACTTGTGACTTAATCTGAAGGTATAAAAATGAATTTGTCTAGAATCTCTCCAAAAACTGCATGGTTTGGGTGATCTAAAAACAACTTATAAAACCTTTTTACTTAGATTTTATTTCATGCAATTTAGATTGAGTGGAACTTCATTACCTCTGACAGGTTATATAGGAAATTTTTGCCTGGAGATTCATCTCCCAACATCATCTTTAACCCCTATCCATTGGGGGTATATAAATTGGGATCTCCCCACTACGATGATGGTTTGAGTGGTTAAACCATCTTTGTTAGTGGCAAGCTAAGCCCAGAACATATGATCATTTGAGACATTGCACTACACTGATCAAGCGATGTATGTAATAAGTGTGAAAAAGACTAGACATTTTCACAACAAGCCATTTGATTTGGATCTAATTTATTTTTTAATTCTTTTATGTGCTAATGTGAAAGTTGGCACACATTGGATCCATCTAGATGGTCAAAAATTGTAGATTTTTAGACAAACCCCACTTTCCATAAAAATATTTTAGATGTGAGGTATGCCCCAAAGTCCAAGTCGTTGTATTCTCACTTGAGAGAGGGGGGTATAAAATACCAAACTATATAATGCACTTTTATTTTGGATGAACACTTAATTTCCTCTCAAGTATATGTATAAATATGGATTTCAACAATATAATGTAACCTTGTTAGTTTAGGGTTTATGAAAATTACTTAGTTACATTTATATTTTGGTCTTAGATTACTTGGTCCTTGATTTGAGTCAAAAATTCCTTGTAAACAAACATTAATACCTAACACATTGTCCACCAATTTCTTGAACAAGGAGGTGCTACGTTGTCCAAGTGAAAATCATATTTTCCTTGTTCAAATTTGTCATCTTAAACATTGTGTCATATCATATAATTGGTGTATTTATGCTACCCATTTGAGTCTAAACTAATTCCCAAATTATCTTTAAGTCATTAATTGATAGTTTAAATTTAAAATTGCACTTTTATAATTTCATAAGGTTGATGTGTTAATTGGGTTTGCCATTTGCATTTGACTGAGGAAACATGGGTTCAATTTTCCATTTGGATTGAAGGTTGTCTATATACTCATTATCTCATTCTCATCATTGGTGGAACCAAGTCATCTTGTGTATCACTCATGTTTTTAGTTCTAGAACATATTTTATACTACCATTCCTATTACCATGTGGTGGCAATGTGCTTCCCATTTGGTTCTATTTTTATACATAGGAATTCTTGCATGTTTCCACATCTTGAGTTTCTTATTGCACATTATCTCCTTCATAATCCAAAGGTATTTCTTATATTTTTCTAGTAGCAACTCATTCAATTTGAACTAGCTTTTATGGTATTGATGTATCACAAAAATCTAGGCTTTGGTGTACTAGTTTTCACCCTAGATTTTTGAGTTATTGTACCCTCTTCTAATTTATATGAATTCAAGCCTACCAAAGGTTGAGTAAAATCATGAACACATTGTTATATTTGTGTGTGGTTACAATACACCCTCTTTTTATAGTCTATTTAGTGTCTTAGTCATTTTTTTGGAAGAAAGATCAAAATTCATCCTTGTTTAAATGTTTTTGCAACATTAATCCAAATCTAGTCAAATGTATAGAGCAACCCTTTTTAGACATGACTCAAAATTTCACTCATACTGGGGTCCCTATGGCCCTAGTTATGAAGATGAGAATTTTTATGATGTTCAAGACAATTATGTTGTCTTTGAGGACATTCCTACAATAGTAGGATTCGAGGAAGAATATATTAAATACCAAGAGAACCAAGATGAAGTAATCCTTGGGTTGATATAATATGGTGCTATAATACCTTCATATTTTCTTATAGAATAATTTCACACCTTAGTTATAGAAGGATAAAAAAATAGCAAGATCAAGATTTTGAACAACTAAACATACCTTCTACCTCTAACAAGGTAAATAAATACTTGTAGAGTCAAAACCAATTAATCAAGATATTTTGAACAAGATTAAGAAAATAAGTCAATGGTTATCACAAATTTAACTGACTCTCTAATTACTAATTCAATCCAAAATGATGCTTCCAAGGAACAAGGAAATGTGATTAAACCTACACAATAACCATTGATTGAGAACAAAACAATAATTAATCAAGGATTTTTGAATGAACATAGTGAGACACAAGAGGTTGTGCAAAAAATTTCTATAGACATGGAACACACATTCTTTAACCATCAATAAATTCTTGTCACTTTACAAACATAGAGACCCAAACATTCAGTTTGAATTAAGGATATCCCTCAAGACAATTTAGCTAGTTCATCTAAACCAACACATATAATGGTAAATAGATAAAATATTCCCCAAAACCAATAGAACATGGTTGATTTAAGGCAATAGATTCCTAGGAATAAACTGCTTACCAACTCAACTCAAAGAGTGAAACAAAACCAAGTCAAATATTTTAGGGTGTACATCACTACCAAATCCATGCAAAAATAGGGGCATATTCTACCCCAACAATAATAATAGGGGCACATACCACCTTTAAAACATTATATACCACCCACAAATACACCAAACATGCAAGAGTGTAACTCCATGAAAGATATTGTGACACGATTGGAGATGAATCATAGAGTTAATAAATACAAGTTTGATGAGATATGTCCACATTTATTTGATCTACATATTCTCCAAGTCCCCTTTCCATCTCATTTTGAGGAACTAAAGTTTGATAAATATAAAGGAAAGGGGGACCCATGTGAACACATTTAGGTATTTTTCATATTATTCCAATATGTTTCTTATAGTAGCATGTACTTATTTTGATGGTTCCCACAAAGTTTAGCAAGGCAATATTTAGATTGGCTACTTAAGTTACGCAAGGGATCAATGTAGATTGGAATGACTTGTCAAAAATGTTTGTCAACCATTTCTAATACAACATAGATCATGAATTGATCATTGTTTACTTGTATAAGGAAAAACAACATGATGGATAAAGTTTCATCACATACCTACATAGGTGGAGAGCATTAGTAGGTCACTTTCAACATAATTTACTAGATAAAGAGTTGGCAGACATATTTGCACAAAACTTACATCCTGAGGTCGTGCACAATCTAGGATTAAATTGTACTAACACATTTGAGAAAATTATTAATAAAGGGGTATAGATCGAGAAGGAACTTATTTCCAAGGGAATTTTCAATATTTTTTCACAAGGTCAAACTTCAAATCTGACCTAATCTTCTAGTCTAATAGTTATGCAAGTTAAGCCTAAGAAATTTAATAATAACAAGAACATGGTTGGAAATGGGATGTCTAAAACAAGGCACATACAAATGGTATAATCTTGTCCAACCCCAAATATATAATTAGTTCCTCCTAATCCACCACCTAATTTGTAGAGATAACCTCCACAAAGGACAAACCATGGTAATTTCAAGGTCTTTAGTAAATTGGGAGAACTAATTGAAATAATGGTCCAAAAGCTCATAATAGCTAATCTGATTGTATGGACAATACTAAGACCATTTCCTCAAGATAAAAAAAACCATATTATTACAACGAGAATGAATGGTGCAACTTCATTTTTTTGGTCATGGTGCCTATCATTACATCTAATTTTAACATATTATTAAAGATCTCATTGAGAGTGGCAAGGTTGAGATTAAGTTCACACCTAATTAGGACACAAATCAAGATATAAGAATCTAAAAGGACCCATCTCCTTAACATAATCAACTACCATCAAGGAACAACCAAAACCAGGGATAAAATCAAAGATAGAGGTAGAATCATAACTAGAATCAGGGTTAAAATCATAATCAACATGAGCATAATCATGATCATAATACCTATATAAATAATTTGGGTTACAAAAAACATGCCTTATGACTATAAAAATATTGTGTGATGCATTTATAAAACCCACATTACCACTGTTACTATTTGACCACATGAACCATCTCATGCTTCTTGTAGTATGGGACCCATTATTATAAGGTTGGTACCCTCTCCCTCTAGTAATACCACATTAATTCATGTAATTCATTTATGACTCCATTTACATGGGTTACTATTTCTAGACAACACCCTTATTATAATTATAATGGTTCCTTGCTAACTCAAAATTATAGAAATGCAATTAGAAGCTTGTGAATCACTCTCCAAGTCCCTTTGCCTTCATCTTCTGATTATATTGGCTCTTGACCACCTCTAGGTTACATAATCACAAGTAGATGCTCATGAGTTACTCTCTAAGGACCATTTCTTACTTCTTTTATAGAACTTAATGTGAACATTATGCCAATGGATCTAAAGTTGACTATTGTACTAGCCAAAGCCAAGACAGTTCATCCCAATTCTAAAAAGCCTTATAGTCTATCAGACCAATTGAGCAAAACCCCTACACAGATTTCCATTTTAGATATCTTGTAGACATATGAAGTCCATAGAACTATCTTGAACAATATTTTACAATAGTAAACTATTCCCAACAAAATAAATTTTGAATAGTTCCATAACCTTGTGGGACATTTGTCTTCATTTCATCAAGTAACATTTAATCAAAAAGACATATCTACACTTAGATTAAGCCATAATAACCCATTGTACATCAAAGTAATGATTGAAAATCATAAGATCAAGTGGGTTCTTATATATAATGGATTAGGGCTAAACATCATATCCCTTAAGTTGGTACAAATATTGGGCTACACTATGAAATACATTTAGCCAAAGATAATCACCATCAAGGCATATGATAATGCCAAAAAAGAGGCTACAAGTACTATTTGGTTGACAATCATTTTTGGGTCCATTTCACACCATACATTCCTTCATATTATGGACATTGAATTGCCTCATAACATACTTCTTGGTCATCCTTGGATCCATGAAGTATAAGTTGTTCCCTCTACCTTTCACCAATGCCTTAAGTTTCCCCATGATAGGATCGAGGTTACTATTCTCGCCAATCAACAACCTTATGAGTATTGAAAACATCTTGAGGTTGAGTTTTATAATTATATCTATTGTCAAGGTTATGAATTTTTTGTGAAGAATAATGAGGCTATGTTTTCACATCCACCTCCATCTAATTATATTAACCTTGGTTATCTTGATTCCACTTCAGCTGATCTATTTCCTACAACTCTTGTGAAGTAAGTTATTATTAAATATGTGGGCATTTCCATGTATAGTCTTAAGGATGGATTCCATGTTGTAAAGATTCCTAAAACTCCAAAAAAAATTAGCAAGCCTAAACCTTCAAGGAATCCTAATAGACCTAACATGATTTGGCAATAAAAGAAGAAATAGTGAAAACCAGCTATGGTTTTTGTACCTACTATCATGCCAAAGAAAGATAGAGAGGATTTTAGCCAAGGAGAATATTTATATTTTTAAGGCCTTGATAATTGATTTCAAAATTCAAAGTATCCTATGCCTAATCAAATCATGGATCATCTTGATTATATAGGAAAAGGCCTTGAACCACAAGCACAAGGAATCATGGAATGCTTATCAACTGGAGTACCTAATTTGAATCATGGTCTCAGATTTATACTGCTTGAGGATGACCTCATAACTTTAAATAGTTATTCTTTAGAACTAACTAATGATGAGACTCTTGATAGTGATACATCATCCCATTATAGCCTTTTTGATGATCTTTTTCGCATGGACCTATTTGATTCTAATGCCATTTTGACCTTAACTTATTGGCTAAAAGTGAAGACTGATGCTTAAAATTATGTGAGGAAGTGCATTCCTTATCAACAACATGAGAATATAATACATTCACCTTCTTTACCACTATAGCTGATCATAACACTATGGTTGTTCTCAAAATGGGGTCTCGATCTCATTAAGAAAATAAACCCAACATCTTTAGATGGACATAAACATATCCTGAATACTACAAGGTATTTTACTAATTAGATTGAGGCAATTCCTCTCACTTATGTCATTGAGAATCAGATAGCCAAATTCATCTATTACCATATCATCTATTGATATGGCATCCTATCTCGTATTATATCTTATAATAGAGATTCCTTTGTAAATCAATATGTAAAATATCTTTGTTTGAAATTCAAGATCAAACATAATAAATCAATTCCATATAACCTACAAGGCAAAAAACAAGATGAAGCATCAGACAAACCCATTGTGCCCATTTTAAACAAGATTGTCAATGATGCTAGCCATAATTGACACTTACAAATATTTCCTATTGTTTCTACTTGTTTTTTTGCTTGTTTATATTCAGAAGAAATAAGAAACTAAAGTAATGGTCAGGGGTTTGTACGTACCTGGATGAAGTTGTGCACCGTATCCAAGCGATTGAAGGAGCTCCTCTTTGGTTGTGGAGGATGACACCTGTAGATAAGAAAGACTTAAAACAAAGAAAATGTTAGATGATATATGGTGGACTACCAAGCAAAGCTCAATCCCAGAAGTGTAAAGACTTCCTTGAGGGATGACAGTCCACTTATTTGATAAAAGAGTGTTACTAGAAAAAGAAATAATGAAAGGTTAAAGAAGAGAAATAGATAATGCATACCTGATTCCTGCAATCTATCTTCCACAGTCACTGATGTCGATTAGTCTACCAGAATCAGTAGGGGTAATGGTCGATATTGGTCGAGGCAATGGTGATGGTGGGGGAGAAATTCTTTGACATGGTTTAGTAGCCTTCTTTGGTATGGTGCGATGACTACTATTGTGTGGGTTGAGGTTCAAGTTTACCTTCACTTGTGAGTGAGTGAGGTTTGAGAGGCATGGGATGGTTATGGCTTCTATGTGTGGTTGAGTAGTGGGGAAGGAATGATCCCCTATTGATGATAAGAAGGATGAAGGTGTGGTAGTTGGTGTTGGTACCATCAAGGCATCCTCCAATATGGGAGAAGTTAAAGTGGACTCTCCTATGTGTGAAAGGGAGCTATATGGAAGATTATCCTCCATCGGTGGAGGACAAATAAGAGAAGAAGACTCTTCTACCCATCCTAGACAAATAGGAGAAGAGAGTTCTTCTACCTGTGGTGGACAAATAGGAGAAGGGGGCTCTTCTACCTATGATGGACAAATAGGATAAGAAGGCTCTTCTACCTGTGGTGGACAAATAGGAGAAGGGGGCTCTTCTACCTGTGATGTATAAATAGGTTGATTAACCTCTTCGAATTGTGGAAGAGGTTGGTTAGAAACCATGTCGACCGTGCGTATATTATGCTCTTGAAGGTCATCAACTATGGTATGAATGTTATTTTGACTTGGGGGATGGTTAGGGAATGGTTGTCTAAAGACATCCATGTTTTGGTTAGCCGGCACATTTGGGTTATCCAAAACAAGATCCCCCTTGTCCAACATGTCTTGAATAAGGTTTTTGAAGGTTTTGCAGTTGTTTGTGTCATGACCCTTGACACGATGATAGTTGCAAAAGTCATTTTCCCTATACCAGGCAGGCATGGCTTTTGAGGGGTCAAATTGGGGTGGTTGAATTTGAGAGAGATTGAGGACCCCCTACTTGACTAGTTTATCCAAGATGGAAGTGTATGATTCTCCTATTGGAGTATATTGATGTTGTACATGCCATTATAGGAATTGTCTTGTGATGTAGTCTAATGTGGAAGGCTGAGATTGGTTGGTTGTTGTTGAAGATGATGGTCTAAGGACCACAGTATTTTCCACTCCTTTGGACTTAGAGTGGGAAGAAGAAGGTTTGGAAGATGAAGGGTCATTAGATTTTGTGTTACCACGCAATTTAACCTTATCTTCTTTGACAGCATGGAGTTCAAGCTTTTTGGCCATAGTGAAAGCTTCATTAAATGTGCAGAATGTTTGGACTCATAAAGTGGATGAGATGTGCTTGGCACATGCTCTTGAAAAGAGCTCAATGAGCTTAGTTTAATGTAATGAAAAGGAGAGTTGGTTAATCAAACCTCTCCAATAGGCAACGAAGTCAGCTATTGACTCATCGTCGAATTGTTTAATAGAATATAGGTGCATGATAGAGACCTTCTTAGTGATGTTAATTAAAAAGTGGTCAAGGAATAGTTCAGTGAGTTGAGTGAAGGAAAAGAGAGAATGATTGGTAATAGAGCTATACCAGTCAAGGGAGGCCCCCAAAAGTGACATGGGGAATGTGCAAAGTAATAACACATCATCATGTGCTATAAGGTAAAAAGTGTGCCTAAATGCTCATAAAGGTTTTTATGGGTCCTCTTTACTCTAAAATTGAGTAAATTTTGGGAGTTCCCACTGGTTAGGATATGGTCGAATAGGCACTGAAGGGTGAATGGGTTCATTGCATATTTGTTCATATGAAAGAACATTGCTTGAACCAGAAATGGATGTATCAAGATTAGACATCTTATCCATCAGCATCTTAATTAGATTAGCTAATAGATTGGCAAGTGGGACACCCCCTAGGTTGTAAGGTACCTAGAAGGTGTTGGGAGGGGCGTATGATGTACTAGGTTGCATTTGTATATGTGCAACATATTGGTAGTTTGTCATGGGGACTGATGTTGAGGTCAAGGGGGCTTATGCCACGAAGTTGGAGGGCATAAGTTGATTAGATACCACCAAATGTGGTTGAATGGTAGCATTGTTAAAAGGATAGGTAGTCACTCCCATGTTTATAGGCGCAAGAGTGTGTGGAGTTGAGACAATCAAGTTCTGATAAGGTGTAGAACTTGGTTGAATTGATTTTGGTTGAGGGGCTACAGAAACCCTGATGGAGGTAGGTCCAAAAATAGAAGGGGAGACCAAATCATGGACATTGGTCATGGTTGGGTTACTAGTTGAGGCAATGGCTTGAGTGATTATGGGTTGGGTAGTGGAGGCTATTGATACCATTGTTGCTTCAACCAAGGAAGTTGGCATCTAATAATTAGGATTACCTGAAGGGTCTCGCATTTGGGTTCTCATGAGATAGTGTTGGAGAGCCTTGACGTTGTGGTCAAGGAATCTCTCAAAGTTTTGATCCCCTTCGAGAACAATTGGATGTTGGTCGAAGGTTAGCTGGATAGGAGTACACTCAAAGTCTAAAGTATACTCCATTTGGGGACTTGATATAAATGGCAAAGGTGGAAGTGGTTATTCCCTTGCATGGTCAATAAGGGATTTAGCTTGACTATGTCTCAAAACCATCTAAGATGAAAAGGGTCTAGGTTCCAGAAACTATGTATTTCAATTTCAAAAGAAACCAAAAGTTGGGTTAGACAGCAAGAAAGTCGAGTTTTAAGCTTGCTATTTTGGAGGAAAATTTGTTGACAGTGACCAACGTCAGTGGAAAAACTGATGTCGATGAAGATATGTTGCCAACATCGGTGAAAAAACTGATGTTGGTGTCTGTGTATTTCTAAAAACTCAGAAAATTGAAAGTTTTTGGAAGAAAAGAAAGTCTAAGTCATTTTTAGACCTCAAAATAATGTGTCCTTACTAGCTCAAAAAACTAGATAAAAATAGCAAAATTGATGAAGGCAAGCAACCTCTAAATGTTAAATTCCTAAGAATAAATTTTAGAGTCATTGTGGCTTAAGCCTTAGAAGAATATGTTTGGGGATTGGGCTTTTAGAACGGGTCTTAAAAGAGGAAGTCTAAAGCTGGTTTTGGGTTATGTTTTGGTGCTCAAAATCTATATTAGGTTCCATACGTGGCCTGGTGCTAAGAGCTTGCTCCCCTCACTTCATGAACCCAGAGCCAAGCTAGGTCGCTTAGCCAATATATACTTCACCTAGAGTTTATATTTTTCTAGAGAATAGAGTGGATCCTCCCCTTGGTGGTGAAATCCAAGTAGGATCACCAAGAATGGTAAGGTATCTGCTAGGTGATGAAATCCTAGATGGGCCTTGTCTTAGGTAAGTTAAAATGTTTAATTGTGAATGTGGTCAGGTTGTGTAACATATGTGCACTATGATTTATTCATAATGTGTTTTAATTACTAGATGAGAGGACTAAATATGCATTCAAACAAAAATGAGATACAATATTGTTTTAACCCAAATGGAAATGTTTTGTTTGTTCAGATGCAAAAAAGTGAGAAAAAGGTTAAGAGTATGAATTTTCACTACTCTAAGATGCAGGAAAAAAAAGTGACAAGAAGAAAAAGAAAAAGTTATTTTTAACTTGTGCTTATGATTTCTTTTCAAAATAAAAAGATAGAAGAAGGATGCAAGAAGAGAAAATTTCCTAATGCATCTATATGAAAGTTGATTTTTATAAGAAAAAGAAATGAACCCAAGGAAAACTCTAGGGTCCCACCGGGAGTGCCAGAATGTTTCTACGCATTTTTTGCTTGTTTATATTTAGAAGAAATAAGAAACTAAAGTAATGGTCAGGGGTTAGATGATACCCAGATTAAGTTGTGCACCGTATCCAGATGATTGAAGGAGCTCTTCTTTGGCTGTGGAGGATGACACCTGTAGATAAGAAGAAGACTTAAATAGAAAAATGTTAGATAGATATATGGTGGACTGCCAAGCACATGCTCAATCCCAAAAGTGCAAAGACTTCCTTGAGGGATGACAGTCCACTTATTATTAAAAAGAGTGTCAAATAAAGAAATAATAATGACTTAAAGAAAGAGAAATAGATAACATGTACTTGATTCCTACAATCTATCTATCACAGTCACCGATGCTGGTTAGTCTATCATCATCAGTTTGTCAATGTTGCCGACATCAGTTAGGCTACCGCCATCGGTTGGTCAATGATGCCATCATCGGTTATGTTGCCAACATCAATAGGGGCAATGGTCCTTGGACGGGTCTCAGGGTTATGTCTGTGGTCGATAGAAGGAGTCTAAAAATTTGGAGCTAACAGTTTAATGGTTTGTGCAGGGATGCAGGACAGTGGACAGAGTCTTAGGAAGGGTAAAAGGTAGGGGACAGATTGTCAAAATGGGTTAGGATAATTTGGAGCTCCTTCAATTTCCCTCTATTTTGGGTCCACATCCTTCTACCTTAATAAAAGTGCTCCCTAATCCAACACCTCTCATCAATAAAGTGCCGTCTACATGTGTGACCACACCACCCATGAAAAAGGTGACATGACAAACAACCCCACAACTTCTAAATAGAAGTTGTCAACCCCTATTGCAACAATGCGTACAAAACCATTAGTGGGTTCTTATGCTTCGATGTTATGCCAATTGTTGCAATATTTGAGCATCATTCTCTCACCCATTAAACCATACCAACCTCTCGGACCAAAACCATCTTGGTTTGATGACACTAAAATCTGCTAGTATCATCACACACTTGGGTATGATACTGAGCATTGTTGTCCCCTTAAGGTTGCCATTTGCCAACACTTGAAAAAGGAAACCCCTCACATTGAGGACTCTCTTAACCATTTTTTTGACAAATCACCAACATCATCCCAAATCTCTTCACCTAAATCGGGATCCCCATACAAGACTATGGTCCCTTTACCACCTTCCACTGCTTTATTTGAAATAAACACTGTTCATGTGGCCACTAGACCCAAAACCATGAAGAATAAAGGAAAAGACCAGACTTCTACACCTTTGACATATCCAGTATTCATCAAGACCTCTCAACCAACACAACCTAAGATTTCTATCTTGGACATGTCTCAACCAACATCACTGGGAGAAATTCCTCCTAACCTCTCTAGTCCACATGACATTTGGTATAAATGACTTGTTGACTATTTGACATATTCTATCGTCCCTCCCAATCTCTCTAGCAATATACGGTGAGCTTTTATCAAGAACAGTGCTTGCTACACCATGCTAAGGGGACTTCTCTACAAACAAGGTCTAAACGGCCTCCTTATCTAATGCCTAACAACCACTGAGACTCCCCATGTCATCAAACAAGTCCATGATGGGATTTGTGGGGAACATTTTAGTGGTAACTCAGTGGCCAAGCGCATCCACCAATTGGGCTATTATTGGCCCACTCTTAACCAAGACTACAATAACTATGTTTGGCATTGTACAAAATGCCAACAACATACTAACCGACTTCACGACCGACATTGACCAAAACATGCGAACAACATATCAACCAACTTCATGTCCAACATCAACCAACACGCAACCAATTTGGAAAGAAGCAAATGGGGCAAGTTTGCTCCTAATTAACTTGGACCTTACACAAGCATCGATCAGGGACTTATCATTTGTCTTATCTCGAAGGCTGACCAAAACTTGAGCCCTTTAATGCCTTATATCTATGACCATTCTACTGTTAGTCAAGTAATCATTCACTTGACGTTTAACTTGAGCTCATCCCTTGAGTAACCCCCATCATTTCCATTCCTATTCCTTTCAAAAAAAATTCCCAACATTAGTTAACTCTTTTGTCAAGCATGAATGCTTTGTCCTAATAAAAGGGAACCCTTAAACCTCTATAGTCCAGTCCATGACCAAAAATTCAATCAAAAATAAAAACATACAACTACGATGCCTACCAAAAGGTCATAAACTATAAGTGTAGACTGCTCCCTCAAAGGATAGCTACATCATTGTTGTAATAAATAGACTGTTCCCTTGAAGGACAGCTATCAAGACTTTCAAACATATAAAGCACAATATAGACCACTCCCTCGAAGGATGGCTATGACTAAATTTTGCTACATAAATAGCTCCAACATGACCACATAACAAAACAACATCCTCAAGTGAACTTCTTGCATTGATCAGTCTACCAAAAAAAAACAGGGACTGACAAACTATTAAGTCTTGGACTTGTCTATAGTCATTCTCAGGGTCACCTATAAAAGGGGCAAAGTTATCCCTGCTTAAAAGGGGTGACATTATCCTGACATATAATATAATCATACCTATCACCCCAACATACTCAAGGGATTTTGAGCTCACTTAACGTTAAGTGATTCGACTACTTCTCTAACATAAACAAATGGTCAACAATGTAATGCATGAATGGGGCTTTTGTTTGCAACAACCCTTATCTATGCTATCATTATGGTCCTTGTCAATGAAAGAGAAACGTCCCTTTCACTTCTTATACGCTTTGGTCACATACAACCAAATCATTTTTAGACCACTAACATGACATCATGATTATTTAATGCAAATACCAATTTGTGTTATATCAATTATAACACATTCACACTAGTTTCTATGGAAAACAATACACATGGAAACTATCAACCCAACACAATTTATGTCAAGCGTAAACCATTACTTGCTGAAGCATAAATAAACTCATTTCATTTTTAGCATACACCATCACCAATATGGAAAATTGTTGGGGATGAAAAACCACATAACCAATGTTATAGAATACACCATCACACATTATGGAAAAGGCTATAACATCATCACTCATTTCATTTTTAGCATACACCATCACCAATATGAAAAATTTCTAAGAATGAAAGACCATATAACCAATGTTACATAATACACCATCACATAATATGGAAAAGGCTGTAACATCATCATACCCTTCATCATTTCAAGCATGTACCATCACACACATGGGAAACGCTGACAACATTAACATGACCAAGCAACCTATCAACATCTTTGACCCTTCCTCCCTTTTGGCAAGAACTACATTGGCCTAAAGCCCTTAATCCAGGGGCTATGTAGGTAGCACTCAGATGACATGGAGTCTTTTGAGGTTAGCTCGGCCATTCACCCATTTGTTTCCCTAAAGATGATGGCTATTTTTTCGTTCATCTACCTGATGGACTAACCATACAACCTTTAAACACGACTTAACCTAGTCAAACCCAATCCATAACTTATACCCTTCCTCTATTTTAGGGAGAACTACATTGGCCTGAGGCCCTTAAAATAGGGGCTATGTAGGTAGCTCTCAAATGACATGATGTCTTCTGGGGTTAGCTCGGCCACATTCATTCATTCGTCAACCTGATGGACCAACCATATAACCTTTAACCATGACTAAACCTAGTCCAAAATCATGCCCAATCACCTAGCCCTAACACTGTAAAAGTCACCTTCGACTTCTCATGGGGCACATTGGAGATCACACACATCTCCCTAAACACAATAAACAACATTAGAGATCACATACATCTCCCAGACGTGACCACCGACCTTAGAGATCGTGACTATCTCCTCAGACCATGACCACTTTCGAGACAACTTTGTCTTGGTTTTGATTACATGTATGCTACCTCACGAATAGTTAGCAAAATTGTCCACACCTCACATTACGACCCTCACAAGTATCAGATCATGCCCAAGTTGATCCCCACTACTTGTGACATTTTTTGTGTTTTCCAGGAGCACTTCCTAAGCCCAAGATACTTGGAACATGACCATTGGAGCTACAGCTTTGATCGATTAACCCAATCAGCTATGACTAAATGATGGGGACTAGTTATTTCAATTTTAGCACTCTTAGACCTTGCCTGTGACAATTTAATTTGACTATTACGTGAAGTGGTATATCTGCAATCTCAACTATTGTAGCATTCACACTCCAACTTCACCATATCCATCCACTACCTATCAAATCGGCATCCAATATTAGGTTACCTTCCCTCAACTTCTGCTTTGAGGGGGAATACCTCATCACTATATCTAGGGCAATAACACCTTATTTTTGTCTTACATTTCATCAGAACAAACAACAAAACAAAAAAGACCTCATTTCATACCTGGGGCAACCTACACCTTATCCCATACCTGGGGCAACTTACTCTTATTTTTGTCTTGTAGTTCGTCAAGAACAACTAACAAGACAAAAAGGGGCAAATGTAGACACCAAAATTGTGTCGACTCCCCTTGGTCCTAACCCACACCTTATTAATTTAAAATAAACTATTTATTTTACATTATGACCTCACTTAGGACACCTCACCTAGGACACCTCGCCTTGGACACCTCACCCCTAAGACCATTTCCTACCCCATGACTCACCCTATGACTAAGTCCTTCATATCATAACCACCTAAGACCCATTCCAATCTCCTAACCAACACTCGTGCATAATAAGCCCATCATTTGACCATTCACCAATGACAAGTGCACTTGGCGGATGGAGAACGGGCTTTTGAGCCCTTTTACATGTTTTGCACTTGCTGACATCAGTCAACTGTCAGCCAACACCAGTAAAACCATCGACATCAGTTATATAAACCAACTTCTCACGTTGAGTTATGGGCTCTTGGACTCTTCAATCAATTAGACTCTTGATCTCTTCTCTTGAGCTCTCTCTCTCAAACTCTGGGACATCAACGGTACTTCGACTAATGCTCACCTGGCTATAGACTCTACACCCATGACTCTAGATTGGATTGGATCATTGCACAGGGACCTCAACATCAGCCACAATGGGGACGTTCAACCCCTTTGGCTCTCCACCAAGCAAGAGCTAAGTATTCTTTTGCCTCTTATTTCAGTGTTTAGAATACAGTAGTAATTAATGTCTTTTTACTATTTCTAAATACAATCAACTAGACCCAACCTGACTGTCTCCCTAGAGAGGCTAAAAATCCATCCTCTTACCCTTACCCTTTCTGACAACCTAACCTCTACCTGTGTCCTTCTGTGGACCTTATTCATCTCCTTACAACCTTGCATAGACCTTTTAAACCCACAGAATCCTTCTATCAACCACGGACATAACCCTGAGACCCGTTCAAGGACCATTACCCCTATCGACATCGGCAACATAACTGACAATGGCATCATTGACCAACCGACGATAGCAGCCTAATCAACATCGGCAACATTGACAAATCGATGATGGTAGACTAACCGGCATCGGTGACTATGATAAATAGATTGCAGGAATCAGGTATGCATTATCTATTTCTCTTTCTTTAAGTCATTATTATTTCTTTATCTGACACTCTTTTTATCAATAAGTGGACTATCATCCCTCAAGGAAAGGAAGTCTTTGCACTTCTAGGACCGAGCATGTGCTTGGCAGTCCACCATATATCTATCTAACATTTTTCCATTTAAGTCTTCTTCTTATCTATAGTTGTCATCCTCCATAGCCAAAGAGGATCTCCTTCAATCATCTGGATACGATGCGCAACTTAATCCAGGTATCATCTAACCCCTGACCATTACTTTAGTTTCTTATTTCTTCTGAATATAAACAAGAAAAAAATGAGTAGAAACACCTACCCTTTGTGCTTATATAACTAGTCATTGAACCCCAAAAGGAACCACTCCATATTCCTTTGTTTATGGCACATAATCTATTATCCCAATCAAGATTGAGCTACCAACATTGCAAATATTATTGGAGTATATTAAAGTGATGAGGACTATAGGATATCAAGGATGCAAGAACTAGAAATTCTTTATGTTAAGTGTTTGGTTGTCCTAAAAAACTTAAAAGTGTATCAGAATAGATTGCAAAGAAGATACAAGTGTATTCTCCCTCAAGATTTTGAGATTAGTGACTTGGTTCTGAAAGAGAACCAAAAGAACACAAATTTTTAATGTAAGAAAAATGGTAAGTTTCAGCCAAATTGATTGGGACCATATGTTATCACGGTGAACTATGGATTAGGGGCATATAGACTAGCCAAATTGACTAGTGAAGAACTTCTAGATCCCATGATCATTATGCACTCTTAGATTTTATATGAATGATTGACTTTGAACCATTGTTTACAAGACCCCTTACTTGGGTGAAACTTGTGCTAAAATAATTTTATCCTCCCATTTTATAATACCTTAGACTACTCTCACATGATCCCTATTACTTTCATGACTCTGGATACTGAAAGCCTTTTGGACCATTGGTACTCTAAACACATTCTATCCTACCCTATGCCATTCTCTTTGAGAACCATATTCTTTTAACTATTCTCCTCAAGAACCTCATTCTTTATCTGTCATGTCCCCTTTTCAGGTGACATATTCAGACTTGATGATTAGCCTATTATGCGACCTTCGTAGGCTGATAGGATGGATAGAGGGTCATGATGGAGCTTGGCTTGGCTTTGATTAGCAGAATTCCTATAGTTGGCTTTCATTCAGGCTCTTTTAGACACGTTTGCCTGAGCTCCTACTTTTTAGGGATATTTGACATGTAGTGGAGCACCCTTATTTTGGTATGGTCATGTGCAGAATCTCTCCTTGATTCACCAACTTCAGTCGGTTTAAGGATTGGACATATATTGAGGGAGATATTAATATTTGATTGATTTAATCAAATATTAATTATTTGGCCTATTTTTTATTAGAAACCCTAATTCTAATTTAAGAAAAACCCTAATTAGGGCAAGCACATCTTTTTGAGGGTATAAGGGTTTCTCATGGAGGCCATTATTGATTATGATTGATTATTGATATTGATTCTTGTTAAGAAATTCTTCTATGAAGACTAAGCCAAGGGTTCCAGGATTCCATTTGCATTGAAGAACGTTAACTCTTCATTGTGTGCGATTCAGAGGTTGTGAGAGATCAACTGATCTATTGCCAAATTGAGAGATAACTTCATACAAAAGTTATCACAGGTGTTTACAAGTATGAGAGATAACTTCATATAAAAGCTATCACAAGGGTTCACAGGTATTGCTTTATTTTTGGTTTTGATTCAAGAATTATCTAGATATATATCTTTTGTATTAGCACATAGTTATTCATATCAGGATCAAGCATACAGATTGTGTTATATTGGTGGCCGTATGAAGTCTATACAGATCCATGAAAAATATGTAAGCATCAGTGGAAAGATCAGACACTGACATCGGCAGGCAGAGACTGACATCGACTGACATCTCACCGACATCGGTAGTTTAATGACCCCAGTCGACCGATGATGGCAGTATAACTGACGTCGGTGACTGTGTTTTTTACACAACAGGATGAGATGTACCAGATCCAAATTTATTTCCTAGTTTGTGGAATACTCAGGCTATTAAGGCCGTATTTTCAATATTCATTGTATACCTGACAAAGGTCCTCTATTGTAAGCATATGAGCAAAGAAATAAGAGATTATACTATGATTTATTTATCTATTTAAAGATATTTTGTATAAATATAGATAAGCAATTCAGAGCTTTTGTTTTGGTATCCGAAGGGATATTACATTATCCCACCCAAGACTGTCCATCTATTGGACCCTATTCTTTGGACCATTCTCTTTGAGAACTATATTCTTTGTTATGTCTTGGGCTTGTTGTAACTTGAACACTTTTTTCCCTTGACCAATTATGATCCTAATTATGTCTCATTAGAATTATGAACACTTTTAATGCCAGTTCTATAATGTAGTTTAGCCAGAATAGTATTATACAATTTATTTTATAGATAAGTGAACATTGCCATATTTTTATTTCAAGATCTTTGCCTACTAGATGGTTTTTCAAATTTATTTCACATAGTTCATTGTTATATATTACATTTTCTTTTCTTTGGTGAACATTATTTTATTTTTAGGATCCTCACTCTCACCAATTTATGAGCATAGGCCATTATAGTTGGCTTAGCTATTTATTGGAAATTATACTCTCAAACAAACATTTCCTTGACTAGTTGTTCCCCTTTATACATATTTTATCCCAAAAACAAAAAAACAAACAAAAAAAAAACATTAAAAAGTGATCAAAATAACAAAAACATTATCTTACGCTTTTATATATTTTGATCCTCATGCTCTTTCCATTTTGTAAACATTTTATCCTACTAACTTTCTATTATATAAGTCATCTTGTCCCACGCACTTTCCATTTTTCAAGATCATTCTCCCTCATCATTCCATGACACACTTTTTCTATTTTTACATCAAATTAAGTTTTATTGGATTATCATTTTGTAAAGCATCTCATCTCACCAACTTGCCATTTACAAGACCAATCTCATTTGTCAAGTCTTCCATTTTCTTATACAACATTAATCATATGTTATTATCATCACCTTTTTATTCTATCCCACTTCCTAGGAGAACTACATTTGGCTTGAAGTTCGTGTTGGAATATGTGACCATGGAACTATGTAGGCAATGTCCACTTGTCTTGTATATCTAGAGTCAGCTCGGCCAACCCCTTCCTTTTCTTCTCTCCCCCCATTTCTCCTACGTTGTACCTCTTTAATTAGGGGAAAACTTTGTGTCTTTGTTCTTGTTATGTTGTTGTATAAAGTAATGCCTCTACTACACATACATGAATAATTGTGTTTAAACCGCACTAACTTGGTTTTTATTTATGTGTGTTTATTTGAGTTTTATTGGTGTTTTGTTGTGCTTTCTCGCCTTTTCATTTATTTATTTTTATTTTATCCTTCTATTAATTCTTGTCTCATCTTGTTCTTATGTTTCCTTATTTTATTTTAGCTCTTCTCTTTTATTTTGAAGAACATCTTGATGATCCACATGGATCTTGATTAATTATGTCTTGATCTCATGTTATTAAGTTGTTCTTGTTTTGTTTTTAAACATTCTTGTTCCTACTTAAGTTTTAATTATTCATATATTTATTCTAAGTTAGGTTCATTTATGTTTTATATTTTTCTTTGTCTTTGCTTTTTTGTTTAAATGTAAATAGTTGTAACTCTAGTTTTGGTCATTATTTACCATTTTACTTAGTTATAAGTATTCACATTTGAACCAGCTTCGCGTAATTGAAATAAAATGTTTTTATGATTTTTTCATACCTATGATGCCTAATTTATTTTGCTGGAATAATAAAATTGTGCTTTATAATCAAGTCTTAACATCAATACAACTCAAATGAACAAATCTTAAGATCACTATGCATAAACTAAGCTTAATAGGTTTAGCACCTGACTCTATGTTTAGACATGAATCTCTTAGCACACATCATGAGTCTAATCAACTTTTGGTCAGTTTTAATCACCCTCATTCCATTTTCTCCCAGTTTTAGGTGAAGTACATTAGCTTGAGGTTCTTTTGGACTATGTAGGTAGCACTTAGATACATGACGTATCTCCAGTCAGCTCGACCAACTCCACTTCTCTTTTCATTTCTTTATCCCTTTTTACATCCTTGTATACATGTTTTTTTGTGGCTCTAGTAATCATTCCACCATCACATCTATGTCTGCATCCACTCACTTTAATATATATTTTAGGTTATATCCTTGAGCTAATCACTTGCTAATTTACCCATTATGGGGCACAACATTTAAACTAATTAACAAATCTAAATCAGCCCCATAGGAGCAAGCCATTATCTATCCTATATTAATGATCAAAATTAGCCCTAATGAGACAAATATTTTATCATGATCAAATCTTCTCTACTGGGGAACTTCTTATTATCATTTTATTAGAGACCACGTTCTCCCTTTCCTTTAATTCTAAGGTATTCACACTTTTACCCATGATGTCAATGTTTTAGTGTGTAATTTATCTCAAGGATTGATCATTTTTGTAAGTGTGTAGTTTGCACTCTCAAATTAAGTGCATTCAAAGTGTGTCACTTATATCTTTGGATTGAATCCTTCCCATTCCCCCAATCTTTGGGGCCCATTATACGTATAATTATATTTGATCATTGATGGTAACCACGCATGAAAACATTATCTCATCTATATGTGATTTATTCCATGAATTAATATCTCACTTTTCCTCTATTTTTGAGCATCCATCCTTTTTATTCATCCTAGTATGTCCTATCGAGGGGACATCATGGGTCATTTCCATTTTCTTATTAACAACTCTTTTCTTTGAAAATACATTTCTTCATCTTAATGTCTTACTACACCTTCTCAAATAGGGGTAAAATGTAGACATCCAATTCCTAACACTATTTGTGTTGAAATTGTCAATCTTACGCCATTTGCACTCAAATACACAATTCAAGCTAAAATCACTAAAAACATGATAAATGGTTTGATCTTGTCCTATACAAGTACTAATTGAGGCTAGTGTATCCCAAAATAGGGAAATGCATTTTATATGATTCTTAACTTTGATCAATTAATTTCAAGTTAAAATGATAATTTTGCCTTTGTGTGCTCTAGATCACTCTTCTAATTCATTAGTACATGTCATGTACCTTTTTTATTTTATGTTGGAAACATCCTAAATGGGAATATGATTCTAATGTATTGAACATCACATTCTAATTCATCTCGAGTCAAATTATGACCCAATAATATGACTTTTTGACCATTTTGATTAATTGTGCACCAATTTTCAAAGAATTGCATTAAAATTGATTAATCTTGTTTCAGTTAATTAATTAAAATCAAGAGATTAATTGTATTTTTCATGGAGGTTATTGATTATTTCATTATTTAAAATTGATTCTCAATATCTACATCAACTAATGACATGATCTATGGGGTGGAATACATAAGGCATAAATACAACAAATATCAAGTTAATGGGCACCCATGCTTTTATTAATGATCCTTCCCAAATTATTATGAGGATATTTATGGATTTAATTCTAATTATTAGATTAATTCATAACCACACATCTCAATGTTGAGATGGATGGTCATGGTTGATCTTAGCCCATTTGGAAAATCTATAAATAGAAGGGCATAAAACATCATTTTTAAGCAAAATTATTGTAAACTTATAATACATAATTGTCTCTACAACCTTTTGTGTTGATCATTGTATTTTATTTAGAAGCTTCATTTGATATGCATAGAATAGAGATTTCTTATCTTGAGCCAAGTTTATGCACAGTGATCTTGAGGCATTAGAGGAGTTTGTCATACATTGTTGACGAAGACAAGAACACTAGATCAAGGGGAAAAACACATTTGGAGACATTCTTAGATGGTGGAATCACTTGGGAAGGTAATTGGTATTACTTTCTTTCATTTTTTCTTCATTATCATTAACAAACCCTATTAGAATAGGCTAGCTTAATTCATTAATTTCTTTATGCATTTTTCATGGTTTTATTGACTAATGTTTGATTAACCAACTTTGTAATCCAATCCTACAATATGTACCCTACAAGCATATTTTGGATAAGCTCAAGACCAACTTCAAATCTTTATAATTTGAAAAAGTACCATAGGGTAATAAAAGATCTATCAATGTAATTTAAATAATTGGGTCCATGATATAGATTGATATCAATGCTAAAGAGTATTATTTTCTCATTAAAAACCATCTACAACCTATTCATGTCTTTCTAGATTCAAAAAGGGTATGCACCATTACCGGTCCCAATCCCCCACCTGAACTACCTTGGTTTTAATATATTTATAATTATTTTCAAGAACCAAGTTTTTCTACCTAACCTTTCTAATAATCATCAAAAAAAATTCCTTCATTGCATAGACCATTATATGCTCCTTAGAAACATGATTTATTATAAAGGCTATGATGGAACACTACTTCGTTATTTATCTTTAGAAGAATCCAAATTAGCACTTAAGGAGGTTCATGAAGGAATGTGTGGGGCCCACACCAATAATGTAGAATTAGCTAAAAATGTCCTCATAATAGGTTACTATTGGCCCAAAATGGAGACAGATGCTAGTAATTATGTAAGGAAGTGTGTTTCTTACCAACAACATGGTAATTTGATATGTGCACCTTCCTTACCACTACAGTTGATTACTAAACCATGGTAATTTTCTACATGGGGCCTAAATCTCATTGGGAAAATTAACCCAACATCTTTTGATGGCCATTAACATATTCTCACTACTACCAAGTATTTTACTAATTGGATCAAGCCTATTCTTCTCATTTACATCAATAAGAAGTAGATTTCCAAGTTCATCCATTATAATATCATCTATCAATATGGAATCCTAGCCCATATTATATTCGATAATGGTGGATCATTTATAAACTGAGATGCTAAGGCTTTTTATACAAAATTCAAAATCAAGCATAAGAAATCCACACCATATAACCTGTAAGTTAATGGTCAAGCTGAGGCATTAAACAAAACCATTTTCAAAATACTAAAAAAGATTGTAAATAATATTGGTTATAATTGTCACTTGCAAAATTTTCCTACCCTTTGGTCTTATCATACTAGTCATTGAACCCCCATAGGAGCCACTCCATATTCCCTTATTTATGACATAAAATATATTATCCCAATTCAAATCGATGACAGAAAACTCTATAATCCTTAGATAACATTGAAGATGATGAAGATTATAAATTTTCCATGTTTCAAGAGCTAGAACTTCTTGATGGTAAGCATTTGGATACCCTAAACAACTTGTAAGCATATCAGATTAGATTGTGTAGAAGCCAAAAAAAGTGCATTCTCCTTTGGGAGTTTAAAATTGGTGATTTGGTCTTAAAAGAGAATTATAAGAACACAAATGTTGAATGTGAGAATAAGGGTAAGTTTCAACCCAAATGGCTAGGCCCATATGTAATCATAGAAAATTATGGATCGGGGGCATATCATCTAGCTACTCTATGCGGTGAAGAACTCCTAGAGCCCATGAACATTATACATCTTAACTATTTCAATGCTTGATATACATTTAAACCATTGTTTATAGGACCCCTTACTTGGGGGAAACTTTTGCTAAATTAATTTACCCCACTATTATATCCTTGACCATCCTATATTGGACCACAATCATTTTTTCTTGACCTACCCTGGACCATTCCTATGAGAACCATATTATTTTATGACTGTAGACCATTGAAAATTTGGATCATTATCACTTTGGATCATTTATATGCTACCTCAACTCTTTTTCTCCCACCTTGGACCATCCTCTTCTGGAACATATTCATTTTTGTCTTGTTTTATCCTAGACCATTGTATTAACAATGATGTTCTTTTCATACCCTGGACTATTGTAACCTAGAAATTTATATCCCTTGACCAATTATGATCCTAATTATGACTCCTAGTCATGTTGGATACACTCAATGATAGTTCTCCAAAGCAGATAAGCTTGAATAGTATTTTATAGCTTCTTTTTATAAACAAGTGAACACAAATACATTAGCACATGATTTTTTCTTGTTGAATGGTTCTTCATATTAATCTAGCACTACATATTATTCTATTATTATTTTACTACTATTTGCTAGGCATTTCTACCTTAGCAGGATCATGATTTCATCATTTTGTGATCTTGGGTTTTTGTAACCAACTTTAGCTATTATTGTAACTTCTACTCTTAGATGTGCATCTCTTTGGTTAGTCAATTTCCTATGCCATTATTTATATTCACTATCCCCATTGCAGCTCATTTATCTATTATTTGAAATCTTACTTGTGGACATGCATCTCCTTAATTAGGTAGTTCCATGGGTTTTTTCATAATATTTCATTTCTATTGATTATCCTAAAAACATAAAAACATTAGAAATCAATTGACAAAACAAATAAAAACATTGTCTTTCACTTTTTTTTATTTTGATCCTACACTCTCACCATTTTATGAGCCCATTTTTTTATTTCCTCTAAAACATCAATCTTGTTTTCTTGTCATCATTTTTATTATATAACATTTCCTGGGAGAACTACATTTGGCCTAAATTTCATGTTAGATCTTGCATCCATGGAACTATATAGGTAGCATCCACATGTATCATACATATTGGAGTTAGTTAGGCCACCCCTTCCTTTTATTCTTTTCCCCCCATTTTATTCAGTGTTGTTTCCTTATCTCTTGGGGGGAAACTTTATCTCTTTGTTCTTATCTTATTTTTATAGTCTCATTATTTCTTAGATTAGGGGTCACCCTATTGTAGAGAGTAATGCCTATATTACAGGTGCACAAATAATTATTTTTTATTTTCACTAACATTGTGGCTAACTATGATTTGTGTTTGTTTATTTTATTTTTATATCTATTTTTTTGCGATTTCTTGTCTCTCCATTTGTTTTATTTTGTTGTTTATTCCTTTTCAGTCTGTTGTTGTTTATTCCTAGTGTTTTGGTCTTTTATGTTACTATTTTATCTTGTGTTGATTTGTGTTATTTTGTCTCTATAATATGAGTGATGGAATATTCTCACTATTATTTTCATATCTTAAATAATGTGTGTAATTTTTACACAATAAAGTATGATGGCAATTGAATTCTTGATTCAATCAACCTTAAGAGGGCTTCATATTTATGCTATAGGGGTTGATGCTCAAAATAGTCTTATTCAAACTCTGTAATTTTTAGAATGTCTTCAAACACTATAGAATTATCTTGTCCATCATAAAAAATATTCCTCATAGATAGGGCCATAATAGACCCCACTATGAGTATACCTTTGTGTTATGTCTAATACTTTGTTCTTTATGTTTACCAAGTTTTGAAATGTTTTTGCAAACATTATGAGGTGTGTTTTGATTTATTCAAATAAGTGACAAGAAAAAAATAGACTATAATAATAATAGTAATAATTAAAATAAGTGTCATATTACCACACAATTATAAGAAATGGCCATGAATTTACTCAACTTTGTGGGTTGAAATCATCAAATTAGAAGAGGGTGTGATAACTTTAGAACCCAGAATATGAGATGGAACAATAAACTTAGGTCAATTATATATCAATACCATAACATCTATATACAACTTCAATGAGTTGTGACTAAAAAATTAGAACAAGTTATTTTTTATCAAGAAGGTAATAATCCAAACCAAGAAGCTCAAAATGTGAAAACACAAAAAAAATCTTAAGTATAAAGCTAAAACCAAATGGACAACACAATGCCACCATATGGTAATAAGAAGTAGAATGGTCCTAAAACTTAGAGCGTGAGAAAATGTAAGATAAACTAACTCCACAACAATAATATTATGATGATGAGTTTATATAACAACCTTTAATCCAAATGGGAAATCATACCCAAGTTAACTCAAACCAAGTGTAAACAATGAACTATTTAACACAATGGCCTAGAACTTAGAAAGGTGATATTCTAAATTTGAATTGAAAATTAAGGACTTTAATATTTTAAAATTTGAAAAATGGTTTAGACTCAATTGGATAGCAAAAAAATGCTTATTAGATAATATAAACACAATGTTTCAAATGATGATTTGAACAAGGTAAAAAGAGGTTTTAATATGGTCAGTGTAACACCTCCTTGTTAAAAAAAAATGGTGGATAAAAAAGGTGTTTGATGGTGACATGTTTTGGTTTTAAAATAGGTTTTAGACTCAATAATACCAAGAAAGTAAAGGATTAAAATATGAAATAAAACTAAGTATAACATCTAAAGTTCTAAAACTAACAAGGTCACATCATACCATTAAATTCCATATATATACATGATCTTGAGAGGATTTCAAGTGTCAATCTAAAAATAAACGCACATAAATAAGTAGGGGTTTTTCACCCCCCTTCTCTCAAGATATTTTATAGTGACATGGAACTTTGGGCTACTCACCCTACATCAATAATATGTCTATGGTAAGTGGGGTTGTTCTAAAACTAAATTTTTGAATGTATAGATGGTCTCAACAGTGGCTAAGACTAGAGATGCTTCATTCCAATTGGATCCACATCAATAGAATTATTGTGAAAATTTCTTGTCCTTTTCACAACCATTACTTATTTAGTGTAGTGTGATGTTTGAATTTCCTCTACGGTCTGAGTTGGAGTACCACTAATGGAGCTTATTTTAACCACTCAAAACAAGCATCCCATTGGGTCACCTTCAATTTATATACCCATCATGGATTAGGGTTGAAATGATTCCAAGAGACGAATTCCTGGGTTAACGCTTCACTAGAGAACTTGTGAGGAGGTGATGAAATCTTGATCATAAGTAAATATGCATAAAAATAAATTATAAAGTTAAAACACTTTAAGGTTGTGTTTAGATCACCCAAAACATAAAAACTTGAGGAGATATTTAATGACATTATTTTCATGACTTTGAACAAGGCATAAATGCAAATAAATAACACTTTTGGTAACCCAAGTTTTCTAAAAAGGATGGGGGGAGAGCATACATGCATCAATCATTTTATGAAAATAAACAACTTTACAAAAAATAAGCATAAAATAAAAAAATATTAAGAGTATTTAATCCAAGAGTGAGTGTTTATTTTAAAGCACCAAAGTGAAGTTTTTTATGAAATTTGACCCCTTAGCCTTAGTTGAAACAAAAATTCAAAAAACTTCACAAAACAACTAAGCATAAAACTCTAAATTTCTTTTAAGCACCAAATGAATATTCAAGACATAACCATTTTCAAATTTATACCTTTTTCCATCTTATGACCTAAACTTTTTAGAGGATTCTTGTCTACCTTGAATCCCAAAATCAAATGACAAAAAAATATTTTAAAAATTGCTCTCAGGTCTCTATTTTATTATCACAAAGACCAACATCAATTCATGTAGGGACTGATGCCATTTATAAGAAATTGGTGTCAATCAGTTTAAGCAAGGTCGATGTTAGTTGATTGAAATCAATGTTGATTGCCTATAAAAATCAAGAAAAACACAATTATTTTCATGAAAAATATGGTTAACAAAATAATTATAAAAACTTGAAATGCCTCTGGATTATTCAAAACAAAGCTCAAAAAGAGGGTATGCAAGTTATCAAATAGAGAATAAAAGCCAACAACTTTCAAGAAAAACTCAAAAACCATGTTTTCTACCATGTTCTACCCTTCAGATAGGGACCAATGTTGTTTAGGATAGGATTGACATTGGTCATAATAAATCAACATCGGTCACTATGTAAATTGTGTGTCATTAGAAAGAATAAAAATACATGAAAAATGAAGACAAAACTTGATTTTTAAATACTTTTAAGCATTCATTAGATGATCTAAGAGTTGTGTATTATTCTTTCTTACATGCAATGCATGGTCCCATTAGGCATTCCAAGATGTAGAATAGGAATTAAAAGTGAGTTAGATCATGCAGTAGTAAAGTAAAACCTAAATAAGCATTAAAAACATAACTAACTAAGCAACTCCCTCATGGGGTTTTACAAATGAAATCATAAGTTATTTGAAATAAAGACTACAACTATCAAGCCTTCCCAAGAGCATCCCTCCTCTAAATGCAGTTCAAAAACATATTTTTCACCTGATTTGGTACTTCAAGTCTTTGTTAATGATGAGTAGCTTGCTCCTCCATCATCTCTCAATGTACCAATTGATCAAATGTGTACCAATAGTTTAATTTATATTATTGCAAATTTATCATAATAACATTGCACAAAAATAGATTAAAAGGATGAGTGAGGACCCTTATATTTATAGATTTTAGGAAATGATGAAAATTAATCATGACTATCCATGTTGATATCAAGATGTGTGGCCATGAATCAATTCAATTTTAGAGTCTCAATCAATAAATACCCTCATTAATATTTGGAAGAATGGGGTATTAATGAGGCATGGGAGGGCTTAAACTAGATATTTGTTCCATTTATGGATTATGAATGCCACCTAAATGATGATGTCATTAAATGATGTAGATATTAGCTATGTGTTTCCAATTAATAGATCTTCTGTAACTTTCATGGATTTTCCCCTTAATCCCTTGATTTGGTTAAATTTTCTTAAGTAAGATTAATTAATTTTCTACAATTCTTTGGAAATTGGTTGATCACTTAATCAAACTGGTCCAAATGTTAATTTATTGAGTCATAATTTGACTAGATTATAATTATAATAAGGTGTCAATTACGTATGGAGAAATACCCCATTTAGGACATTTTAGATGCAAAACAACACATGCACTTGTCGTGTGCTTTTAAATTAGAATAATTCAATGGTCTAGAGCATTAAATTGCATTTTCATCATTTTGACTCAAAATGATTTGAGAAAAGTTAATAATCACATAAAATTCATTGACCCATTCAGGAATACATTAGCCTAAATCAACACTTGTAAATGACAAGATTGAATCATTGAGCATGTTTTAGTGGTTTTGACCCAAACTATGCGCTATCACAGAATTTTGAGTAAGATTGACAATTTCAACACAATCATGATAGGAATTAGATGTCTACATTTAGTAGGATAAAAATATTCATCTAGATGACATAGTATAAAAATAACAATCTCAATATCTTCAAAATTATCAGGTTCATTCTTACCATCTTAGTCATTTATTTTCTTTATTATAATCCTACTTTTCATAGTTTTAGTCTATAAAATTGTAACCCAACAAAAAACTAGGTCAACTAGATTGACATAGTTTTATAGCTTAATTTATTACCCAAGAGACTCAATCAACTGTGTTTTCCTAGCTCTTGCTTCAATAGATAAAATCAACCCAACTAATTTTGTTCAATACTATTTGCATAGTTGATCGTCTAAACTAACCCTGTGCTCTTTAAGCAAAATAATTAACTCATCTTGGTAGTAATTAATTCACTTTTTATTTTATTTCTTGCTTTCTTAGATTAACACACCTAGACTAAATAGGAAGTTTTGATTTATGAATTTGGTCACATTATTTTTATTTTATTCACACACTTCCAAACTAAATAATATCAAAAAATATTAAACAAATTTTACCCAAGGTCTACCTACTTATATTTCATCACCAAGAGGGAAGCCAAATTAGTTTTATGTCCAACTATAAATACATGGTTGATGGTATATATTTGTAAATCAGATGATACCCTTATAACTATGGGATTGTGAAGTGAGGTGGTAGGCCCCAATACCATCACCAATATAGATCCCTTTCAGTCTTAACTACTTGAAACCATCCTTATATTACCTTTCTAGTTCTTTTTTATAGCCAACACTCTATCACATTTATTTATTAAAGTTATAATTTAAAACATCAAAGATTGACCACATAGATTAAAATTTCTAATTTTGTTGCTTACTCTCTGATAATTTTATGTTATATTTGTTAGAGTGTGTATTTCTCATTTTTGCTAGTTATAAATAGGTATTTCATATTTTTCCTAGTTTGTCTTATGTGAAGATTTATCCCACATTGGCTAGTTAGGATAGTTCTTTATTTTGCCTTGCCTACTTATGCAAGGACATCTTATTATAGTAACTTATTATTTTTGGAATAATAATTTGATTTACCTTATTTTGCATCTCATTTGTTTACAAATTTACGTGGATGTTCTTGTTTCTAACTCTTCATATCTTGGCTTCTTAGAATGTTTTCACCATTCCTCACATGGTACCTAATCCTTGAGAGTTTCAACCATCCATATTGATAAAAAAAATTAGATAATTTTATTCTACTTCCCCTTCTTGTCCATTAGAAGCAATAACCCTCAACCTTTTATTCTTTATATGGTGCATTTTCTACAAGAAGTGTCTTGTTTTATCTTTAGTGCACTGTAAATATTGTGTTAAAGAGGATAGAGTGGTGTTTAGAAGGGAAACACTCTTTTTTGGAGCAATAGGTCGCATATGCTTTTTTTCTACTAGAATTTTTGTGATTTTAGATCTAAAAATAGCTAAAAGGAATCATTTGAAGCATAGGGCAGAGTAAGTAAAGAAGGCGTTGAAGGGGATAAGACCTAGTTTGACTACTACACTATAAATTCTAGACAAAATATTTGCATTATAAATTACATCAAAGAATAGAGTCCCTATTAGATTCATTCTTGGCCTATCTAAGCTAGGCATCGTCCTTATCTATGCTAAAAGTGCACTTTTAAAGGATTTAATTCCCTTTTTTAGAGAGGCATTAAAAGTCCTAGGAACTGACTGAGTTTATTTTTTCCTCTTAATACATGGAAGAGATCTAAGAGAACTATCTTTTTTCCCTTGTTGTAAATTATAATCTTTAAAATAATTTCAAGGCATTGGATAAGATTCAACACTTATTTTTTGGTATGCATATTCCTTCTTTCTAGGCACCATTCTTTTGATTTTTTACTCTATATCAAACTTCACATAGCATTTTTATTTTCATCTTCCTGGAGCTGGCATGGCTTACTTGAAGGAAGGAGTTTTTGGATTTATGATCTTGGATTACGTGGAAACTTTTGGAACACTAGTTCTTTTCTTCTTCTTTTTGACATGCTTATTATGGTGGAACTAAAAAAACACATTGGTAGCCATATACTAGGTGGTGTCCTATATCTCCACTCACACCACCTTCTTTGGTATCTAAGAGGTGAAATATAATAGTAATACATCATTTATCCCCTTTAAAACAACCTTTTATTTCATTATTTTCTTTACTAGGCTATATTTTTTCCTTAAAGAGGAAGTGGTATTCACTTGCACGTACACTGAGGTTATTGTCAAGGTTATTTCTCAATTTGGTTATCTTTTCTAAGTTTATGGTTTGATTCTAATTCCAATGAGTGGTTGGACATCTGCCTTTAACTCCTTTTTGGTCACTAAAATTTGTTTCTAGTGTAATTTTTATTATTTTTGACCCATTTATGGAAATTCATAAAGCCTATAAATTTTGAACTGTAACTCAATTTGAGTTCTATTTTTTTTTAAGTGTATGTTTTTCAATTCTCTATCCATTGGGATCATTACTTTGTAAAAATTTATTACTTTTATAAAGTGTCAAATTGGTGGGGGGTCCTTAATACAATCTTTTAGGAGGTTGTCTCAGTGTTGATATATGCACACTTTTGCATTATTTTTGCTCTTTGATGATTCACTAGCATGGATTATACTCCTAGTATTGATCATTTTGAGTCTTTGACAACACATAATTACCATACATGGAGACATACAATATAAACAATCATAAAATGCAAATGATTATGGCCCTAATGATTGAAACTCAACCACAATTCATAAGAGAGTTTGAAAATTTTCAGCACTAATGTAAGTTTGAAGAGTGTATGGGTTTGATAGAGACTTATGTGAGTGATAGTTTGTTGTTTCATTTGAATGGATGTGATAGTCCATTCAAAATATGGTATAAACTAAAGGGTTTAGTTAGGAAATTATATCACATGAGATATATACAACTTGAAGTGGAGTTTATTTCACCAATCATGATGACTTTCCCTATATTATAGACTACCTCACTAAGTTCAAACATTTATTAACACAATTAAATGGGAGTGGATGTGATAAGAAATATTAAGAGTGTGTGTAATTGATTTTGTCTAAGTTAATTTGTCCATTACAAATCTTTGCTTATACCTTTTTATGTAGCATGGATGCCTTAGTTGTTGCATTCAAGATGTCAGATTGAGTTGTTTTGTGAGAGATTTACTAGGGAGGAATAAAAACTGACTCACCTTGAGTCTTCAACATCTCAAAAATAATTATTAGCATCACATTATAAGAATAAGGAAAAAAAGATTAAGAAGAATAAAACTCCTCCTACATCTCAAAATGCATAAGCCCAACACCCACACATCCACACCTAAATCATCTTCCAAATCTAAGAATAATTCTAACCTGTCTATTTTATGGGGACTACTCATAAAGTGTCTAGGTATTTAAGAGAATATAATCCCTAGAGGATGTCATCAGGAAACATAAAATTTATATCTCCACTCCTCCATCTCATGAACATGGGAAATAACTCTGTTGGGAGATCAAATTCACCTATTTCAGATAGTTGGGTTCTAGATTCTAGTGTTCCACACTATATGACTTCTTCTATGGAGTCCCTTATATCTTTTGGTTTGAGTTATAATTCCAAAATTGAGGTTGGATATTATTCCTTTATTTATATTGAAGGAAATGGTGACATATAGATAGATGATGGCTACATCAATGATGTATTATATGTATCATATATCACCACCAATCTACTTTCAGTTTATCAAATTTGACAATCTAGTTAGGGCAAGATAGTGACTTTCAAACCATAGGGTGATGAAGTTTAAGATTTATTAAAATTATTTCACTACATTTTAAGCTTATTTTATATTCAAAGAGAGAGAGAAACCAAAAAGAGAGAGAGTTATGGATAAGTGATTAAAACTTGGATAAATGTGCACTATTCCAGACTTTGTAGATTCCCCTCTTTGGTTATGGAAGAAGACACCTGTAGATAAGAAGGCACTACACAAAATAGTTTCTAGTGAAGATATGTGTGGAATGCCAAGCTACATTCTTATTCTAAAAAGCATAAAACTTCCTTAGGATGATATTCCACTATTTTAAAACAAATTTTAAAATAAATGCAAGTAAAGAGAGTAAATAGAAAGAGTTAGAGTTTTGTTTACCATGTTGTAGGTCTAAGTGTAGAAAAAGATAATACAGTGTAGGATGATAAGTTAGGTCTATGTTTTGAGAAGGTTTTTAAGTGATTTTAATGTTGTTGGTTTAGAAACATAGTAACTAGCATCAATTAAAAGACTGATGTCAATTGGGTCACCGATATAGATCAAGGTTATTGATGTCAATTTGGGGTCACCAATGTCGGTTGGGGTAGTAGTATTAGAATGAGTTAGAGAAGGCTTTTTTAGGAGGGAGAATGGGAGTATGGTCAGGTTGTGAGGTTGGGAAGAATTTTAAGGAGGTGGGTAAGACTTAGGGGAGTCTAGATAGAGGGTTGGTATGTACGGGTAGAGATAAGTGGGTGGGGATATTTACAACTCCTCCATGCAAAGAGTCAAGGTTCATGAAACAATAAATAGTACAATGTAAATAAATTCTAAAATTATTATTTAAAAACTTATAAAACATTGACACATACTTAGCTAGTGAAATGGGTGAATTGTGACTATCAGATAGATGACTTTAATGAGGCTTGGTGAACTGATGGGTGAACAAATAAGACAAGCTTGTGTTGTTGGTCCTGAAGAGTTTAAGCTCTATGCAGTGTATCAATTCTTAATCAAGATAAAATTGTGCAGAATAATGGTAAGCTTGGATATTGAAAGTGTTATAGGATGCTCTAATTACCAAAATCCTATGTGTGAATTGTTGATTTTTGTGACCCAAATACCAACTTGGAATTTTTCTTAAGCAACTGATGTTGGTGATCCTACCAATAGCGATTGAGGATTGACCGATGTCGATGCTATGAGAATAGGTAAAAGGGCTATTTTTAACCCATTTTATTTTCCTTCTCTTACCAAGTGTGGTGTCCATTATAAAATGGTAAAAATATGAGGCTATGAAGAACGTAGTTAGTTAGAAATTTATGTTAGGGGTGAGAACAAGTCATAAGTAGTTAGGATTAGGAGATTAAGTCTCAGGGTGACTCAAAGGGTAAGAATTAGTCTTAGGATGAGGTGGCTAGGTGAGATGGCATAAGTGGGTTTTAATTAACTTAATTAAATATTTTAAGGTTAAAACATGGGTTAGTAAGGTTAATTATTAAAGGGGATCAAGGGGGGTTTCAACATAGGGAGTCATGCAAGTGTGTGACATAATTTTGGTGTCTGTATTTTCTGCTTTTTGTCTTGTCACTTATATTGACAAGCTAGGAGATAAAAATGGGATTTGGATGCTCTGAGTATGGGATTATATGTTCCCCCATTTTTTTTGGAGGTGCTAGTATTAATATTATCTCCACTCATGTCTACAAACAACTATTACTTCCTGATAATTATGTGTCACAGTCTGATGTGATATTTCATTCTTGCAATGATACTACAATGACTACTATGGGTATTATAGTCTTGCATATCTTTATGGGTCCTCACACAATCCTTACACTCTTCTATGTTATCAAAGGAGAGTTTTAATACAAAATATTTCTTTGATGGCCTTGGATATGTGCCATGGCATGTTTACCTTCAACTTTACACCATTGTGTCAAATTCAAGCATGATGGGCAAGTTTATGTTATTCCCACTGACCCGCCTCCTTTCAAAACATGAAACATGACTTATCATCCCAATGATATCCTCATTTCATTGAAAACATCTTTGTCTTTATATTCTACCATTGAAGCCTCAATAAGCTTGACTACCTCGATTACTCATATATTGACAACATAAATTCCTGACAAGGACCCCTTGGAAGACACTTTCAAATGCCTGTCAATCAAATAATATCACTTGCTGACACTTGACATGTTTCGTACTCCATAATATTATGTAAAAAATCACATACACCCCAATAATGATCCCTATATTGGGATGGTCATCCTGTATGGTCCCCCTAACCTTCAAACTAATCTCACATATAGGGGAATCGATCTTGATTCTACTGTCAAAAATCCCTCTTCACCACAACCTTTTACTTATGATTTATCCTTCCTATGCAAACCTACTATATTTATAGGTGTGCCTAGAAAATATTAAGATTGGGTCATTATGAGCAGTGTGCTCATACACCCATTGAATACCCCACTAACAAGACCATCAAAGATTCCAAAAAGTAGTATGGTGTGGGTTTTAATAATCCAAAAAAAACCCACTAAGGTCTCTCATATCAAGGAGCCACTCTCTCCTTCTCCATCCTCTCTTATTCCCCTACCATCACTTATAGAATCAGAGGTATCTATTGGAAATATTGTCATTGATGTCAAAGGCCTAGCATTATTGGTGATAAAGGCCCCATTACATTTAATGGTGTTTTTAATATTCATATCTTAGCTAATATGTGTTAATATTTATTTAATATTAATGAATATATTTTTGGTTATATATAAGTCAAAAGAGGGCCCATGGAGAAGTCAAAGAGTCACGGGGTAAAGATAAAAGAGGAATGGGATGCATTTTATCATGAAGAGTCATCTTGATTAGTTTCAAGAGTCACCATGTGAATACAAAAGTAGGTATGGCACTTTTTTCTATGAAGGGACACTTTGAGGAATATGAAAAGCCACCAAGATAAAGACAAAAGAGGAATGGATGCATTTGCTTATGAACGGTCACCATATGAATTTTCAAATGCAAGGATACGAAGGGTCATGCAAGTTTGGCACCATTTTCCATGAGGATTGAAGGGTCACAAATGGTGAATGCCAAAGGTCATTTGGAAAGTTATAAATAAATGCTTGAGAAGCCATTTGGAATATGTAAGAGAGTGCATGGTTTGTATTTTTTTCAAAGAAGGAAAAGCAAAAGATATTGTACAGTTATATCATTTATTGAGAAAGAAACATTGAGATATATTTGTGTTTTATACATAAGAAGGGTTGGTGCTCTTATGGGTTGGTGCTCACAAATATTTACAAGGGGTTGGTGCTTATATGGGTTGGTGATCACAAATAGTTGTTGTGTCAGTGCTTGACAAAGGGGTTGGTGCTCCTACAAGTTAGTGCTTGTGAAATTTGTAATTTTAGTTGGTGTTCATTCATATACTTGATATTTTTCTCCATGGTTTTTCCCACTTTGGGTTTCCTTGTAAAAATTTGGTGTCTCTCTCTCTTGTGTGGTGCATATTATTGTTTCATTTTTATTGCATATCTTGAATGTGTGATTAAGTGGTTAAAGAAAAGAAATCAGATTAAGTACATGATATATAATATACTAATTTACCCCCCCCCCTCTCAGTATATTTCATGCTTAATAGTATCCATACCTCCTAATTTTATTTCAATAAATGCCATTCATTTAGGACCCCTGACCTATCATCTGGGTGAGGGAACAAGGTCCCTTCATCTCATTCATCTTGAAATGATTGATGAAGATTCTCCTACTATTAACACTATCTAATGTTAGGATGATGATGCTATTCTCACCTACATGGGTGTAGATGATTCCTATATCCAATGATCACTTCCTTCTAAAACACAAACTATGTTAAATGAATCAACCATTGACATTAATTTACCCTCTCTAGAAAACCCCCAAATCTTTAGGATTGGCCAATCTTTAGATTCCCTTGAACAAGCCAATTATACCACTTTCCTCTCTAATCATAGTAAAGCTTTTACTTGGTCTTATCATGACATGCCTGTCATTGACCCCTCTATCATCACCAATAATATTACAACCAAATATGATGCTAAACCTGTTAATCAAAAGTTTCATAAGATGAACCCTCATATTGCTCTCCTTGTCAAAGAAGAGCTCCAACACCTCCTCTCTATTAGCTTTAATCAACCCATTGATTATCCACAATGGGTTTCCAATATCATTCCTATCATAAAAATGATAGGGGAATCCACATCTGCACTGACTACCATGATCTAAACCTCTCTTGTCCAAAGAATGACTTCCCTTTACTTAGCATCGACCAACTTGTTGATCTAAAGGCTGGCTATGAGATGTTATCTCTTATGGATGGGTTCTTGAGCTACAATAAAATCTTTATTACTCTTAAAGATCAACACAAGACCTCCTTCATCACCCCATGGGGAACTTTCTATTATTAGGTCATGCCTTTCAGCCTTAAGAATGCTCTAGGTATGGGTTGAGATATTGGTATTCGCGAGATGAGATAGTGATTTTGCTTAAGCATCAATGAACTTGTTGTTTTGACATCTGGTCATGAGATGTTATCTCTTATGGATAGGTTCTTAGGCTATAATCAAATCTTAATTGCTCCTAAATATCAACACAAGACCTCCTTCATGAGCCCATGGGGATCTATTATTGGGTCACCCCTTTTTGTCTTGTAACTTGTATTGACAAGTTGTGAGACAAAAATAGGAGTTAGATGCTCTAGGTATGGGATGATATATTGCCCCTACTATCTCATGCCTAGAATGCTTCACTACATTTTTAGCTTATTTATATTCAAGGAGAGAAAAATAGAAAAGAAAGAGAGTTAGGGATAAGTGATTAAAACTTGGATAAGTGTGCACCATTTTAGACTTTGTAGATTCCCCTATTTGGTTGTGGAGGAAGACACCTATAGATAAGAGAACATTACACAAAATAGCTATTAGTAAAGATATGTGTGGACTTCCAAACTATGCACTTGTTTCAAGAAGCATGAAACTTCCTTGGAATGATAGTTTTCTATTTTAAAAAAAAGTTTAAAATAAATGCAAGTAAAGAGAGTAAAGAGAGAAAGAGTTAGAGTTCTATTTACCATGTTTTAGGTCTGAGTGTAGAAAAAGATAATATAGTGAATTTTGATAAGTCAAGTCCATGTTTTGAGAAGGTTATTAATTGATTTTGAGGTTACTGGTTCAGAAACATAGTAACCAACATTGGTTAAAGGACTAATTTCAGTTGGGTCATTGATATCAATCAAGGTCATTGATGTCGATTGGGGCATTATTATTATTATTTTTTAGAAGGGAGAATGGGAGTATGGTTAGGTTGTGAGGTTGGGAAGATTCATAAGGAGGTGGGTAAGACTTAGGGGATTTTTGATAGAGGGTTGGTATGATGGGGCAGAGAGAAGTGGGTGGAGAGCTTTACAACTCCTTCATGGAAAGAGTCAAGGTTTGTGAAACAATAAATAGTATAATGTAAATAAATTATAAAATTACTATTTAAAGACTTACAAAACATTGAGATATACTTAGCTTGTGAAATGGGTGAACTATGACTATTGAATAGATGACTCTAATGAGGCTTAGTGAATCGATGGGTGAATAGACAAGACAAGCTTGTGCTATTAATCCTTAAGAGTTCAAGCTTTGTATAGTGTATCAATTCCTAATTATGATCAATTTGTGTAGAGTAATGGTAAGCTTGGATGTCAAAAGTGATGTAGGATGCTCTAATTACCAAAATCTTGTGCTTGAATTCTTGATTTTTGTGACCTAAATACCAACTTGGAATTTTGATTAAGTTATAGACATTGGCTATCTTATCGACGTCAGCTAAGGGTTGACCAACATCGATGGCATGAGAATAGGTAAAAGGGATATTTTTAGCCCATTTTCTATTCCTTATCTTTCTAAGTGTGGTGTCTATTATAAAATGGTAAAAATGTGAGGCTATGAATAATTTAGTTAGTTAGGAATTTATGTTAGGGGTGAGAACAATTCATAAGTAGTTAGGATCAGGAGACTAAGTCTCAAACTGACTTAGAGGGTAAGAATTAGCCTTAGGCTGAGGTGGCCAAGTGAGGTGGCATAAGTGGGTTTTAATTAACTTAATTAAATATTTTAAGGTGAAAACATGGGTTAGGAAGGTTAATTATTAAAAGGGGATCAAGGGGGTTTTGACAGAGGGATTCATGCAAGTGTGTGATGTAATTCTAATGTCTATAAAAACCACACACTTATTTCAAAGGGTGTTATTGATAATACTTTTATACTCTATTACTTTAATAGTTTTGATGATACTCCTCTAGGGATGTGTTTGGTTTCTCATGTACATTATGAGAGTAAGATTTTGCATGAGATATTTGGACACCTCAATTACAAGTATTTTAAGGAGTTAAGCACTCATAGTATGATAGAGGGTCTTCCTATAGCTTCATATCTTGATGGAGTTTATCATGGTTGTGCATTAGGGAAGCAACACCAACACCCATTTATTAAGGGTATATCCATGAAATATTCTTCACCACTTGAGCTATGCACAATGATTTGATGGTCTTTCCTACTCCTTATTTAATGGAGATAAGTATTCACTTAATTTCATTTATAATTTATTGAGTTATACTTGGTTTTATTTTCTCAAGTACAAGAGTGATGTCTTTGATCACTTCAATTTCTTTAAGGTTTTGGTCAAGAAATATTCTTCTAGTTAAATCAAGAAGATTCATACAAATAATGGGAGGATTAATTCAGTTGAGAGTTCTCTACTTTTTTAGCTTCTCATGGTATTTTTTACCAACATTTTATTGTGCATACTCCATAACATTATGTCTTAGAAAAATAGAAGAACCAAACTTTAAAGGAGATGGCTAAGTACATGATGCATTAATGACATTTGCCTCTTATCTATTAGGTAGTTGTAGTTAATTATGCAAACTACATTTAGAACCACACACCCCATAGAACACTTGAGCATTTGACTCTAAAGGAGGCTTGGTCTAAAACCAATCCCGAAGTCTCATTTTTATGAGTCTTTGGGAGCCTTTCTTGGGCATTTATACCCAAAAAAAAAATTAAATCATGGGATAAGAAGATTAAACCTTTGATTTGTTTAGGGTATTGTGAGGACATGAGAGATTATCATCTTTTAGATCCTAACACTCATTATGTTTATATTTGAACACATGTATAGTTTGATGAGGACTTCACATCTCATGATTCCTTATATTATTTCATGCCTTATTATTATTTTGATGATTCATCACCTCCTATTGAGGATTCATTCTTCAACGATCCAACTTAGGATATTCTTGAAAAGGTTATAGAGGTTGAGGATCCTACTCACACTGATATTGCCACTATGCCTAGGTGGGATTTTAATATATTTTCTAAGGTAACACCTTTCATACATGATCTTCTACCCACTCTAAATCATCATGCACATTTTATAAATATTGGACTTTATTGTTAATCATTCTCTAGTGATCCACAATATTTTTCACAAGATCATGGGATACAAGAGTGGGATGATGCGATGACAAATGAGTATTCTTATTTAATGATGAATCATACTTAGGATATGGTATCAATTACTAAGGGAAGAAATTTGGTTAGGTGAAAGTGGATTTACCACACCAAGTATATAGCTGATGGGTCATTGACAATTATAAGGCACATCTTGTTGTAAAGAGGTTCTCGTAGGTTGAAGGTATTGATTACTCTTAGAATTTTGTGTTCATAGCCAAGATAGATTTTGTTCACCTTGTACTTTATCTTACTACATGACAAGCTTATCTAGTGTATTAGATTGATGTTAAGAATGCCTTCTTGCATGGATATTTTTAGGAGGAAATTCATATGAAGTAGCTTGTTAGGTTTGTTCATGATTATTCTCTTGTTTATAGACTTAGGAGGTCTCTTTATGGTCTCAAACGGGCCCCTCGATCTTTGTATGAGAATATGGATTCATTTATTGTCTCCACTAGATTTGTTCACTATAAATCTAATCCCATAGTGTATATCTAATGTATTGGGGAGGAAATTGTTATAGTAGTCTTGTAAGTTGATGATTTGCTTCTCACAAATATCTCCTCTTCTCAAATTTAGGCTATTCAATAAGCACTTTAAGCAGAGTTTGACATGATAGATTTTGGTATTTTAAACGTCTTCCTTGGTTTATGGGTTCCATAGTTAGATACAAGGATTTATTTAAGTTAGTAGAAGTAAACCCTTGATATTCTTCAATGTTTTTGTATAGTTGATTGCAATCCAAATCCTTCTCCTTTTTAGTCTGGAATGACTCTTACTTCCACTTGTACTACTCCACTTTGCGATCCTACATTGTATAGGTAGATGGTTGGGAGTCTTATGTATTTGAACCATACTCACCCTAAAATTTCATTTACAATTGGGTTTGTATCTATATTTGTACATACCCCTCATGTTAGTCATTTGTAGTTGCCAAAAGGATTTTATAATATCTGTAAGATACTACACTAGGGGTTCTACTCAATTGGTTGGGTATAGTGATTCATATTGGGTAGGTTCTCTTAATGATACAAATTCCACTTTTGACTACATAATTTTTCTTGCTTCTTCACCTATTTCTTAGGTGTGTAAGAAGAAACATGTTATTTCACTTTCATCCATAGAGGTTGAGTACAGGGGAATAGTTATAGCGAGTTGGTAGGTTATTTAGCTTCATTAGTTGTTGATAGAGTTTGGCTTCACATAGGATTTACCCACTATAATTTGGTGTGATAACTAGAGTACAATTCACATCTTGCAACCCAGTTGAGTAAAAATAAACCAAACACATTGAGTTACATATGCACTTCATTCATTAGCACATTTTGGATGGAGTTCTTAGCTTGGAGTACATTCTAACTTAGCAACAGGTTATAGACATCTTCAAGAAGATTTTTATATCACCTCATTTCCTTTAGTTACATGACATGCTTGGGGTTTTAAAATTTGTTCTTGGGGGGTGTTTATGAGGACACCTTCCTTATTTTATGGATACATATTTTAGATGATTACCTTATCAAGCCTAGTTATTGAGACTCATAAGGTGGATATGCCACTATTTATTTTTTGGCTATTATTAGCCCCTAACTTCACTTGGGGGGGTGTTAGAGTATGTATTTCTCATGTTTTCTAGTTATAAATAGAAATTTCATATTTTTACTAGTTTTCCTATGTGAGGATTTATCCCACATTGTTTAGTTAGCCTCTTTATTTATTTTGCCTTGCCTACTTTGCAAGGGCTTCCTATTGTACTAGCATCTCATTTTTTGAATAATCATTTGACTTGGCTTGTTTTATTTCTCATCTATTTACAAATTCATGAGTGTTGTTCTTGTTATTAAATATACAAATCTTGGCTTCTTGGAATGTTTTTACCATTCCTAATAGTATTTCAAAACTTGTATTAGCCAATGTTGGTACAAGATTTGTGATGAGTACCATAACTAAAATGATTGGTTTGACCTAATTGCATGTTTGTTTATTTCAAGTATTATGTAAAGTAACACTAGATCATTTAGTCATATCTATCAAAACCTATCTTCATCCTCAACACATAGTCAACCTAATTGATTATGTCCCATCAATTTCCTTTTCCATAGAACACAATCATTCTATTTGAGCTAGTATCTCATAGGTTGGTCTCTAGTACTTCCCCATAGAACACAATTGATTGATCTAATTATCTTTTTAAAAAAATTATATTTCACATCCTTTCAAACTCTTCTAACATGTAAAATATGTACCTCTTAGCTAATCCTATTCTATATATGTCTACCTTTTTTGCTACCTTTCACCTTTTATCTTTGATTCCAAATTCTTATTCCCAGCATCATGAAATCCCCTATAAAAAAAATTTTGACACCCTTAATCCATTTAGACAATATATGGGTTGTTATTTCCTTCATACCCTTGCTACCCAAGAGGATTCTCACTCCTGGTGCACTTTATCTCACCCCTTATCTTTGGATTACAACATGGTATAAATTACCCCAATCGATGATATTGATGGACTAGATCCATTTCACACTTCTCAAGATAATTATCTCTAAATAAAAATTATTACACTGTAGGGGAAATTAACATAAGCTTAACCAAAAACCTTATAATAAATATTTTAAATACCAACAACCTATCCCATAAAAATTCTCCACCCAACAACCCATCCCCTTGTTGTGCTCAGCACACCCTCTTTTCCTTGAAATGGGGGACCCCTTTGAAAAAATTCCATAAACCAGAGTTCTCAGGTATTTTCTTTTATTCTCTTCATCTTCACTTGAGCTAAAATCCTTGGAATATTATTTTTCCCTAATTTCCTCTATAAATAAAAATCCTTATTTATTTTTATGACTAAGGTAGTATTATTCCTTTATGGTTTAGGGTGCTAATAATGCAGGTTCACTTTTAAAGGAGGTTCCCAAAGTCTTATTCATTTTCAAGATCAATAGACTCATCACCCTTCATGATAAATCAAAATATTGATGGTAGATGAGTGGGTATTAAATGTATTATGTATTTTTTCATTTATTACTTAGTCTTTTTATGGGTTCATATGGGAAAATGGAAAAATCAAAAGGCACCATGTTGTCAAGTTGTCATAGAGGCTAATTCCCAAACCTATTAGAGATGTTAGAGCCTGAGAAAGCCTATCCTAACAAAAGGTGCCACATCACCAATTTGTTAGAGTCACTAGTCCCTAGACCTATTAGATATGTTAGAGCCTAAGAGAGCCCCAAAAAATTAATAGGTGTCATGTCACCAAGTTTTTAGTGTGGCCAATCCCTAGACATGTCAAAGATGTCAAATCCTAGGAAAACTCAGTGCAATCAGAAGGAGCCACATCACCAAGTTGTCAAAATAGCCAATCCCTAGACCTATCTGATATGTCAGAGCTCAAGAGAGCTTAACCCAATTAGAAGGTGAAATATTTCCAAGTTATTAGAGTGGATAGTTTTCTAACCTATTAAAATTGTTAGAGCTCAAGAGAGCCTAACCTAATTAGAAAGTGTTATGTAATGCATTAAGGTATATGAAATGGTGGCAAACTAAGGCCCTAAAATGGTCATAATGGGATGTATATTGAGCCTAAGAACCAATCAGAGTGTGTCACATGTCCTTGAGTGACACATTACCATTATTAAGGGTATGACAAAGAGTATGAAGCCATGCCTAAGTTCCAAACATTAGAATGAGGATTAATAAACATATGAGACATGGAATAATGTGGGGTTAATCAGGAAGCCTCTAAGATATGTCACCATGTGCCTACTACATATTAGGAATTAATGAAATAGAAATTTGGGCTTGATTGGATAGTTTTAAAACATCCCATTACCATTGCTAAATCTAGTTGGTGGTGGAAGATTCTGGGCTCTAAATTTAAATCTAGATTTATAAATAAAGAGGGGATATCTAGCCACAAAATCAAATTTTAATTTGTATCAAGTGAGCTGCCAAACACCATTAATATAGGAGAATGAGTGCATATGTTTATAGATTCCTAAATAAATCCCATTAATGATTACTACTACATACCTTTGATAACACTCCAACTATTAGCTTTCCAATTCTCATAGATTACCCCTATTTTTAATACTTCCTACGATCAGAGACTTAATGTTACCCCTCCATCATGCTATAATGACCACATCCTAGTTGAACCCAAAGGTTGAGTCCAAGCTTCGAGATACACTATTATTGGATGAATTGACCAAGTTCAATCACTATAATGATATGTTCAAAACAATTCAATATTATGTTCAAAGACTCAAGCTCTAATGATGATAAGTGAGAAGAAATCAAATATGCCCTTTAGGCCTATAATAAAAGTGGACTTATAGGGTAGTGACCAAATTGAAGCCATTTCCTTGCACTAACTTGTTCAACAACTTCCTTGTCACCACCATATGAGTGCATATGTGGTCCATGATTGGATTTTCTCAACCAAATATTAGCACCAAATCATTCATATCTCTAAGAATTCCTATAAGGCATATTACTCACAAATTTTCAACTTTGGGTATGATGTTAATGGTAGTTGGGTAGGACTCCTTCACCACAAGGAGAGATAAACTCCAATATTGGGATCCCAAGGAGATGATCAGAGCTTACATGGTGAGGTATTTGGCCCACCTTAATATAAAATACAATCATAAAATGGAGGATGATAATGAGATATACTTAGATGCTATCAAAGACAAGAAGTTATTTTCCTAGATCATAATAAAGAATAAGAAAAATAAAGGAAAGAAGGTCTACATAGGCCCATCTACTTCCCCTCCATACCCTAATCACTCCATGGATGATATAACTTTGACTTATCCCACTATCTCTAAGAGGATTTGTAGGTTATTCTACCACCTTCTCCTCCTTATGCTCCAGTTCCAAATCCATCTCCACCTCCTCGAGTAGCTCCTTATCCTTATGTCATAGTTTCACCTCCTTTAGTCACTCCTTGCACCCTAGCTCCATCTATACCTCCTCTAATAGATCTAATAGTTCATCTACAACTAAGATAGACCTATGTTACTTAGTAGTAGGCATCATAGGCATAGGAAACTCAAACACGAGTACCTTAACCCTAGGTTATACAAACCCTAAGGTTTGACATGAACAATGGTCTAGAGATGAGCCCAAAACAAGGCTTTTAATAGGCACCAATATAGGTTCCACCCCTGACATTTCCCATTTCGTCCATCTCCCTTTTTCCCCTCACTCCCACCATTTTTAACCTCGTAATCATGATAACCATAAGTTCCACTTCATTTCACAAGCTCCCCAAGTGGTACCCCCTCTTTTCCCCATTACACCCTCTCCATAATTTACCAAGGTACCTTTAGCTTTGGTCTTCTTGAGCATCCTTACCTATTTTTCTACTTTTCCCCATCCAATCCATAACCTAAAACCTTCCCAATGCCTTATTTAGGCTTGCTTTTAATCCAGGTACCATCATGCACATCTTCATTATCAAGCATGGAAATAACCATCAAGAGTGTACCTCCAATGGAAGGAACTATCCTAGTACCCCCTTTAGTCATATTCATTCCTCCCTTGATAGTTATAGTTATTCCACTATAAACCCCCATAGCTCCTTCTATTCAATCTATTCCTTCTACCAAAACATTTAGAGTCGATCCAGGTAAGAGGCCTAACAAAAATAATAAGGTAGATCACAATCTAGATTTAGTTGAAATGCCTTCCAATCCAATTCAACCTCCTCTTCTAACCTCAATGGTTTTTTCAACCCCATCTACAACACCTCAACTCATTACTCCCTGACCCTCTTTTTTCATTACCCTAGGCACCCTGAGATTTGGATTCAACCATTCAATCTCTTCCCTTATATTGAATTCCCCTCTCTCAAGAATATTTTCCCCTGAGGTGGGCATGACCTAGAAGTAGTGGTAGGCATAGATGTTCCCATGATCCTCCCCTTTTTTCCTCCTTCCTTTCACTCCCAAGCCCCCTCCTTATCTAGTGCTTTCCTTGTTCACCCCTTCCACTTCCTCCATTTTCCCTCCCCCTCATTCATTTCCCTTCACCACCATCTCATCCACCCCTCCTACACCTCTTACAATGTAGGTAATAGTCCCAAGGTTGTAGGTACTAGAGATCACCATCTAGGGTAATGTGAACATTTAATAGAGATTCGATTGAGCTTTAAGGAGCATAAATAGGACATTAATAGAGTGGTTCATCTAGGAGGGCTTCTTAATGGTTTCACAAACACAATAGGATCTATTATACCTCACTAAGGTGAGGACTTCCACTAAGGAAGAAAGCATGGTGGAGTATCCTCTCTCCATTCTCTATAAAATTCATGATATGTTAGAGAAGCTCCTCAAGGATATGCAAACCTAGGTGAAGAGGGCCTTCCATATTAGGATGATTTGAAAGGTCAAGGATTCCCTCTTAGTACTCTTCTTACTTATTGATAAGGTAGTGAAAAAATTGGCTGAGACCAATGTGCTTATCTAGTAGACTCATGCTTACTTGGAGAGGATTTTGGAGATAGATGAAAAGTGTAGGAAGCTATTAGTGGTAATTAACAAAGGCATGTTCTTAGAAGTGAAACTAATTCCAACCTCAAATTTAGATTTATATTAGACATATGGGGGGAAAATGAAGTTGACTATGGAGGAATGCTCGTACTATAACTAGACCTTTGGATGAGGTAGGAAGAAAATATTGACCTACTTTAAAGAAGTGAATATTTTTGTGTGCTTCCACCTAGATGGCACCCTAATAGACAAGGGAAAATTTAGATTCCACTTGGGTCAATTTGAATAGGTAATGAGGTAAAAGGTGCCCAAAGCAAACAATAAAGGGGCCCAATTAGTTTAGGAGATATCAACACATTCCATAATGAGCGTCACCTAGGTTTTCAAGGTCTAGGTGTCAATAGAAGTACCCTTCCATCTATCAAAGGCTAGTGACTCAAGATAAGGTTATATTTTAGGATCCCCCAATTAACCTTGATAATTTGGACATGTAATTTTACCTTATGGTAGTCATATTGGAGGTTAGAGAACAAGATCATAGTAGTTGGGAACTAGACCTTTGTAACTACCTCTGTGTATCAACTAAGTGGTCCTTTATAGATCATTTTGTGGGTTTAAGAGGATTTTATTTGTTTTGAATTTTAAATTATGGTTTTAACTATCATGAGTGTCCATCATGTCCTTGGATGGGAATATCATGATATTTGGATGTGAATTCCATCCTCATCTATATAAGTTAAATCCATATTATAATTTAGGGGTTGACTAAAAACTTGCTCAAAAATTTTGTCAAATTATATCTAGGGTTTGACCTACATTTTACTTCATCCCTTTAGACTGTAGAGTTATCCAACATTAATTATTTTAATATCACCAAATTTTTTAATGAATACAATTCCTATTTATCTAAAGGTTTTATTATGCATCTCAATTATTTTTCATCTCCTTTTTTGAATGCTTGTCAATGCTAGATTAATTAGACTGATACTTTTATACTTCATGTGTTTTATGGTTATGATGTGATTGGATTTTATAATCATAGTGTGAGATATCTCATTTCTCTTTTATAGTATTTTTTTTAATATGTTAATCAAAAAAATACTATTGGGTGTTTATGTGTAGTTTACTATAAACTCCTAGTAATTATATTCAGTGAGGGCTCATATTTGAAGCATACTTCCATGTTTCCTCAAAATCTTTCCACCATGTGTTCATGGAGGTATAAATTTAGTGAAACTCAATATATAATGGTATAACTATGACAAGGGCACTTGGTCTAATGATCAATGCATTTAATTCATTCTAAACCTAGAGGATCTCTTTTCTGCCTTACTCTCCTCTCTCTTTTTGTGTTTATTTGTTGATATTGAACTATCATCTCCCCTTGTATTTGTAAATAGATAAGCATAAGACCTGAGCTCCCATAACAATATTTAATAATTATATCTATGCACAAGAACTTCATATTGAATTTATAGTGGTGATACTACATCTCTTGGAGACTATTCACACAGACTCTAGTTATGAATTAAAATATCCATAATCATGCCATGGGCTGATCTTAGATTAGTCTTAAAATGGAGGATGAAATTCCATAGTTTCCCCCATCTTACCTTTTAGGGAATACCCAATATCATGGGTATTTCATGAACTAGGAGTTTAGAGGGAACAATAACTAGCACTAGAAGGAGGACCTGATCAAATATTTCAAGCTTGTCATTAATTTTATGAGTGTGTTGGTATTATGCTTAATTATAATAATGTAATAACCACTGTTTAGTTGTGAATCATCTCAAAGACTATTTCACCTATTCCCAGGGCTAGGTCCCATCATAGTTGATTGGTAATTTTCCCTTGCATTTCCACAAGGGAAAATTATTAAACAACTATGATAATTACCAATCAATTTATCCCTGCAACCTCTCCCAAATTTTGAACCTAAGATGGCTTAGTTAGATGGTTCTTCTATTAATGTCATAGGATTTTTCCACGATTTACATAGAAACCTTGAGAGGTATCTTCTCCATTTCACCCTAAGCATAGTATAAATTATGGAAGAGCACATAACTTCCTATAAAATTTCCCTAACACTTTTAAATGTAGAACATGAGGATGTTCCATGTAGGCTTTTCCCCTTCACACTAATGGACTTAGAATGTGATTAGTTCTTCAACCTTCTTAAAGACTATAAGGAAATTACTTAGATGTTCACATAGAATAATTATATATTGTATAGAAGAATCAAAGATATGAGATCACATGGTAATAATTGATAGCAGAGTAGAATACTAGATAATATAGCAGAGCCACTTTGAGGGTGAAACCTCCACACAAAAAAATAAGAGAAGAATACTTAATATGATTATCAAATACTAAACACTACCTCCTATATATATTCTACCTATCCATGGTTATTCCATAGGTTGACCTAACTAAGAAAATAAAGAAATATAGCAAGAGTATAAAAGAAGTAAGTAAACCACAACTCGACCACATATATCCCTAGACACACCATATGTTAAGGGCATAACATGCCCATCCCCTTTAAATAATGTTATCCTCAACATTGAATTAAATCTAAATATTACTACACAAAGGATTCATCCTCCCAATTGGCACCTTCACATGGTAGATTCTTCCATTTGATCAGATACTCCTTAATTATTCTAGACCACAGTTACTTAGTATGCATTTGAAGGATTGCATTAGGATTAATAATAACTCTCCCTTCCTCACCTAATTTTGGTAACTCAGATTGAGTAGTAACTTTGTGTCCAGTGACTTTCTTTAGGCATGATACATGAAATATTGGATGTGTGCATGTGGATGAAGTAAACTCTAACTTGTAGGCCACACTACAAATATCATAAAAGATATGATAAGGCCCATAATACTTAGGGGACAACTTGTTATCTTTTTTGTTGTTTCAAGGACATATGCCTATATGGTTACAACTAAACAAAGACCCAATCACCAATGTCAAAATTCCTCTCACTCTTATGTTTATCTTCTTGTTGCTTCATATAATTTTGGGCCATGGCTAAATTTTCATGTAAACTTACAAGGACCTCTTGTTGATCATGAATATGTTCCTCAACTGCACGAACCTTAGGATGGACCTTGCAAGGACCTCTTGTTGATAATTCACAACAACCATGATAACATTTTTACCATTAGATATTGGCAACCCTATAATTAAATCCATAGACACCTCTTCCTAATCTAGCTAGGAATGGATAAAGGCTACAAAAGACCTAGGGTTTTGATAGTTTCACCTTTATTTTGTTGACAGATCATACATTTAGCTACATATATCTATAAATCCCCCTTGAATCCTTCCAAAATAAATCATGCTTGATTCTATGATAGGTTTTTAAAAATTTTGAATAACCCCCAAGTAGAGTTGCAAGAAGTTCCTGAAGGATTTTCAATTTGAGAAGAGAATTCTTATATAGTATAATCTGTCTTTATACCATATTGCATTAGGATACATGTGAATTTTTCAAATCCACCCAAACCCTACTAAATATTCTAAATTAAATAATGGGTAGAATTATAATTTTCCCATTCTAATCTTCCTTCCTCTAGCTAATCTTCCTGCCAAATGGTCATGGCACATAGTAATGCCTCAACTAATTCATCCCTCCTAGATAGTGCATCTACCACCACATTTTCCTTACCTTTCTTGTAGAATATTTCAAAATGATAGCCTAACATCTTAGTTACCCATATATTTTATTATTTTGATGACAACCATTATTCCAAAAAACATTTGAGACTATCATGATCAATCTTTACCTAAAAGTGATGTCCCATCAAATAAGGTCTCCATTGTTTGATTGGATGCAAAATGGCCATCATTTCTTTCTCATAGATGGGCTTGAGCCAATTTTTACCCTTCACTTGGTAAATTTCAAATGCAAGTGGTCTTCTTTCTTACATGAGCATAACACCCATACCATATCCATATGCATCACATTCAACCACAAAAGTCTTAGAAAAATTAGGAGTGCCCAATATTGGAGTGGTGCACATAGCCAATTTCAGTTATTCAAATGCATTGGTATCTATATTAGTCCATTGGAAGGAGTCTTTATTTAAAAAAGAGGTGAGTGGGGCTGAAATGCTACCATAATTTTTGGCAAACCTATTATAGTAACCAGTTAGCCCCAAAAATACCCTTAGTTACTTGAGTGTCTTAGGAAGTAGCTAGTCCACCATTGCTTGGATTTTTTTAGGATCTACTTGCACTCTTTCATGTGAAACCATATGACCCAAATAATCAACCTCACGAGCTCCAAAACTACATTTGGAAGGTTTGGCATACAACTAATGTTGTTCCAAAATTAAGAGTACCTATTTCACATATTGTAAATGGTCTTCCTAATTTTTACTATAAATGAGGATATCAAAAAAAAAAACTAGAACAAAATTCCTCAAAATTCCATAAAAATAGTGTTCATAAAACTTTGAAAGGTAGATGGTGCATTTTTTAGACCAAAAGGCATAACCATAAACTCATAATGGACATCATGAGTTTTGAAAGCTATTTTGGTTATATATTCATCACAGATCTGGATTTGATAATACCCAAAATGTAGATCTAACTTAATAAAATAAAGAGCACCATTCAATTCATCTAGTAAAATCATCAATGACAAGTGTTGGGGATCAACCAACAAACTTGATTACTTTTATGTAAGCAACTAAACATGGAATTAAACCAGAATAATAAGTAACTAGAATCAGAAATAGCAAAGAATAAGATATACAAGAAACCACCCTGAAAACTTGTATTAAACTCTTCCAGAAGGAAATATAATGAAGAAAATCACACTTTCTTCTCACACCTCTCAGATGTACAGATCTATTTCCCTCAAGAGTTTACAATCAATTCCAATAACCTAGATTGATACACATACAATAAATGTCTTGTATTGTTCTTTCTTACACACAAGCTATGAAGATCTATCCCTATTATATAAGATTAGGGATCATGAGCAATGCATTCACAACCATTAGATACACCTCCTAATCAAAGGCTTAAAATAGTCCTACAAAAAATAGAAACATGGACTCAATACCAACAGTTAATCTAATCATGCAAATAATCTATTCATCCACAAAAATAGAATTTCTGGATGCACAGGTGACTGACGTTGATCCCTGCCTATCTGCACATGACTGACATCGACCGATCTATAACTGATGTCGACAGCTACTGGTCGACTCCTTGCCATCGTTGGCAACTGTGTAAATCTACCAACTTCAGCATCTGTTCATCTGATGAAGATTTTAGCTCCACACTTTAACAATCTCCCACTTGGAGATAAATAGTTACACCAATACCTATACAACAACATCTTCTAGTTTCTCCATCTTCAAACTCAATCTTGAAGACCAACAAAAATTGAACGAAGATTCAACTTCTCCTTTGTTATCGGCTTTGTTCACATATCAGTAGGGTTCTTATCTTTATGGATCTTCTCTAGCTTCAACTCACCATCCTCCAATACCTGTCTAATGAAGTGGTACCTAAGATGTATATGCTTGGTTCTTGAATGAAAGGCTGAATTCTTAGCCAAATGAATTGCACTTTGACTATCACTGTATAATTTGCAACTCTCTTGCTCCTTTCCTAGCTCTTCCATGAACCGTGTCATCCATATCATCTCTTTGCTAGCCTCTGTGACTGCAATGTATTATGCCTATGTAGTAGACAAGGCAACACCCTTCTACAACTTTAAAATCTAGCTAACTGCCATTCCACCAACAGTGAAAACATATCTTGTGGTGCTTCTTCTGCCATCCAAGTCACCTACCATATCTGAACCTACATAACCATGTAGAGAAATGTTTGACCCACCATAGCATAAATGCCTACTATTGGTCCCTCTCAGATATCTGAGAATCCACTGGACTACTTTCCAGTGCTCCTTCCCTAGATTGGCCATATACTTACTGACAACTCCCACTGCTTGGGCAATATCCAGTCTAGTACATACCACTGCATACATTAAGCTCCTAACTGCAGAAGCATATGGAACTCTACTCATGTACTCTACCTCATCATGTGAATTAGAACACTATTCTTTGCTCAACTTGAAGTGTCCAGCCATAGGTGTACTCATCAGTTTTGCATCCTACATATTAAACCTCTCCAACACCTTCTTTACATAATCCTCTTGAGACAAAATCAACCTGTGATTTTTCTTGTCTCTCTTAATACTCATGCCAAGGATTTTCTTTTCTGCTCCCAAATCCTTTATGACAAATGTGTGAGCTAATTTCATTTTAAGCTCAGAGATATCCTACATGTGTGAACCTACAACTAGCATATCATCTACATACAGCAATAGGATAATATATCTATCATTATCCAATCTCTTAAAATAAACACAATGGTTAGATTGACATCTACTGAAGCCATGCTCAGTCATAAACCTATCAAATTTCAAATACCATTGTCTAGGAGCTTGCTTAAGACCATATAAGCTCTTCTTCAACCTACACACAAGCTTCTCCTTACCCTTGACCTCAAATCCTTCTGGCTGATCCATATATATTTTTTCATCCAAATCTCCATGAAGAAATGTTGTCTTAACATCAAGCTGCTCAAGATGCAAATCCTCAATAGCAACTAAAGACAATACAGTCTGAATAGAAGTCATTTTTACTATAGGAGAAAAAATTTCACCAAAATTTTTGGGTTTTTACCTGCATTACTTCATCAAAACTCTTTGGTTCTCCACTACCAGTGAGCAATAAATAGAATAATGAAGGGGAATATCAAATTAGAGGTTTACTTACCCTTTTTGACCTCCTGATGGGCATCTGAGACTCATTCTCAACTTGTTGTCCACCCAAATTCTCTGACAGTGACTGACCTCAGTCACCTCCAGGCCTATAACTGACTGACATCAGTTCTATATGATCGACGCCGATTCCTTCCTGACCGACGTCGGTCACTATCTGACCGATGTCAGTTCTTGTATTGCCAACATCAGTTCCTTCCTAACTGATGTCGATCACTGTCTGACCGACATCAGTTCTTGTATTGTCGATGTTGATTCCTTCCTAACTGGCGTTGGTCTCTGTGTTTTCCTATCTGTGATTATTCTTTCTTGTGAGCTCATTTTGGATCGTCACCTCGTCCAAATCTTCATGGCCCTGCTCAGAACTCTTTAGCTTCTTGAGCTAATCACTATACATCACTTTTTCATTGAAAACAACATCACGGCTCCTAATTATTTTATTAGTTCCTAAATTCCAAAACTAGAATCTAAAATCTCTAGAGCCATAACCAATAAATGTGCACCTCATAGACTTAGCATCCAGCTTCTTTCTATTTTCCTTATCAACGTGCACAAAAGCTTCAAAACCAAAAACTCTGAGAAATGAAAGATCTACATTTTTACTTATCCATGCCTCTTCTAGAATTCCACCATCCAGAGCTATAGAGGGTCCTTTATTAATCAAGTAAACTATAGTATCTACAGCTTTTACCCAAAATTATAAGGGCAAACTAGCATGCAATCTCATACTCCGTACACACTCTAATATTGTTCTATTCATCCTTTCAACAACTCCATTTTACTGAAGTGTCCTTGGAACCATCCTTTACCTGCATATTCTATTCACATAATAATACCAGTTGAACTTATAGCTATAAAACTCACCACCATTGTCAAATCTAAGACACTTCAATCTCATACCTATTTCATTCTCAACCTAAGCTTTCCAAATCTTAAAAGTGTTAAAAACATCATATTTCTTCTTTATGCAATAGACCCATACCTTTCTTATAGCATCATCAATGAAAGTAACATAATACTGTGATCCTCTGATAGAAGCTACCTAAGCTGGTCCCCACACGTCTGTGTGAACAAGCTCCAACTTGTGCTTCCTCATTGTTGACCCAATTTTGATAAATCTTACTCTCTTCTATTTTCTAAAAACACAATGCTCACAGAAATCTAGATCTATGCTTTTCAAATCTGAAAGCTTACCTTTTGACTTAAGAATAGTCATTCCCTTCTCACTCATGTGGCCGAGCCTATAGTGCCACAACTTTGCATCCACATCTGAAGTAGATAATACAGAAGGAGAATAATCAGTAATACAATTACATAAATAGAGAGAACCTACTCTCTTACCTCTGACTAATACAAGTGCTCCCTTGGTAACCTTCCAAGATTCAGCTGTGAGAGTTACTGTGCAACCCTCATCACCCAACTTTCTTACTTAAATTAGATTCCGCTTCAGGGCTGGGACATGCATGACATCCTTCAACACCCATGTGTTGCCATTCTACAATTTTAGTTGCACTTTTCCTTTGTCAACAATTTTACAAGGCTCATCATCCCCTAAATAAACTTTTCCAAAATCTCCCTGGATATAATCATTAAAAAATTCTCTATTTAGGGTAGCATGGAAAGAGGCCCCAGAATCTAAAACCCAAGATTCTATTTTATTGTGCAAATAAAGTGAAATAGCATCTTGTGCAACAATACCTGCAACTTTTGCTTCTTCATTACCTTCATGCTGATTCTCTTCATTAACCTTCAACCAGCAATCTTTCTTTGCATGTCCTCTCTTTCCACAATTCCAGCAGGTTATCTTTCTTTTTCCATTTCTAGATTTGGATCTATTGCTCATCTTTGACTTAGACCTTGATCTCCCTTGCTTCCTCTTCTCTCTTTACCTTCCCCTGCTTTCAATACTTAAAGCATTACCTGATGTTTCCCCTGTGCTTTTCCTGCGAGTTTCTTCATTCAAGATTACACTAACAACATCATCTACTTTCAAGATATTTGTAGCAGATGCAGTATTACTAACTGCCATTACTAAATTATGCCAAATTTTAGGTAAAGAGCATAATATTAAAAGAGCCTTAATTTCATCATCAAAAACTATTTTGACTAAATTTAATTGATTTACAATTCCATGGAAATCATTAATATGATTAGATACAGATCCACCTTCCTACATTTGCAAATTAAATAACTGCTTCATAAGATATACCTTATTTGAAGCTAAGGGTTTTTCATATAAATTTGCTAAAGTAGTCATTAACTCTACCATTGTCTTTGCCTGTGACAAGTTAGAAATCATAGTAGATGCCAGACTCAATATTATAGATCCAAGAGCCTTTCTATCAAGAACTTCCCATTTTTCATCTTCCATATCTATGGGCTTTCTATCAACCCCACCCAACTGTAAATATAGATCTTTCTGATACAGATAATATTCTATCTGCATCCTCCATAATTGGTAATTCTTGCCATTAAGCTTTTCCATTCTCAGTTTACTTTCTTGTGCCATTACTCTATTCCCACTCAAATATAAACCCCTGTGAGTGACCTGTAATCAATACACACTAAACAGATCTAAAACCACCTGTTAGTGAACCTGAGCTTTGATACCACTTGTTGGGGATCAACCAACAAACTTGATTACTTTTATGTAAGCAACTAAACATGGAATTAAACCAGAATAATAAGTAACTAGAATCAGAGATATCAAAAAATAAGAGATACAAGAAACCACCCTGAAAACTTGTATTAAACTCTTCCAGAAGGAAATACAACGAAGAAAATCACACTTTCTTCTCACACCCCTCAGATGTACAGATCTATTTCAGTCAAGAGTTTATAATCAATTCCAACAACTTGGATTGATACACATATACAATAAATGTCTTATACTGTTCTTTCTTACACACAAGCTATGAAGATCTATCCCTATTATATAAGATTAGGGATCATGAGCAATGAATTCACAACCATTAGATACACCTCCTAATCAAAGGCTTAAAATAGTCCTACCAAAAATAGAAACGCAGACTCAATACCAACAGTTAATCTAATCATGCAAATAATTTGTTCATCCACAAAAATAGAATTTTTGGATTCACAGGTGACCAACATCGGTCCCTACCTATCTGCACATGACCGACGTCGACTAATCTATAACTGACATTGGCAGCTACTAGTCAACTCCTTGTCGTCATCGATGACTGTGTAAATCCAGCATCCGCTCATCTAGTGAAGCTTTTAGCTCCACACTTTAACAACAAGAATAAGAAACTTATCTTTGATTGTGTACTTGTTGAGCTCTCTATATTCAAGACACATCTACCAAGTATCATATTTATTTCTCACCATGACAATTGGTGAAGAATATTGACTTTGGCTATGGTGAATGACTCCTACATCCAACATCTCTTGTACCATATTTTTAATTTCACTTTTTTGGGCATAGGGATACCTATATGGCCTGATGTTAGGTGGTGTACTACCAAGAATAATTTTGATGGCATGTTAATGAATGAAACTAGGTGGAATTCCTTTCGACATGTCACCAAAAATAGCAAAATGTGTGTCAATCACTTGTAGATTAGGAGGTATAGATGGCTGAGTTGCCTGGACTTCAATGAAAAACAAGCAAACCTAAAATCCTTTAACATAGTTTTGGAGAATTTTGGTCATTAAATGAGATCTAATAAGTTGTGTATATTTACTTTAAAATCCCCTTAACTCAAGTGTCCTTTCTTCAAAACTAAATCACATGAATAATGCTTAGAAATTCATCTCAATAGTACCCAAAGTGGTCAGTCATTATACTCCCAAAACAATGTCATCTCTACCCATGGGAATAGCAAACATGAGATAATCTAGTAGGTAGTCCTCCATGACCACATTATTGCCATGAAATTTTTATGAATAGAAAATAGTACCACCATCTAAAATCATGACCTAAAATTCTAGCATGGGATAAATGAAATAGTTCAAATGAGCAGCCAACTTACTATTGATGAAGTTGTGTGTACACTCAGAATTAATCAAAATAGTGACCTTTTATTTCTTAAGGAAACCCACCAATTTAAAATCTTTGGGAGTACTAATACTTTAAAGATAATGATAAGAAATATTAGGATAAGAGTCTTCATATTCTTCCTCAAGGCCTTTTACTTCTTCACCAATTACCTCCTCATCATCTGCATCCTCATTTGCACCTTTGATGTAAAACAACTTCTTTTCATCATAATGATGTCCTTTACTCGATTTTATGTCATACCGATAACATAACCCTTTGCATTTCTTTTCTGTAATGTGTTAAGGTGTCAATCTGGTGGGTTGAGGAAAAGATGGTATTAGAAAGGTGTGATCATGAACAAAAGTGAAAGTTTTCCATTTGACCATCTCTTTTTCTTCTATCATGTGTGTCTTTGGGATAGCCTTTGATATAGATGAGGGATTAAACATTTGAACCTCTAATTATATGTTATCTTTGACTCCACCCAAAAAAATATCAGTCAAATTTGCCTCATTGATGATTTCCACTAGTAAGGATAGATTCTAAAATTGATGAATATAATCATGCATAGTTCCTATTTGATGTAGTTTAGCTAACTAAATGAAGTAGTTCTCAGAGACATTATTTTGATAATGAGCCAGAAACTCATTAATGAAAATAGACCATGTAATAATAGCACCATTATTTTTATTTTGAGCACACAACCAATGATACCAAATGAATTGCTCAAGTTCTAGACATAGAGACACCACTATCATCTTTTAAGAACTAATATTTTGGTGAAGATCAAATAAATTATCAATTTGGGTAATCTAAGTGAGATAATCCTTACCATAAAACTTATGAATGTCCACTTTTGGCAACATTAGTTTCACACCAGGATTGGAGCTATTAGTTTTGAGAAGAGGAGGACCCAAATGATGAGGTGGAGGGTTATTTGTCTGTAACTGAGATGAAATGGCAACTATTTACACAATGATTTGATGAAATTAAGTGTGTACCACATTAATCTCTTTGTGCATCAATGAATCATTAGTTTGAACTATAGCAAAGTCATCCTACCACACCAAGCACTTTATGTTATCCTAAAGTTAAGAAATCATCATATCTAAAATCCTATATTCCATATCATCCCTAGAATAAGTCTTAGGAGTTCATTACCCCCTTTTTCCCCCAAGTAGTAGTACCTACCATGCACAAAACCTATCAGTATTTTTACCCCAAAAAAATTGTACCAAGATATGGTACCATTATGATCACCTCAACAAGACAAATCCAATGATTGATTCTACGTACTAAGGTGAAAATTTTTAGCACAAAAATGTGTACCAACAGAGTATACCATTATGATCATCTCATCAAGACAAATCTGAAGACTGTAAATGTGCAAAGGGAATTTTTTTTCAAAAAAGTGTTTGGAACAATATTATGCTAATAGAAAAATTAATTCTTCCTAGATTACAATTTATGTTTTTTCACTCCTACTTGTAGAAGTCGTGCCTCACCAAATTTGAAAAAAAATGTCACAAGAAACTTACCCAAATCAAATATCTAATACCACTTGTAAGGAAATTATTTAGACGTTTACATAGAATAATTATATATCACATAGAATAATCAAATATAAGAGATCACATGACAATAATTGATAGCAAAGCAAAAAAAACTAGATAATATAGTAGAGCCACTTTGAGGGGTAAACCTCTACAATAATGAAATAAGAGAAAAATACTTAATATGATGATCAAAGACTAACCACTACCTCCTATATATAGTCTACTTAGCCATGGTTATTCCATAGGCTAAACTAACTAAGAATAGAGAGAAATATATCAAGAATATAAAAGAGGTTCGTAAGCCACAACTCAGCCACACATATCCCTAGACATGCCAAAGGTTAAGAGCATAGAAAAGACTCTATCTTGAGTTGGGACCATTTTAGTACTACTTTTCTTTCCCAATTCGGGCACGTGATAGACCCAAGTGTCTTATACTAGTAGTTTTATTATAATAAAAGGGATCCTAATGAGCCTATTAGGAACTTTAATGCTAGGTTTCTAAATATGTATAGCTGAGTCACTGTGCTTTATCAACCTAACCCTCAACTAGTGATCAAAATGTATAATAATGTGTTAGACCCTTGGATATCCATATTCCTAAGTAGAGATGCAATCATAGTATATCTATCATCAACTTATGCATAGGACATCAATGTAGATAAGAAGCTAAGCCCTCAAGGTCACATAATGACCCCCACTCCCAATGTGCTACCACAGATGCCTACATTGAGCTTCTTACCCAATGCTAATTAAAATTCCCTAATGCTTTAGTTGCTCTATTAAATGCATCAACTCTCACTAGGTCATCCCACTTCAAATTAACAACTAGGTTTCCTTAACCTAGGTGGATATAAATTGACCCGTCAGACACAACACAAGGTAATACTAGAAGTAGATAACAATACCCAAACCACACGTCAAGAGTCCATTAAGAATGAGTTATATTCAATTCAATAGTAGGTATAAAAACTTAATAATGATTTACTTGGGATACAGAGGTAGGTAAGTAATTATAATGCATAAAGTTACAAAAAAAAATCACATATCAAATACCAAGTAAGAACCATAATCATCCTCACAATCCCTTATAACCATCACCCACTAGGATTCCTAAAATTAATATCTTCGATATAGGCTTACCTAATTGGTCTCAAGTTCATAACATAACATCCCATGGGGAACTTGACTACAAGGAATTTGGTTCTACTTTTGATATCTTTTATAAGGAAATGGAATAATATGAGGTGGTCCCCAATCATCCTGAATCCTCCAACTTAAGTAAAGGCCCTATTACTACTATGGTGTTAAAAACCATGAATTTACCTAGCCAAGAAGAAAATGAGCTAGAGGAGGGTATTAGTGAGGTTCAAGCATTTTAAAAAAATTATAGGAGAAACAAAACCCTTAATAATATGCAATAATAATAACCATTTACTACCTCAATTCCCCCTAATTATGGTGCAATGCCACTAGACCAAAATTTTAGGAATGATCCTCGATCTCCAAGACCTCAAAAACCTAAGGCACCTATAGAAACCCCACTAGTATAAACTAAAGGGGGTTATAACATAGTAGAAGATATGAAAAATATCAAGGCCAACATTACACTTCATGAGATTGCCAAAATCATAGAGTAATGAGATCTCCTACTAAAATCCTTTACTAAAAGGCTGACCCCCCACAAAGTGAACCAAAACCAAGAGCATCACATACCAATGTGTTTATTCACAAAAATAAGATGGAGGTGCATCCTTTTCTCTTAACCATCAAGTTATTTGGAAAGAATATACATAACTACTTAGTATATTTAGGAGACTCAGCCAATGTGATGTCAATAAGCATATGTGAGAGGCTCAGGTTGGTCCATATTAAGTCAGACAAGGTAGTGGTCTAGCTAGACAAGTCAAAATTAAAATTGATATTTGAATTGCTCAATGTCCAAATCTAATTGGAATCTGAGCCTAGGATTCATCACTTCATATACATTCAAGTAGTGGATATTCCTGAAACTTATGGCATGCTCCTCAATAGAGATTGGTCTAAAGCCCTAAATAGGTATATGGCCACAAATTTCTCGCACATGTGGTTTATATGGAGGGAAGTAGATAACCAAATATGGTTAGATATATATCCCTACATGAAATACTTGATAACTTAGTACAAAACCATAAATTATAAGGTAAAATATTTTACTCAAACCTAAGCATCTACACAATGAGCACAAATCCATAAAAAGGTCAAATTAGTCACAACCCAGACCTGCTTGCCCTATGGTATCTTTATATAGATGTGGATCATTCTAAACAAGGTAATGGGGCTAGTGTTCTAATTATATATCCCCTATGGATAAAGCATTTACCATCATATAGGTTATAATTTCCTTACAAAAAAAACCTAGTAGAGTATGAATCTCTAAACCAGGATTGTAATTTACATTGAAATATAAGGAAAATAAACAAAGAGTATTTAGTGACTCTAAGATGGTGGTAAAACATATTAAGACTAAATTTAAATGCAATATATCATACCTCAAGAGGTATAAGCATAGGGATTGGGACCTAATAGAGGTGTTTAGTGTGTTTAATATCATCTCTATCCCTCTGAAGGAAAATTGAGTAGCTGAATCACTAGCATCTACACTAGAAAACCTAAATCCCTTGGATGCCACTAAGTTACAAGAGTTATATATGGAACTCATCCCATTTCCCTCTATCTCAGATAATGTGATAAAATTTTAGGTCTTTAAGGATGACCGAAAGATCATCCAATTTATCAACAATAAGGGAATATTTGAGACCTAAGATATAGATGAGAAAGGCATAGACAACCTTAGGGATGAGATAGATAAAGATGAGATCATGAATATTCATGGGAACTAGATCCTAAATGGGAATGATGTCATTAGAGAGACCATCTAAACTTTAGACCCCACCTTCCAAGTGAAAAAATCCAAGATTGAGGACCAAAGGTGCCAAGTCATCAACCTCAACCCAATAGAAAATCCTCAGATTGTTAAGGTGGTTCTAGAATATACATACCACAAATTGGAATAGTTGTGAAGGTTACTACTAACATATAAATATGTGATTTCCTAAGCCTATGGGCACTTTAAGGTCTTTGAATTGAGAGTGATCATTGACACTATCCCCTTAAAACCTAGTCAACAAACCTTTAGGCAAAGAGAGAGTCTCATAAACCCAATCATGGGGCATTTAATACACTATGAATTTCATAATTTACTTATAATAGGGATAATTTTCTTGGTCTACCACTCTACTTGGGTGGCCAACCTATTGCCTATGTGGGAGAAGAATGAATAAATTCGCTTGTGTGTGGAATTTTAAAACTTGAATAGAGCCTCAGATAAATATAATAAACCATTACCTTCCCTTGATGAGGTGATCTAAATGGTGAGTGTGTCTCAAAGGATGTCCTTTTCATATGGCTCCTTCAGATATAACCAAGTCTTGTTCAACCTTGAAGATAGGACTAAGACTATGTTCACCACCAAGTGGGGCACATCTAATTATAAATTAATTCCCTTCAGATTAGTCAATGCTAGTGCCATTTTACAAAGGGAAATGGAATTCACTTTTTAATTATTGATAGATAAATGTATAATAATCTATATGGATGACATAATGGTGTTTTTAAAATATAGGTCAGATCACATGAGCCACTTCAAAAATGTATTTGAAAGATGTAGAAGGTATAAAATTTCACTAAACCCAAAGAATAGCATGTTCGGTGTCATCAAAGGTAAGATTCTAGGCCACATTATCACAAAGTAAGGTATTACTATCGACCCCAAAAGGGTGAATGTAATTTTCAAACTGCCTTTACCTAATAGTAAGAAGGAACTAAAATATTTATTTTCCAAAATTAACTTTGAGCATAAATTTATTTCTAGATTTGACAAAATAGTAAAACCCTTAAATGTAATATTTAAATAAGATGCAATAGTGGAATGGCATACATAATCAAATAAGGATTTTTAAGATATTAAATATGATATTATGCAAGCCCCAATTCTCACTAGCCTAGACTATACACATGATATATATATATATATATATATATATATCTACCCCTTTGTTTTGGATCACACTATTGCCACTTGACTCACCCAAAGATTAGAGAGAGAAAATCACTCCATTTTTTTATGAGCACTAATGATAAAGATCCCAAGCTCTGATATTATACATTAGACAATAATTTTAATGCCCTAGTCAAGGTGGTGAAGAAATATAGACATTACATCCTCAAAAATAAAGAACATGCAGTTATCTCAGACTCAACTATAAAGTAGATGCTAGGGAAACATGAGTTAGGCAAAAAAGAGGCCAATGGATGGCAAAGTTTTAGGAGTATGAATTGGAAATAAAATTGACCAAATTGGTTAGAGTAAAAGGCTTTACTCAACTAATAATAGAGATAAATCCAAGGATTAAAATACACCAAGTAGACCAAAATAGAGTACTACAATCAAAATTGTATGCCCTGGTCATGCATTTCTTGCTTTATGGAAAGACACCCCTGGAACTCAACCACACAAAAAATAGGGCCCTCTAGTTGAAGGCTACACAATATATGATAAATAATGGATCTCTCTTGATAAGGAACCATGAGGTAATCTACCTTTAATGCATATCAAAAGAAGAAACCAAATAAATAATGGAAAGTTTCCATGGAATATTGGGAACTCACCACCCTATAGAAAATTCCATAGCCCACAAAGTTCTTTAGGTAAGATACTATTGGCCCACATTGTTCAAATATATTCATGCCTATGTCCATTTTTTCCATCAATGCCAAACATTTAACAAATGAAAAACCCATGCAATAATGCCATTATAGTCCGTCTTGGAGTCTACACCATTTTTATAATGGGGGATATATTTCATGGGGTTCATCATCCCAAATTCATCATCCATCCTTAAGTTTGTTCTCATGAGGATAGACTTTTTCATGAGGTGGTCTAAGATAGTCACAACTAAAAAAAATACTACTAAAGTCATCAAGTTCCTAAAAGTCACCATAACCATCTATTTTGGGGTCCCCATTTCTCTAGTATGTGATAATAGTTTGGCCTTATTATCCACAAAATTTATAAAATGGGCCTATGATAATTGAATTATGTTAAGGTTCTCATCCAATCACTACCCACAAGGGAATGAACCGGTAGAGTCTAATTACAAGAATTTAATAGATGCCATTAATAAATTAGATAGAGAGAATCCTTAGGAATGACACTCATTGCTAAAGTTTTCCCTATGGGTATGCCATACCAAGTATAAATAATCCCTCAAAAGCTCTCTGTTCCTTCTAGTTTATGGATTGAATCTAATAATGCATGTCATGCTTAGACTATTGACTTATAAATGCATGCAATAATTCATATAGCCAAATGATAAGTTGGATTCCAAACTCCTAGACCTAATTTATTTATATGAATCTCTATTAAGCTTTAACAAACAATAGGATATCATCAAAAGGTGGTTTGATAAAAGATCAAAGATCAATACCTTAAAAAGATCTGACCTAATCCTAATGTGGGACAAAGATCATGAGAAGAAAGGCCAACATTCAAAATTTGATCCTCTCTATATTTGACCATACCAAATAGCTAAAATCCTAGGTTAGAATTCCTTCCATTTCAAGGATATTGAGGGGAACAAGCTACCACTTTCATTAAATGGGTAGTTCCTAAAGTAATATTTCTCAATTGTCCCCTTGATTGTAAATTTTGAGTAGTCTGAGAAAGGATCGTAATGTATATATTAGATAGGTTTAATTTTGTTGTGTGCTTTATTTATTTTTTGTATTGTCCCTCTAGTTCATGCTTTGTTTTATGATGTTCCTCTAACACTCGACCCTATTAGTAGCTACCCTAGGTGATGTTCAAAGCCTGGGAAGGATTTTCAAGTAGGAAAAACCAAGTTGAATCCTTTGATCTAAGCAAGTTAGGGGAAGTAATTGAGACTTTTGACATTTCAGATCTGAAAGGTCAATGATTCTAAGAGAAAAAAGTGGATTTTATAATATCCCACATATTGATAAGGCCACCAAGATAAACTTAATATAACATCTCATATTAGACCAAAGTATCTGAGCAAATCAAAGACTAACTAGATTTTCAAGACTTTCTCATCATCCTTTAACCCTTGGCTTGGTCTTAAACCTTTAATGGACAAGACTAATGAATGATAATATTTTCATAGGGAATCTTGGAAAAGGATAATAAAAACTTGCATAATCTAAATTATGAATCTTCTTTGAAAGGGCTATATAGGAAATATCCATCATAGGATTTCTGACAAGGCCGATAATGTAGCAAGGCCATGAGCAGGACCAAAGGTATCTCTATCAGGGCTATAGATACTCATCCGGGAATAGAGACATGCCCCAACCATCTCCACTCCAAGACATCAAGACATCAACACCTCAGATGGAGCCTACTATCTAGTCTAGCCTTTGTTTCTTGAAGAAAATCTATAATTAAATGAAAAATAAAAATCACTTTTTACACACACTAGTGACCATTTATGGTGTGAAAAATTAGTATGCCATTTACTATTAAGAGACTTTATTACCTTATCTTTTTTGCTACATATAAATATTCCTATTATAATATGTGTTGTGTTAAAGGAGAGGTAATTAAATTGGTTGTTTTCTAAGTGTTTGTCATCACTTTTCTCACATGAGTCACCATTTATTATGGCCAACATGCCCCCTTTTTCTCAAAATAGGGGGCCCTTCTAAAAAAATTCCATGGACCAGATCTCCCAGGTCCTGTCTTTAATTCTCAATCACTTTGCTTGAGTTAAAATCCTTGGAATATTGTATCTCCTTGATTTCCCCAAGAAGTAACAAGCCTTATTTATTTTTATGACTAAGGTATACTTGTTCCTTTTATTGATTTAGGGTGATAACATTATAGTTCCAATTTTAAATGAGGTTTTAAGAGTCTCATTCTTTTCACAGATCAACAGACCCATCACCCTTCATGGAAAATCAAAATCTCAATAGCAGATGATTAGGTATTAAATGCATTGTGTCTTTTCATTTCTTAGTCTTTTGTAGGTTTTTTATGGGAAAACAAGCAAATCAAAAGCTACCATGTCACCAAGTTTTTAGAATGGCCAATCCCTAGACATGTTATATGTGTTAGAGCATAGGATATCCCATCCTAATTAGAAGGCCCCACATCACCAAGTCGTCAGAGTGGTCAATCCCCAAACCTATCAGAGACGTTAGAGCCTAAGAGAGCCCAGTCTACCTAGAAGGTGCTATGTCACTAAGTTATTAGAGTAGATAATCCCTAGACCTATCAGAGATGTTAGAGCCTAGGAGAGCATGGATTAATTAGAAGGTTCCATATCACCTAGTTTTTAGAGCAACTAGTCCCCAAACCCATCAAAGATGTTAGAGCCTAGGAGATTTTAACCCACTCAAAAGGTGCCATATCACCAAGTTGTTAAATTGGGTAGTCCCCATATTTTTTAAATATTTCAAAGCTTGGGAGAGCCTAACCTAATCAAAAGGGACCACATCACCAAGCTATCAAAATAGCTAGTCGCCAAACCTATCAAAGGTGTCAAAGCCTAAGAGAGCTCGACCTAATCATAAGGTTCCATGTCACCAAGTTGTTATATCAACAAATATCTAGACCTATCAAAGATGTTAGAACCAAAGAGAGCCTAGCCTAATTAAAATTTTACACATTACTAAGTTTTCAAAGTGGCCACTCCATATACTAGCTAGAGATGCTAAATCCCAAGAGAGCTTGATAAACTTAGAAGGTACCACATTACCAAGCTATCAGACTATCTAGTTCTAAACTTGTCAAAGATGTCAGAGCCTAGGATAAACTAACCTAATAATAAGGTACCATGTTTCCAAGTTGTTAGAGAGGCCAGTCCCCAGACTTGTCAGATAAGTTAAAGCCTAGGAGAGCTCAAGCCACTCAAAAGGTGTCACATCACCAAGTTGTTAGACTGACCAATATCTAGACCTATCCAAGATGTTAGATAATAAAAAGGCACTATGAAATGAATAAAGGTGGATGAACAGGTAACCACCTAAAGCCCTATAAGTGTTAGAATAGGGTACAAATTAATCCTAAGAACCAACTAGAGTGTGCTGCATGTCCTTAAGTGACACCTCACCCTTACTAAGACTATGACATGGAGTAAGAAGCCATGCCTAGGTATCAACATTTAGCATGAGTTTAAATGAGCATATGACACATGCCATAAATTAGGATTTAAATGAGAAGCCTATAAGATATGTGACCACGTGCCTACCACACATTAGGAATTAATGAAATAGAAAGCTAGGCTTAATTGGATAATTTTAAACATCCCCTTACCATTGTTAAATCTATTTCGTGGTAAAATATCATTGGCTCCAATTTATAATATGGATTTAGAAATAAAGAGGGGAGATCAAACCACCAACTCAAATCTTAATTTGTGGTAAATGAGCTACCAAACACCATTAATACAGGAAGTTGAGTGCGTATGTTTATAAATTCCTAAGGAAAGAACACTAATGGTTACCACTACATACCTATCAGAGTAATCCAACTTTTAGATTTCTAATTATCCAAAATTACTCTTTTTTTATTACCTCCTTCACTCAGATCCTTCTTATTTCCTCTCTATCCTACTACAATGGTAACATACTCTTCAAACCCAAATGGTTTGATCAAGTTCAAGCACTATAATGGCATGATCAATTCAATTAAGCAAGTGCCTAGAGACTTGATATTGAAAGATGAAGATCAAGATTAAATATACCATTTAGTCCTATAAGAAATGTGTAATTCATAGGGTTATAACCAAGCTAGAGGTGTTTCCCTATGCCAAATTGTCCAACAACCTCTTTCTCCCTACCATCTGAGTGTAGTATGGGTTCCATGATGGGGTTTGATTTCTTAACTCTTGACACTAGATCATTGATATATTAATGAACACCTATAAGGCATATTACTCCCTCTCAAATTTCACCTTCACTTATGATGCTACAGTGATGAAGACCTAGATGAAGATCTAGATATATGATGTACTACAAGATTGGTATAAGAACCGTGATGCTAAATGGGTCAACAAGGATGATAAAAATGCATACCTAGTCTATACCTTCTAAGAGGAATTCCAAGTATTCATGATTTTGCTAAACTAATTCTTTAAGGCCCAAGACTACTTGCACATTAACAAATTATGGGTACCCCTTCTCTATATGATCCTTACATGATTTGAAGTTTTAAACATGGAAAGAATGATCAAATTCATGTTGGTCAATGACATCATGGATTATTGAGCCAAAGGTAATTTATATATGATGAGATACCTTAGGGATGTAGTCTACAATACACTCTCCTTTAAACCTTTGGATTTTCCTGCATGGGTTTCTAGGGGATGAGTGGTATATGTAGTCTTATACAAACTATATGGCCACCAATACTAAAACCACATGTAAGACATCTATAAGCACTTATGTATGGTGGTCTAAAAAATTATGAATGAGGCCCTAATGCCTTGTCTATCACAAGTTATTTAGGACTCTATCACTATCATAAGGGACAACTAGTATTACAGAGAAGACACCCTAATCTAAATTATGGGTGTCCTCAAAAATCCCCTCCACTTTCCATATTTCATCTTAGATCATATATCAGAGTAGAAGATCACCTATCAATTGGTAGCTAGTATCTTTGCATTTTACATAGGCTACCATCAAAAGGCATGCTCTCTACTCCCAATCTTCATCAAGAACCATGTGTATAAGGCCTTCCCTTTCTCTATAAAATGGTGACTGAGTAAGACTCCTTCACCCTATGGAGAGCCAATCTCTAGTATCGGAAACCCAAAGGGATGGTCATATCTCACCTTGTGAGTTATTCATCCCACCTTAATATAAACTATGGTCATCAAATGGTGGCTAATGATGAGCTATACTTGGATGCTACCAATGACTGAGAGGTATTGTATTATATCCTAGTGAAGAAAATAAAGAAAGGTAAGAAGGTCTAGGTGGGCCCATATACTCCCCCTTCAGTACTTACTTTGTGGAGGATCCAACTCTGACTCCTCTCACTATCTATAAGAGGATTTTGTAGGTTATTCTACCACTTTTCCTCCTCATGATTTACTATATCTCTACCTAATAAAGTAGCTCTTACTCTTCATTCCCAAGTTCTAAATCCCTTAGTCATTCATCATCCCCTAAATCCACCTTAACCTCATCTAGTAACTCTAATAGTTTTGTTGAAACTAATCTAGACCCATGTTACTTAGCCATAGGTATTTTAGGTGTAGCCAACTCAACCACTAACACCTCAACCCTAGGTCATACAAACCCTAAGGTTTGATGTGATTATAAATATAGAGGAAATCATAAGATGAGGATCTTAGTAGGCACTAGTATAGGTTCCACCCATTACACCTATAATTTCCTCTTTCTCCCTTCTACCTCTCACTCTCACTACTTTTTAGCTCCCAATCATGCCACCCACAAGTTTGACTCCACTCCCAAAATATCTCCAAGTGGTGCCTCCTCTTTCCCCCATTGAACCCCATCCATCATTTACCAAAATACATTTATCCTTGGTCCTCCTAAACATTATTACCTCTTCATTCCTCTTTGGCCCATCCATTCCACAACATGTAACTTTCTTAGTGCCTTATTTAGGCATTGCTTTATTCTAGGTACTATTAGGTACATCTTCATTGACAAATGTGGCTACAACAATTGGGAACATACCTCCTATGTAATGAACTATCTCAGTACCCCCTTCATTCATCTTGGTGCCTTCCTTAATATTTTTAGTTCCTCCATCATAATCCCCTATGGTTCCTTCTATTTTGGTCATTGCTTCCATTGCGGCATCTAGAGTTGACTCGATAAGAGGCACAATAAAAAAACATAAGGTAACTTACACTAGCTTTAGTTAAAAGGCCTTTCACTCTAGTCCAAACTCCTCCACTAGCTTCAATAGTTCATTTATCCCCAACCACATCACCTCAACACATTCATCCTCAACCCCCTCTTTCCATTACCCTAGGCATTATGGGATTTGGCTTCAACTAGTCAATCTCTTCCATTATGTTGAACATCCCTCAAGATTCATTAACCCTCAAGTAAACATGAAATAAGAGTAGTATAAATCACAAATGTTCCTATAGGCCTCCCCTTTTGTCCTCCTTCCTTATGCTCCCATTCCCCTTCCTCCTCTGTGTCTTTCCTTGTTCACCCCTTCCACTCTATTTCCCCTTTACCTCATCCTTTTCCCCTCACCACCATATCAACCACCCCTCCTACAATTATTATAACCTAGGGAATAGTCCCAAGGTCATAGGTGCTAGAGATGACTATCTAAGGTGACCCAAATGTATAATGGATCTTTAACCAAGATTCATGGAGCATGGAAAGGACATTAACTTAGAGGTTTGTCCAATAAGGTAACTCAACTTTTTGGTTGACTCACTAAGATATATTCTCCCTCACTAAGGTGAGTAATTCCACTAAGGAAGAAAAGATGGTAGAGGATCCCCTTTCTGTTCTATAGGCAACTCATGATATGTCATATCAAAACCTCCAAGACATGCAAATATAGGTTTAGACCTTAGAATCTTAGGTGAATATATCCTTCCCTATCAAGTTGATTGGGTAGGTCAAGGATACCCTCTTATTACTCTTATCAATTCTCAAGAAGGTAATTAAGACTCTAGCTGAGACCAATATGTTTATCTAGTAGACTTAGGCTTACTTAGAGATGAATATGGGGATAAACAAATAGTGTAAAAAGCTGCTAGTGATTATTAACAAAGGCATGTTCTCAAAATTGAAACTAATTCTAACATTAAACTTGGGGTTGTATCACACATACACCGCAATCATGAAAGTGACTATGAAGGAATGGATGGCTATGTATCATACTATAATTGGACCCTTAGAAGAAGACAAGAAAAAGATATTGACCTACTTCAAATAGGTTAATATCTCTATGTTATTCCACCCAAATGGCACCCTAATAGACAAGGGATAATTTGAATTCCACCTAGGTCAATTTGACTAGGTCATAAGGGAGAAAGTATCGAAATCAAATAAGGGGCATAAGTGGTTATGGAGTTATCAAAATAATCCATAGTTAGCATAAACTAGGTCTCTGGGGTGTAGGTTTTAATAAAATTAACCTTATAGGTCTAATGAAGGCTAATCACTCAAGCCAAGGTGATATTAAGGGATCCCCAAATGAACCTTGCTAAGCTGGACACGGAATTCAACCTTGTGGTAGCCATGTTAGAGGCTAGAGATGATATATCAAAGCAATTGGAATCTATACCTTCATATCCACCTATGCATATCAAATAAGTGGTCTCCCACATATATTTTTGAAGGTTCAATGGGATTTTATTTATTTTGAATTTTGAATTATAGTTTGAACTATCATGAGTGTCCATCATGGCCCAAGATGGGAATATCATGTTATTTGGAGGTGAATCCCATCCTTATCTATATAAGGCAATGTCAATATTATAATTTAGTGGTTAACTAAAAATTTGATTGAAAGTGTTATCATATTGTAGTCATGATTTCGCCTTTTTTAATTCATCCCTTTAGATTTTAGAGTTGGCCAAGATCAATTATTATTAAAAAACTCACTTTTTTAATGAATATAATTCATGTTTTTGGCAAAGGGTTTGTTTTGTGTCTCAATTATTTTTCGTCTCCATTTTTGAATGCTTGTCAATGCTAGATTAGTTGGACTAATACTTTACTACTTCATGTGTGCTATGGTTATGATGTTCTTGGCTATTATAATAATTGTGTGAGATCTTTTATTTCTCTTCTATAGTAATCCTAATTTGTGTGTTAATCTAAAAATTATTATTGGGTGTTTATTTTTGGTTTACTATAAAATCCTAGTACTTATATTTATTAAGGTCTAATATTTGAGGCATACTCCCTTGTTTCCTCATACTCTTCCCACTATGTGTTCTTAGAGGTAGGCATTAAATGAAACTCAATCTATAATGGTATAATTGTGGCAAGGGCACTTAGTTCGATGATAAATGCATTGAGTTCATTCTAGACCTAGAGGATCCCTTTTTTGCCTTACTCTCCCCTCTCCTTTTGTGTTTGTTTATTTAGATTTAAATACCCTCTCCCATTATATTTAGAAAAAGAGAAACATAATACTTGATCTCCCATAATAATATTTTATAATTTGATATGTGTGTAATAACTTGATATTGAATTTCTATTGGTGATACTACATCTCCTAGACACTATTCATTTAGACTCTAGTTATGAACTCAAATACCCATATCCATGCCTTAGGTTGACCCCAAATAAGTCCTAAAATGGAGGATGAAAGTCCTTAGTTGTCCCTATATTACCTTTTAGGTAATACCCAATTTCATGGGTATTTAATGAACTAGGAGTTTGGAGTGAATAACACCCCTAATTCCAATTCAAGAAATATTCCTCCTACCAATCCTAATAGTCCACCTTTAAACACTAATAACCCCAAATCCACCAATTGACACCATTCAAATTATTACACAAATAGTGAAATAAATGAATATTATTTAAACATATAATACTTATCAAATGATTAAAATGCAACATCATTTATTAAACATGGATAATCAACCTCCTATGTCTTACCCCAAAATAACAAAAAAAATAACCCTCCACTTCTTAGAGATGTCATGGGAAATATTATTCCCCAACGCATTATGCACAATAAGATTCTCCAAAATATTTAAAATGAACCTTTATCCCCATTCATCATTTCTATTGACATTGGAAATATCTCTCCAAATATTAAATATGATGGGACTAAATACCTTGCATCTTTCATTAAAGCATTTGGTAAACTTTGTAAAGAGTGGATTCAAAATAATACCTTTGCCACTACCAAATTTTAGTCAAAACATTAAAATGAAATGTATTATAATGGTATAATCAACTCCCTCAACATTATATATGTAAATTCAAGGATTTACTCAATCCTTTAGTTAATGAATTTCAACATAATGATCTTCCTAAAAATTGTCTTAGCCATTTCATCAATGCTAAATAATCCCCTTTTGAATCAGCTCATTATTCCAACAAAAGATAGAAATCTTTGGATCACAAATCCAATCATAACATGACTAATGATAACTTATTTAAACTATTCATAAGCACTTTAACACCTTCCCTTAAATATAAGGTTCAAACTTTTTCTCCCCAAACTCTAAACAATGCTATTGATCAAGCTAAAAGACAATACTTTCTTATGAAATAGTTTTATCCCAATATTAAAACCATCAATGGATCTTTCCAAAAATTCACTAATTCAATAACTAACAATCCTTCTCAAACAAAACTAGGAGTAGCCAAAGTGGATAGCCCCCAAGCTTCACATATATCCCTAACTATTCAAAAAATGAAATAATTATTAGCACCTTCTAAACCTTTCACTTACACCAATAATCCATCTACATGGTATTATCCTAACATTTTTTTTGGTTTCATGTCAATGTTGGTCATTCCCATGAAACATGTTGTGGGCTTACAAAAAAAATTATTTCTTTTATGTTAGGAGATACATTCAGTCATGATGTTATGTTTAAAATATGTCATCATGATTATGTTATTGCCACAAATTTGATGTCTTTGTGCCCGTCAATCTCCTCGGCAATTCCTTCAGCTTTCTTGTTTGCCTTAGCCACTTTTTGCTGATCTCAACAAGTGACACATGGCATGTTCCATTATGAAATAGGTGAGGACATGTGGCAGCATCTGCTTACTTTATCAACTCACTCGGGGCCCGCCACAGTCTTTATGAAATGAAAGGGAGAGACCACATATGTTGACACTTGGTGGCTTCCATCAAGCTTTTCAAGGGACACGTGGCATGTTCCGTGTAATCTAGTAATCACACGGATGATGACACTTGGAGTGCTCCACTCTTAGGCTTATTTCCTTTGGATAAAAGTCTAAAGGAATTCCTTGAGGCTTTGCCTTAGTCATTTTCCTATGAAAAATACTTCCAAAAGAATTCTAACAACTCTTTCACTTAATAATTTCCTTCAAACAAAAAGTTTGAAAGAAATGTTCCCTATCGGCCTTTGAACAAATCCAAAGGAATTATATCTTTTTTGTCTTCTCTTTGACCCTTGAACTAATGTTGCCTACCCTCCACAAGGGCACTTACCTCTAGTTCATTGCCCTCTGCAAGGGCATTTATTCCTTTGGCTTTGGAAGACCCCTTTTAATTTCTTGATCAAAAAAATGGCCAAGTGTCGAACCTATTTTTTTCTTACAGAGTCCATAGAAACCAACCTATAAAGTCCATAGAAATGAGTTCATAGATCTGGGAGAGTTCATAGAAGTGAGAAACTAGCCTTCAGAGTCCAAAGTTTTGGGTCTTTAGAATTGGTAGAGTCCATAAAAACTAAGTCTATAGATTCTATATATTTTAAGCCTTAGAGTCCATAGTTATGAACATGCATGTAGAGTCTGTAGAAATGAACCTGCAGAGTCCATAGATTCCTTCCTATAAAGCCTATAGAAATGAGCCTACAGAGTCCGTAGTTTCAAGCCTGCAAAGTCCATAGATTTCTAAAAATCTTGAAGAATGGAGAAATTGAATGCTCAAAACAATTATTGAAAAGGGGAGAGAGGATTTTGGTATGTTGAACAAAAATAGTTCATAGGTTGTTCCCAAAAAGAGTGATATTTTTGGGAGACAATAGCTGGCTCCAGTTGGGGAACTTCCCTTAGTTATAATTTTGAAGCAACTGAGGGGAGTAGAAAATAGAATCTCTGGTGCCTTAAAGTATGCCATTGGGCTATGGAGTCATGCCACCCAAAAAGAAAGGCTCCAAAAAATGAAAATGAAAAGCACAAAATAGAACTAAAAACTATGAAAATGTACATATGTACAGGTGAACTCATTTGATACTTCAAAAATTGAAGTAATTCAGATGCTTCCCATTGTGAGATAATGAAGATGGCATTCCATCCTAATAAACTAGTAGGAAACCATTTTGTCCCAAGAATCGATGATAGGTGAATGGAACTCTCCACCAAGAATCACATTTTTTGTGCACTCCTTTTGGTTCTCTCCTATTACTCTACGGCAAGGCGTGATATTCAATCTAAAAACTGTAACTCCTTGCTCTCTCTATGAAGAGTTCCTTTTGTTTAATTTGGAGTATAGCAGTATGGTCCACTACCATAGATTGTTATTCTACTAGTTTAGTCTAGTACATGTTTTGATTGTCAACATCAAACCCTTGACAAACCATCAGTTCAGCATCTCCTTTGGCATGAAGGAGCTTGACATCTTCATCTTGAGTAGCCTTCAATCTGAGTAACAAAGATTCATACTCAGCAATGTTGTTGGTGTTGCTGAACTACAACTTGTGTGAAGGAAAAATATCTCCTTGAGGAGATATCAACATAGTCCCGGCTCCAGCACCAGTAGAGGAATTGCTGCCATTGGATTCTAGGATCCAAACATCATTAGAAACTAATCTTCTATCAATTTTTTCTTCATTAGAGATAGAAAATCCTTTTTCATCTATACTATGCCCAAATAATTCTTCTAATGTCTTGTTTGAATTAATCTTTGGATTTTCACCTATAGGACTTTCATCTGTAGAAACATTAACATCCTCAATGGATATGAAGTAATTACCCCTACTTGAAGACTCAAATAGAATCTAAGCTTCAGGTGCTAATGTCTAGGCGACAACATATTTTGCTTCCTTTTTAGGGAGTAGCCTCCTCATGACACCTTTGATAGGGATCCTTGCTTCAGATAGGTCCATGCTCAACTCACCACCTACATCCTTACAAAAATTTCATCCCAGCAGAATGCCATATGAGGCTGGGACATCGGCCACCAGGACTGTCATCTTGATTCTCTTTTCTGGGAATGCTACAAATGCAAATTTGGTGTCTTTGATTTGCCCTAGTAGTGGCACTTATTTTTTCTCCATGGAGAAGCATCTCCCAAATGTCTTGTTCAGTATGAGGCCAAGAGATTCTACCACTTTGGCAGGCATGACATTGTCAGATACACTAGAATCAATGATGTAGTTGCCCAGTTTGTGACCATTTATCAGCAAGGAAACATAGAAAGGCTCTACTTTCCTAGGGGCAGCAGGAGGAGTAATGAAAAGATTATTTGGGATGGGCATGTTCCTTGGAGGATCATGAGTTAATTTTCTAATCTCTTATCCTACAGAGATGGCTATATTCTTCACACACTCCACCAACCTATCCAACTACTCAGGGTTGGCTTGTAGGAATTCAAATTTAGTCATTTGGATTTTAGTTTTCTTGACATGGTCAATTATGTCAAATGACTAAAATGGACTAGGAAGAGAGAATGGGAGTTTATTCTTTTGGTTTTAGGGAGGGGGAGGACTGGCCTACAAATTTGAAGCTGAAGGTGCAAAAATGTTTGATGTACTTACTTTTTTGGCAATCACCGGGTCCTTTGGCTGGAAAGGTAGAGTGGTTCTCCACTTAGCAATTGAAATTGCTAGTTGAGGTCACTCCTCTATCTTCTCTTTATCATCTTGCTGGGTTGACTAGTTCTTAGACTAGGTGAACACTGCATATGATCCCTCATATGCTTTTCCTTCACTTTTTGGTTCATCCTGATAATTTAGGAAACCAATGTTGGAGTTGCCAACTAATTCTTCTTCTTCCTCAGTGAAGATATTAGCATCATTTTCTTGCTCAAACTCAGGTTGGAAAGAGAAATCATGTTTAGTTTCTAGATATCCAACTACTGAGTTGGTTGGGGGTGCTTCAAGGGCAAGGTTCTTCTATGGGGGAGGAAGACGATTTAGCTACCCTTGATTCCTAATAGCATTGCCTTGGTATGCTTGATTCTGAAATGTCCTCCTTAGCATATCCTGATTAGGAGGAGCAAACATACCTTGGGCCATTTGCCTTTTCAAGGTTAGTAATTCATTTTATAGCTTTTGCACCATTTGATTAGTGGTGGTTGAAGGTGGATACTCAGAAGATGAAGAGGATTTACCTCTGTTATGATCTCTCCTTATCTTTCCTACCAAGATAAGGTCATCTTCTACCTCAGTAGCCAATTCTTGAGTAGTAGCAAGGTCCATGTGTCTCACCCATCTCATTAATAAACTAACTTTAGGTAGCTGTGAGTTGATGAAGAAACACTTGAGATTCTGATGTGTCAGCTGGGCAACTATGGGAACCATGTGCCTCAGCTTGTCAAACCTAGCAATGAAGTCCCTCATAGGTTCATGGGGCTCCTTCTTAATCTGTATGAGCTAGGCCAGCAAGGCATGTGCATCTTCTATAGGCTTGAACCTGGCTTCAAATTTATCTTTAAGAGTGTCCCAATCAATCACTGACCAAGCTTGCAGATGGTATAACTAGTTTACAGTAGCACCTTGTAGTGCCTCTATGAATAGCTTGACTGTAATGTCTTCATACTCCACAACTATTACACCATAGGCTATGCTAAAGGTAGCAATACATTCATTAGGGTGAACTTTCCCATCACCAAAAAACTTAGGGAAATTCTTCCTTAAACTGTGTGCAAGCTCATATAGAGGTGGGGTCAAATTTAGCAGACCAAAAAAAGTTACCCCAAGGGCCTTGAGCCATGATTTGATTATGTAAAAGTGGGATCACAAATTTGGGTGGAGTATGGATAGGCAAAGCTCTGATAGCAGCAGAAAAAGAAGCTCTGCATTGTGTTGGTGAGATGGTAGGGCTAGGAGGAAGACCCCTAGTTCGTTGAAGGTGAGGTTGTGAAGGAAATAAATAAAAATTACTCTATTGCACCAACTCAAAAGTAGGGTCAACAACATCTTGAGATTTCTAGCTTCTGGTATAACATGGAGTTGCCAAATTGTAGAACAAAAATGGAAAAGAGTAGAATCTGCTTCAGCTTGAAGCTTGAGACTTCAAACTACACGCTCTTCCCTAGCAGAGTCACCAAAAAACTATTGGGTGAATATTTTATCACTAGCATATTAATGAGCAAAATAAATATGATCATCCATAGCAAGGGAGATTGGTCATCCAAAGTTTCAGGTTTACCACATCCAAAGGGGAAAAATCTCTCCTCTCATTAAGGGGAGGTTCCCTATAAAATATGAAGGGTGTTATATGCTATATGTATAAGCTAAAAATAACACTCAGGGGTAGGATATACCATCTATCTCTCTTCTTTTAGAGATGATGTTCACAAACAAAGGAGAAAATCCTAGTGAAAACACTAAAGGCACTTCTCTTCTTTCAAAAGTGTTCTTGCAAAAAATAGCTAGAGTTCTTTTAAGTAGTAAAATCAACTGGTAACCAAGGGCATAGTAACCAGCAGATTGAGATGTAGCACAAAGTCTCCACCTTGACTGCCCAAGAGTGAGATATGAAGGATAATGAGGGCACAAAGACATCCTAAGATCCATTACATAGAAAGAAACTAAAAACACACACTGAAAATAATTGTCAACACAAAGTCTGAAAGTAACTGGTTTCGGGACACCTTCCTTATCACTTCCACTAGCTCTACTTGTTAAATTACATAAACAATAATAAATTTAGGAAATAGACATAAGAACAAACTCCTAGAATGATACAAGCTATAAAATCACAAAGTCTAAAAGTAACTTGCTTTCTGATTCAAACAAAGAAATATGATAAACAATCTGAGCTCAAAGTCTCAATGATGCCTTTCAATTTGGGTAGAGTTTTACCTCTGGTAATGAGAAGATCTCCCTTAGAATGATATAAGAGATTACAATATATAGCAGCCAAGAAAGACTTGGTGCTTTGTTCCATAGAACAACCCATGTTGTGCATTCAATGCCTTGAATGCATTTCTAGGTTTGTCAAAGGATTGCATTGAAAATAGGGCAGTTGTCTTAACTATGGCATGTCATTTCATCCCATATGTTTTCTCTTGAGTATGGATCATCTGGTCTATCCCCTGCCGTCTGTGCAGCTATCCATTTTGCCTTTACTCCAAGTGAGACAAACAGGCAGTGCCTTCAATGTTTGCAAGCCAAAATATCTACTTAGTGGACTGTTCCACCTACTAAAATTACTTTTGCACAGATATTTTGGTATTTTCCCTCTTTTTTCTTTTGTCTTTTCCAGCTTTATCTCTTCTTAGAATTTAAGCTCTCAGGGATTCGTTCCCAACTTTACTAGCTCTTTACACTCCTCTCAACAGTTCTTCCTTTTGGCCTTGGCCTTAAAGCCTTTGAATGCATTCAGGTCTATGTTTAAGTCTGCAAGGATCAATGACTATTTTATTGCCATGAATTTGATGTCTTTGGGCCTGTCAATCTCCTCAGCAATTCCTTTAGCTTTCTTATTTGCTTTAGCCACTTTCCACTGATCTCAACAAGTGACACATGGCATGTTCCACTATGAAATAGGTGAGGACATGTGGCAGCATCCACTTACTTTATGAACTCACCCAAGGCCCACCACAGTCTTTACAAAATGAAAGGGGGAGACCACAGATGTTGACACTTGGTAGCTTTTGTGAAGATTTTCAAGGGACACGTGGCATGTTCTATGTAATCTAGCAATCTCACGGATGATGACACTTGGAGCACTCTGCTCTCGAGCTTATTTTCTTTGGACAAAAGTCTGAAGGAATTTCTTTGGGATTTTCCTTAGTCATTTTCCCATAGAAAATACTTTTGAAAGAATTCTAAAAGCTCTTTCACTTAATAATTTCCTTCAGACAAAAAGTCTGAAGGAAATGTTCCCTATCGGCCTTTGAACAAATCCAAAGGAATTCTATCTTTTCTATCTTCTCTTTAACCCTTGAACCAATGTTGCCTACCCTCCACAAGGGCACTTGCCTCTAGTTCACTACCCTCCACAAGGGCATTTTTTCCTTTGGCTTTGGAAGACCCCTTTGAATTAACTGATTGAAAAAATGGCCAAGTGTTGAACATGTTTCTTTCCTGCTGAGTCCATAGAAACCAACCTACAGAGTCCATAGAAATGAGTTCATAGATCTGGGGGAGTCTGTAGAAGTGAGAAATTGGCCTACAGAGTCCATAGTTTTGGGTCTATATAACTAGCAGAGTCCGTAGAAACTAAGTCTGTAGAGTCCATAGATTTCAAGCCTTGGAGTCTGTAGTTATGAACCTGCCTATAGAGTCTATAGATTCCTTCCTATGAAGTCCATAGAAATGAGCCTGTGGAGTCTATAGTTTTAAGCCTGCAAAATCCGTAGATTTTTTAAAATCATGAAGAATGAAAAACTTGAATGCTCAGAACAATTCTTGAAAAGGGGAGAGAGGATTTTGGTATGTTGAACCAAAATAGTTCATAGGTTGTTCCCAAAAAGAGTGATATTGTTGGGGGACAACAGACACCACTACCAATATCATACATTAAGACACAAATTAGGAAACACTTCCACAACTAGAACCTCAAAATACCTCTCTTCCTACCAAAAACATTTTATCCTTAAAGCTTTGTGTTGGTTCTTCATCTTCTAAATCTCATTGGACTTTTTAGAAGAGCTCAACTCCATGTCTTGTAAAATACCCCTCATGAATTTAATTCATACTTCTCCATATCAGTGTAAATTCCTAATGCAAAAATTATAAGACATTTAAAAACTACTTTCCCTTGAAGTGGAACAACCTCTTCAAGATCCTACACCAACAGAAGTACATACTACTGAAACTATTTGCACATATTATAAAGCTTCCATATAATTCCTTGAAGAATATATGATTAATGATGAAATTATTTTTTAAACCAATTATATACCTCTTTTCAATAAAATAACAATAAATACCACCCTTATTATAAAATTTTTAATTGATGAAGGGTTTGGAATTAATGTTACCTCCCTTTGGTTAATTCAACAACTTGTGGATATCAAAGATCACCTTAATAAAAAATAGACTCACATGTTGAGGATTTGATAAAACAAATCAAAAACTACTTTGTATTTGGATCCCACTCACTATTAGACCCAAAACCATACATACCAAGATCTTAGTCCTTGAATTACCACTATCCTAAAACATTCTTCTAGGTTATCCATGGACACATCACATGAGGACTATTTCCTCTTCTGGTAGTCAATGTATCAAAATTATCCATAATTTAAAATGTTATAAACATGAATCTAATCCTAATATATAGAGTATTCAACTGCCCAACCCTAAATATCAGTATTAGATTCCAACCATTCAATGAATTAATAGTACACCTCTACCTAAATTCATTAACATGAATCCAAATTTATAAGTCACTCTTTTTTATTCTGATGATCATGAACCAAATTAATTAAAAACACTTGAAATAATACTAATTTACCTCATTATATTTTAGTGTGTTTTTCTCCTTTATTACCACATGATCATATGATCCCTCCAGTCAATGAGATCACTGAACTCCCTCCTCTGTGCAATGTATAAAAAGATTCTTACACAAAAGATGACTTCACATGTATTGAACATGGAGTAGATATATTATTTCAAGATCCTTTAATAATGTCTCCTATAAAGTTTAGTGACCTAGTTGTATCTACTTTTGATGTTCTTTTAGATACAAATGCATGTACTATTTCCCGCACCTATGATGATGAAAACTATATCATGGCTCAAGCTCAATCATAGGACTTGGATGTACAACACTACCAACAACGTCTAGCCATAGTAAATGATTTTAACCATGATGTCTATGTCATTCATATATCACCTCATATTTAATTAGAACCTGAAGGTCATGTATCTCCCATTAATATTCCACTTCTTGATACCCCTTGGGTAGTTGAACAAATCTTACCTCTAGAACATTTGGGAATTTAAGAAGCATCTATACCTTTTATATCACCAACCAATCTACCAACTCTCTTTCATATCCATGATCTTATAAATACCACTAAGTCTACCCATCTCACTTCAACTAAACCACCATATAAAACACAACCTAATACACCTATTATCAATCTAGTTGACTCTAATCACCCTCAACCAACAATTCCACATACACCTAAAATTACCCTTGATGATACAATAATAGATGTATGACAAATACATTTTGAATATGAGAATCATGGTAATAAAATCATTGATCTTGAAGTAGATGTGGAATACTATGGACCCTTACCCATGCTCCATAGTTATGAAGCCATACTTGAGTTACTCCATGATAGATAACCTCAACATTGACGAAAACATCATAAACTTGTAAACTTCAAATGAAAGGTCCTCATTTTAATAACTTCATTACTAGTGTGGACCCTAAAATAAATCCTATTTCATCTCTTCATAATTCTTCATATCATTTCTAAGACATAAATGATATGCTCATTGAATAAACAACAAGAATAGAATATGGTACACCATCATGTCCTCGACCCATCATTGTCTTTAAATAACTCATACCAACAAAACATGATAACTTTAGCTTATTCTTTTATAAGTATCAAAAAAACTTTAGTTGATCATATGAGTATATGTTAGGTATTTAGCCTAGTATCATTTTACATAACATCACCACTTACATAGATGCAAAACCCATTTGACAAAAATAATGGAATTTTTTACCTAAAGTTTCCATCTTATGTCATAAAGATATTATTAAACTTCTAAATGCCAAGTTTATTAAACCTATTGACTATTAAAACTGGGTATCAAACATTTTTCCCATTCATAAAACTTCACCATGGTCATTCGTATATGAATCAATTTATACAATCTTAACCTTGTGTGTCCAAAAGCTAATTTCTCATTACCTTAAATAGATGCCATTATAGATTCAACTATTGGATATGAATTTTTTCAGTTATAGATATTTTTTAGGCTATAATAAAATTCACATATCCCTCAAAGGCTAACACATAAAACATTTACTATAGAATTGGGCACATATTGCTATGTCAAAATTCCTTTCGACCTTAAAAATGCTAGAGCCACTTATCAACATGTCATGACTTACATTTTCCATGATCATATACATAATATTATGGAATCCTATGTTGATGATGTCATTACCAAATCTAAGAGTTTTGAAACACACCTCACTGACCTAGCTATCATTTTAAATTGATTAATCAAATACAAAGTTAGACTTAGCCCTTACAAATGTGTCTTTAGCATCACATCTAGTAAACTTCTAAGTTTCTTAATCTCTCTTTGAGGCATTGATGTCAATCCCACCAAAATAAATGCTATAGTCAACATACCCATTCATCGTTCCATTCCTAACATGCTCACTTACCCTATAAATCTTGGGGCAATTTGATAGTTTATCCCATAAATGCCTTATTATATCTACTCTATTAATTCCCTTTTCAAAAAATTTAATTCTCTATAATATATAGATTCATGCCATAAATATTTTGATACCAAGAATTTATATTTACTCCATCCTCCCACACTTTTACCACCTTCCAATGATTGTCCTTTAATATTATACACATATTATACCCCCATATTAGTTGGGGAAATGCTTGCCCAAAAAGATGATAATGGTAGATAATACACTAGTTATTACATTTGTCAAGGCCTCATTGAATATGAAAAATGTTATCCTAAAATAGAGCATGATTTCCTTGATATCAACTTCACAACTGAAAAGTTCCATCACTATAGGATTTATCAAACCACTTATGTAATTATCCACTCTAATCCACTATGTCATTTCTTCTCCAAAGCATTATTACCTGGAAATAGAATTAGAAAATGGATGTTCATCTTGATGGAATTTAACCTTTGAATTGTTACAAAAAAATCTATCAAAGTGCAAGTTATCACAACCAACTTGTAATGGTACCTATACTAGCTACAAATCACCTTCAATATAATCTCCCCAATGACATCATTATTTATGGTGAAGGTCTTAACTAGGTTATCTCCCTTAAAGATTATTTCCATAATTTTATTAATAATTTAGAGGAAAATAATCAATAATATACCAATATCATTCTTGATACTACTAAATACAAAGTAGTTATTTAAAATCTCCCTAAAATTATAATTGATTTACATGAAGACACTTGGACCCTCCTCTTTGATGGTGCCAAATGCCTCTAAGGAGCTAGGGCAGGTTATATTATAACAAACCCACATGATAATATCATCCCTCTAGAATTTAGGTTAACTTCTAATGTTACTAATAACATATTCAAAAATGAAGCTCTCATCTTAGGCATGAAATCAACACTTGACTTGGATATCCCATATCTACACACTTTGGGTCATTCACAACTTATTTGTTGCCAGGTTAATGGTGATTATCAACATAAAATTGAAAATATATTTAATTATCATCAAATGAAAACCACACTTACCAAAGAGTTTACCTCTTTTACCATTGATCTAATTCTAAGAGATCAGAATTCCATAGTTGATTCTATTACTTATTCAACATCTCTATTTCACCCTCATTAAGTTCTTAATGATTCCGAATTTCTTATCCAAATAATAAAATCACCCTCTTTTGTCTGACCAAATGATTCACTCATTTTTCATATTGAGGATGTCACTATTAGTAAAGCCCATGGTACAAAAACATCATCCAATTTCTTGAACATAAAACCTATCTTTCAAACATAGATTCTTGTGAAAAGACTAGTATACATAAACAAGCCTTTAAATATGTCTTTTTATACAACAACCATTAATTATATAATGCATAAGGTGCCCTAATCTACTATGTGATGCAATAATATGTTATTCCTCTTCTCAAACAAGCACATGGGGGTATTTATGATGCTCAATGTAGTGGACATTCTACAACACACAAATAGTTATGTATGGGATAATTTTGGCCTAATTTAAATAAGTTTTCTATCGATTTTACTAAAAATTGTAATCCTTTCCAACTTGATGATGATTTAATCCATTCACCACCCTTTAAACTCCAAACCATGGAGTCTCCTTGGCCATTCTCCATGTGGGAATTAGATCTCATTGTTAAATTACCTTAGTCATAAGATGATCATGTTTTTATCATTACTACTACTAAATATTTTACTAAATGGGTAGAATCCATGACTATTTTTAAATTCATAGGAACCAATATTACTAAATATATCTTTAACCAAATCATTTGTCACTTTTGAGTTCCTCATACTATCATTTCTTATAATGGTGGAAATTTCAAAAACAAAGACATGATATAGTTATGTGATAAATTTAAAATTTCTCACAAATTTTCCACACCTTACCATCCACAATATAATGGCCAAGATAAATCCACTAATAAATTTATCAACAAAATCTTACAAAAAAACATCTGAGAAACTTTCATTGATAGGCATCTTCACTTATACCCACACTTTGGGCCTACTATACTAACATATGTATTGCCACTAAGATAAAAACATTCTCACTAGTATATGGTTTTGAATCCATATTACCATTATAAGTCAAATTACCATCTTTATGTATATATCTTCATAGTATCATTCCTAATGAAGAATTACATGAAGCTTGCTTCTTTCCCTAGACCACTCTTCATCATAACTATTAATATAAGGCTTGCATCACCAAATAACATAATAAAAAGGTCAAAATATTCACTTTTAATGTCAGTTATCTAGTCCTTAAATTAAATTACACCCATTATAAATAATTAAAATATGCCCAAAAATGATGGGGCACCTATTTAGTAAAAGACATTGTTGGTCCTAACACTTATCATCTACAAAGTAGAGAAGGTCATGTTTTCAAAAAACCTACTAATGCACAATTCTTAAATAACTATTTTGATTAAATATTTCCCTTTTTTAATATTTCTATACATTGTCCTACTAAAAATTCTTGCAATATTTCTCCAATGACCTCACCCTTTACAGTAGTCTAACTTATACCTAACCTTAGTTCCTTCATTTGGTCCTTTGGTTTCTTTGATTTGTGAGTTACATTGTAATACTATCGATATGACCCATTTTTCATCATGAATACCTTTTTTTTTAATATATCCAAGTTTCATGTTTTTTCTATTTGATCACAAATTTTTTATTTTACAATGCATTTTACACCCACTTGAGATTTTATTTTGGGAATTCTAGTGCAAGACCATGGATAGGACTAGGCTCCCCTAACAAGTACTATTTTTCACAACATTTTACACCCACTTGGGTTTTTATTTTATGAGTTTTATTGTAGGACCATGGATAAGACCAAGCTCTCCTCACAAATTTCATTTTTCACTTTTTTCACCCACTTGGGTTTTTTTCTTATGTGTTGAAATGTAAGACCATCGATAGGACCAAGCTCTCCTCATAAAAATATACATATTATTTCAAATATTTTTACCAAACTAAGTGCTCTTTTCCTAGAATTTCTAGAAATGGTTACAATTTTGTCATCCCATAACTGAAGGCTTGGTTTTTGTTTCTTTTGTTGTTAAAATCTGCATTAAAAATTATGTTAGCATGTTTCCCTACACTTATATACATTCTTATGATAAGGAATCATATTTACCTATCATTATTTCCCTTTCACATTATCACATTTTTTATAATTTGAAGTAATTCAAATTGTTTCATGCCCATTTTTCCCTTGATTACCCTTCCTTTCTTTCCTCTTTGGATAAAATAAGGTCAAAGTCAAAATATCACTTTTATTTCACATGAATAGACAAGACTCTTAGAAATTATTCTCTCTAAGTCCTCTTTCTTAGCTACCACATCCAAAGTTTTCAAATTATAGTCATCTTTAGCACCCATGTTTGGTTCTTTAAATCCATATGGAGAAGAAATAGAAAAATAAATCAAAATTTAAAAGCCAAATCATTAAAAAAAAGGCAACGATCAAAAGGCAATATAAAAATAAAACATCAACATCACACCAAAAGACATGATTTATAAGACATGTCTTATTTTAATCAAATATAAATGTCCATAATTATCCTCATAATAGATTTAAGGTCTATTGGGGTGATATAGACCAGTAGATTAGGATAGGAAAATTAAAAATATATAATTCTACCTACTTTCTCACACAAGTACCCAATCCCCACAGTAGATTAATGGCTTTATAAGAGGTCTTGAGGAAAGGGAAACATGTTGTTACAAGGTATATCCATTTTAATTTTCATGTATATAGCCTTCATGGGATGATATTCATACTTTATTTGATAACCTAAAGATTTGTGTGGTTAGGATCAGTTCTTTAGAGTCCTTAATGTCGAAAGTCCTCTTATTTTGACAAACCTAATTTTAGTGTCTTGACTTCGATAAAGAGTTTCTCTACCTTAATTTTTTTCACCATATATTTCATTCCCCCATTGATAGGAAATTTTGATTCTAAATTTATTTCCTCGCTTCTATATTCCCTCTGCTTCACATTTAAAACATGCTAGCACTACGTTGTTTTAGTTTTATCTATCTTTAGAAAAAAATAGTATGATTGAGTTACTATGGATTATCTTCTTTACACCATTGCTTTAAATTTATATAGCTACATTGGTTTCATTTTTAAAAAATAATTATCTTTATTTTTTTTAGATAACTATGTCTGTTTCTATATTTACATCCTTTTTTAAGATAATTGTGTTTGTTTCTATATTTCAGTACTTTTTCCATTTTTTAGTGAGTTTGAATTGTTACTTATCACTCACCAATGTTTTTTTTCCATTTCATGTACTTTTTCCATTGATGATTGAGTAAGGATTGTTATTGCTCACTCATTAATGTTGTTTTACCATTTCATGCTCGTCTTTGTTTGAGTAAGGATTGTTTACTTTCACATTGATGTTAGACTTTAGTTTTTATTATATCCTTAGTTTTATTTGGTTTGTTAGCTTTATACTTAAAGTATACTTGTTTGATTTTTTTAGTCATTTATTATCCTTGCTTTTTTTATTATCTAATTTAATCTAAAATTTTTGACTTGGTCATTTAGTCCTAACTTAGAATTTATCACCCTAACTTACCAAAAATTCTAATCACATCATGCTTACATATTTTAGTTATCTTTAATTTCTTACATTTATTTATTTGTCTCTTTAAGTTTTGTATCCTTAGGGTTTATCCAAAGCAGTATTTGCACCCTTCATGATCAAAATTACAAACACAAAAACAAACCATTCAATGATAAATGTAAGTCAAGGTACACATACTTTAATTATCTATTTCATTTACTTCCTTTCAGCCATTTACTTTCAACTATTTTATGCTTTTTAATACTATAATTTATTTAGCTCAACATTGCATGTTGATATGTTCTTTTCTTGAAGCACCATCCCATGTTGAAAATATGTGACACATGATGAGTTTTGAGTGGGGCATATATATACACACAATATTTTTAAAACTATATCAATTATCGATGCTTTCTCTCTTACAGGAACCCATGAAGACTCAATATCTTTGAGTGTATACCCTAAAGGGTGCACTGAGAAAGGGGTAGGTAGACCATTGTTGCTTTACAGTATTATTGTTTATTATACCATCTCTTAAAACCATCACAAACCTCTCTTATACATTTCCATGAGATTTAACACCTCACTTAAACACTCCTCCAAGTAATTCACCACCTCAAACATCCCCTACCTAAGACAAAACATCTTTTTATCATTTACCAAACAAATTCAGCCATGGCTAACCCTGTTCTTAAAAATAATCATGTTACAAGATTAGGTCAGCCCCAACCAACCCAGTCTAGGATATAAATTATTTATTTATTAAAGAATAGGGTTGATTGGGATGAATCTATCAAATAAAACTTTCAAAGGGTTTAGGGTTAAATTAGATATATAAACACATAGTTTTTGCCATTTTCATTAGAGAGATATAGATAATCATTCATTTGTACTTCTTTTAAATTTGCTCTTCCACCATTCTATTTGAGGAGTCATTGCTTAGGGTTTAAAATTGGAGAGAAGAATATTGTCTTGTGGAAAAGTCTTGGATGTATAGGATAAGTCATATATCCTAGAGTTGGCATATTTTTGTGATCCTTAAAAACCACAACAACCTCTTTCAAAGCACCATTGGCCAAGGGAGAGATTAAGCCTCAATGGGTTCATATTCAAGGTAAGTATTTCTAACTCTTACTCCTCTATTTTAGTGGATAGAATTAACATAAGTTATGGATTTTGAATTTATTTATCTCTATATACATTAGGATTATATCTATATTTATTTTATTAGAGTTCTTTGCATGTTTAATTTTATGTTTATTATCCCCATTTTTACCACATGCTTTGGTAAACACTAGATTAAATTTACTTTACTTTGTCATTTACTTTGATAAAAAAACATAATACCTAGTTAGGGTTATGGTGTGGTATTTCATGATAAGAGGATTTGGAACCCTCTCAAGTGACATTGTGTGGTAAGAGACCCCTTAGTTAGGTCTACCAAATCTATATTGGCAATGACCCTTCTTGTCTAAATATACCAACAATCAGAATGGATAGTGTGATTTATATTCTTTGAGCTAGGATTGATTTTTAGATTAGTTTCACTTTCTCTTGTATACACCTAGCACCACTTCATAGGCATTGTTAGCTATAAATCACGTAGTATATTAGGTTTTGAGACCTCAGTAACCTTTTTATATAAAATGCATGATTAATTTTCTTTTATTTGACACATGACACATTAATAGTGAGTCTCCGATGAAAACCGTCAGTTAGTATGTTCCTCCCTTGTTTTACATAGATTCTTTATTTATTGCTCCTTGTATATTGTTTAATTTTCATGTTACTTGTACATAGCTTATATCCAAAAAATATAAAAATAATATAATATGCTAAAACATAAAAATGTTAAAATATTTACTCATAAAATACAAATTATAGATTGTATGTATTGTCATATTTACACTTCCTATATTTTCTAATTACATATGTTAGCTATCTTAGTATAATCAAATTTTATCATACATACATGCTTCACTTATTCTTGTCAAGTGTTTGCAGATACTTACATGACCCAAGTTCACTACATAGATCTAGATTTAATACTCTATACCCACTGGGGTAATATACATAGCTACATGGGTTCTTCATTTGATACATTTTCCCATTTGGAGACATCATATTCACAGTTTCAATTACCAGGTTACATCTTTCTAAACTCTACATCATAGACTTAGCATTGTTATATCTTGATATTGATCACCCTACCACTACTCATATTTTTTTGCTAATTACTAATAATTTAGACTCATCTAATGTAAAATTTTCCTCTTATAAAAATTTGTATCATAATTTCATGCATACTTTCACTTATATATTTATTAGTTTATACTTGATTGTGTATCTATACTTCTACATCTATTTGAGGGAATTTGCATATGCCATTATTTTATGGATCTACGCCACTTCCTTTCATTGTATGTATGATTTGGACATCTACCCATGTTCTTGTGTGTGCCTTCTTAAATGTGTATTCATACATTTAAACAAGTATTTCCTTGTGGCTTTATGCCAACTTGCATGTTTTTTTTCATATGTGTACATTTGAACATATCCTTATATGTTTTGATTTCTCCAATTTAGTGACATATGCCCATGTCCCTTGTATATGGCCTCTTAGCCTACTTTATGTGCCTTATATGTGTTGTATGTATGATTTTATACATGCATCATGGCCATGACACTTATCTCTTACTTTTTACACACTCTAGTTTTAGATGCCATGAGGGATCTCATTCATCTCCCCTTCTTATTTGGGTGTTGTGATGGACATCATGCCCCATCCCCCTAGGTATCTAATTATTTATTACTTAGATTCGGTATTCATATACATTCTTATATCTATCTTGATAGCCTTGTGAATGTTATAGATAACATACATCATACACTACAAACTTATGCTCAGATTATCTTACATCTTGATATCATGTATGAACATTATATTGGTTTACTCTATGTGTGTGTGTGTGTGTGTGTGTGTGTGTGTGTGTGTGTGTGTGTGTGTGTGTGTGTGTGTGTGTGTGTGTGTGTGTGTGTGTGTGTGTGATATACTTAACACACATTTTATAGAGATTTTTCTTTTTAGGATAATTATTACACATGTTCAATAATTCCATTAAAAAGAGGTGGAATTCACACAGGTTTATCACAGAGATTAGGTTATCTAAATGCACTCAAGGCATAATTTTCAACATAAAAGCACATAATACAAAACTTAGTTTGAGTAAAATATGGTGGGAAATAGTGACACATAGACCAATTTTAATTTCATAAAAATTAATAAAATTTGACATTTGTGCCCAAATTGGGAAACTAGAACCACCAAAAATATTGTCCAAGATATGGCACTACTATCTAGTAGCCTCAGTTTCAAGAAATTCTAGATTGGCTTTGCATAGGATTAGTTACAAATTGCCAATTTGGCTTAGTTTAGCATAGATTCATATAAGTTTACTCAAATTAGGGAAATCATGTGTGGAAAAATAATTCTTGTTTTAGTTTTAGAAACTCATATATAGATTATTAGACTTCAATCTAGAATCCATATAGTTAGATATCAGATGTGGGGGCATGTGTGTGACACATTGTTTCTATAAGATCACTTATATACTAGTTGACTAGATGGAATGACAAACTCCATGTCACTATATATGTTGTACATACCATACACCATGTTCTATGTTACACACCATATTGATGCCTTAATCCATTTGTAGTGGTTGACATTCCCAAGTGGCCCAAAGCTACATAATATTCTTGAGTGGTCCAAAGCCATTTTATATTCCAAAGTTCCCAAGTGGATACATAGCCAGCATATATAGTTCCAATTATATTTATACATCCATTGCATAATATAGTTATAGATACATGTACTACACACGGATAGGAAATGATGAAGTTATAGTCTACTTGAGTTCTTGATCTACCTACATGAGAGGTTTGGACACACCATCAGTCCAATCCAATCTATTCATAGGTCCTGATCCACCTACAATGGGTTAGTAATGATGGAGTGCAGTCTAGATTGAGTTATTGAGCCACCCACACATGATGATTGAGTAAGCCATTAGTTCAATCCAAGTTATTCACTGATTGATCACTATCTACACACACAAGTTGTCATCAGGTTTATGCATTGGTTCACATACCTAGTGAGGTGTATTCATTCCTTTCCTCTCTCTTATTTTCAATTTTGACTTTAATCTTGATATCTCTTAAATAATGTTTGATCTATGCACATTTAATTTATAGGACACACAATGTAGCATGCTTAACTTACTTAGATCTAGATTCATGGGCTTCACCTCTCAGGTAAGTTTAGGTATGCTTATGTTTCGTTTATCCTAATCATTTTACTTTGATAAATTTATAGTATAAAAGGGGTACAAATTTAATCATCTAAAAATGACACTTGAGTGATAAGAGTGTTACTTGAGACCACCCATCCCTAGCTTAGTCCTAGACCTATCTTAAGGACTATTTAGACACTTATACAACCTTCGTATAAGACACATACATCTTTAAACATCCCTAAAATAATACCAAACTCTCATTTTATCATCTTGTCTCCTAATGTCTCAAGATCTACCACCTAGACACAAGTCCCAAAATCTAGACATTAGCACCAATGATGCTAGTGTCATAGTTTGGGTGTTATTATCTCTTTATTGCCTTTAGCCACTAACAGATGTCTTTTAAAATCAACAACCACCTAGGGTTGTCCTAGACCTATTTTAATTCCCAAAAAATCACTAGAATAATATATATACATGTCTTTTATCTCTTTATTCACTATATATAAATTAGATGCATATACACAAAAATTATATTAAAACAAGTTGTGCACAATCAAAGTTATCAATCCATATTATTCCATACTTATACATGTATTTGTATTTAGTCATACCAAGCTTAGAATAATAATATTTCCAGTCTCAAACTCCACTTAAAATCACTCAAATAGGCATTCATACTAGCTTCACTTGCACTTACACCATCACTTAGGTTGGGAGAACTAAAAATGGCTTGATCCCTCCTCAAATTATTAGTATGTAGGAAAATCTCATCATAATGGGGTGTTGAGGATGTCTAGCCTACCCCACTAACATCACACTTTGCTACTTGTACCAATTATATGCCCTATCAATATGGAGGTTTAGGGTTTACATACAAAATTAGTCAAAACAAGTCACTATAGGGAGCAATAACTCTTGTGTATAGGAATAGGCCTAAAATACTCAGACACAAGTGCACCCAAAAGCTCAAAATAGTTTTACAAAGAGGATATTATCACCAAAATGAGGAAAATATTAATATTTGTGCTATTTTCAAATTAGAGTGCTAATTTTTAGGAAGGGTTTTGACACATGGATCCTATCTATGATACTCAGATTAGCTCTTGTCCCAAATTACAGCCTCCAAATATCCCATCTCAGTCAATTTCTAACTAAGTACTTGTTACATAATTTATTGTTATTTTTAGAAAGATCAAAGAAGGACAATTTTATTATAAATTAATGAATATATTTATTGTATATTTCTACCCTAATTTACTATAATCATACCCTTTATCAACCTAGGGATTAAACTCCATAACCATAAAAAGTTAAATCACAAGGTATAGGGCTTTGATAGATTAAAACTACACAATAATACTAGGGTCTTATGACATACACATGTACTTAAAAATAAGATAAAAATTAGAATACAAATATGCAAATTACATGAATTAAAAATCTATAATATAGTATATATTATTCAAAGCTAGACATATGATATAAATTAGTACATTGATACAAATTCTAGGGGTATATGATAGGCACATGCACTTGGGAAAAATAGTTAAATAAGTAAATTTACGTGTTATAAATTCTTTTTAAAAATTGATCAAATATATGCATATCATTCTATATCATTGGCACACATTCATATATATAATAACAGTCATTCATGCTTATGACCATTCACAGAGGCAAATGATTCAAGGTTTTAAATTTTCAAAGTTTTAAATTTTCAAAGAGAAAATTATGAAAAGTCTATGATAAATTTGGTCATGAATATCATTTTTTATCTTTAAATAATGACAATTATAATCTATTTTTATTTGTAGTGGTGTGATTCAAATATTATTTGGTGATGTATGTTTGAGTCTAGTGACACTCAACAACCTTGGCATCACTTCTACCAAATCTAGCATGGTTACACCTTTTGGGTGGAAGTGCATTGGGTACCATTCATATTTATTAAGAGTTGTAATAATTCACCTTTATAACTCATGGGATTTATTTTTTATATCTAAACATTGAGACTTGATCACTCTACACTATTTAAAAATAATTCAACAAAAGAAACTACATTCTCCAAGTGTTTTAGTAAGGGAAACATCTTCTCTAATATATTATAAGGTCAATATAGTCATGGGTATAGTAACACCTTATGACATATTTTTGCTCTCCTTTACCACTAAAGATATTTCTCTTTTCCCTAGTTAGTAAATGAATAGTGTCAAAAGATCTTCATCTCCACCAGGCAAATCAAAATAATTCTATACAAGCAGCATAATGTAACATGCATATATGTGTACTCTCTTCTCACTCTTTACCTTTTCAAATTAAAAATTTAGATTTCTCATATTTTCATATATGGACATTGACTTCTACACATGTTATTAGGTTCAATCACAACATAGTTGGTGGAAAGGTAAAAAATATAAAATAAAAGACAAAGTGTCCCATAAACACCTAGGTTTTAGTTATTTCCTTTACTATAGTAATTTCATTACTAGAATAAAGTACAGGGGGGAGGGGAAATGTAGACACCCCAATTTTTTAGAAGCCAAAAATTTATATCATTTATGTTACCTTTTATATGCATAGACTATTGATAGTGAATGAAACATCTATTTTTTCATTTTAATTAAATATTTCTCTATTCTAATTTGTAATTTGGTCAATTGGTTATTTTTTTTCTAATTTGTTAGGGGGATCCATAGTTTTAGTCTTTGTCCTTCTAGATAAGTCCAAATTAAATGGATAGGGATGAAATTTGACCCTATACATTTAGCATGGACTTATCTGGGAATACTATTAATAATTATTGCAGGGGAAAGTTTCATTTTAATTTTTATTTTGACCATTGTGTCTTATCTTGCATTAGGTTTTATACACCAATACGTCCCAATTTCAAAGTCAAAATATTTATAAACACAATCCTCCTCACTTTCAAAATATATTAAAATATTTTCATGTTCTATAAATAGGTATCTTTAAACAATACTCAAAGGTCAATCTTCATATACATATTTGTGCCAAGGGTAAAATAAGAGAAAGAGCATCTAAATTTGCATTCATAATTCCATACACACACATAAGTGGGATAACTATATTTGAGTTTTATCCCTCTTTGATGTAATGGAAATGTAGTGTACTATTTAGTATTTTAATAGGAATTGACCAAGGATAGTCCAAATTATTCCCTTTCACCTAATTCCCATCCCATTTTATTATGATTTGTATTTTATGTAGGAAACTAAGGTTTTAATTATTATAAGTAATTTGTGTGATATTATAAATTTAAATACATGCATAGACCTTAATCTAAGCATGTTTATGTGGTAAAATAATCATTTATGTGTCTCAGTCAACTAAGATAACTCTGTATTTAACATACTTGGGTGTAGTACTCCTCTATCCTCCTATTGTGCTTGTGTCCAGATTTATTTTTTTATTTTTCACCTGATCTAAGATATTTGGATCTATGATTTATCTATTTTTTTGTGTCTATATTCTATCATAGTCAACTGGGACAAGTTTTTTTCAATAGAATTAAGTGCATTGTGTTCCCATCCACTTATAGTAGACTTGTCCAACTTGTGCATGATGTTCATCTTGCACAATCATCTCTTATTCTAATTTTTTAATTAAACAATAAAAATAGTGATATATATGTGTGAACTAATTATATTCCTTATTTATACTTTCCCAAAATAGCAAGTTTCCATATTCAATATTTTCCAAAATCAAAATAGCTAATCATTTTTATATCTTTAGCATTCTAATATTTCTAATTTCATAGCTATGTACATAATAAACACGTATTTAATCACATTTAACATGTAATCAAAAATACGGTAAAAATATCCCATAGGGATAAATACATAAGATCATTTCAATCATCATGATATTTATTCATATTGTTTTGGACAAAATATTTGTAATAATTTTAATGGAAGCTTCAACTCGGTCATTATATTGTGGATAATATGTGATTGATTTTGTATAGGTTAAAAAAATCTTGATTTTTTAATTATTGAAATAAGAGCCATTATCCAAGATGATTTGAGGAGGTTAAAATATATAAAGGATATAATTCAAAGTAAACTTTTAGATATATTCACATGTGGTTGATATAACGAGAGTGTTGCATCCCATTTTACCCTAGTGAAAAGAGACATGACTATGTTAATTTATTTTACCATTAGAGATTTTATACTACTATTGTGCTTATTTAAATCATGACGTTTATAATTTTAAATGAGTCTTGGCATTGTAATGGTTATGAATTATATACCTATTTTATTATTTTTGAATTGTGTTTTGATAAAAAAGCAATAATTCATTTAATATGATACTTTATATTGATATTATTAGATATTTTATGTTTATAATAATAATGTAATAACTACCCTCTTCTTTGAATGAGGTGGATTCAGGATATCCTATCTGATACCTCACAATGGGAGCATGGTGGGCCCATAATCCACAAGTCCCAATATAGAAACCTGGCTCTGATACCACATGTTAAAACTAATTATATTAAAGATGAAATTACCATACAATTTTTTTTGTCACAGCTATTTTATGTTTGGTTATTTTAGCATTACTTAAATTTTTGTTTATTGTTTAACTAAGATAAAATAAATGCACAATAATAAATAAATCATAATCCACACATACAATAGTCCTCTCAGGTCTTGAACAATCTGATACATATAAGTAGTAATAATATAATCTCAAAGGGCTTGAACAATTTGATATATATATATATATATATATATATATAAAATAAGTAGTAATAACATAATCTCAAATATATAATTTAGAAACATATAAAAGTAGGTACAATGCTACGAAATTGTCATCAATTGTTTACTCATGGATAAATAAGATTTTATTGCTCATGTAAAATATTGTACTTTTGGTGTATTAATTTATTCAATAATGGCTGAAACTGGTAGTGTATTCTAAAGTATTTTTTCTTTATACACCAAAAGTTGTGATTATAGCTAGGACCAACATTGTATCTTGACATTAGTTTGCATTATACAATACATTTTATGGTTTTTATATTCAAATGTCACTATAATTTATTGTATTATTTATTTGAAGATGATTTCATTATTTTTTACCTACATTTATATGTTTCTAAACTATATAATTGAGATTTTGTTATTACTATTATATATATATATATATCACATTATTCAAGCCATGAGAGGACTATTGTATGTCTAGTTTATGATTCAGTGGAATATGATTTATTCATTTATTATCCATTTAGTCTAACTTAGTTAATGACTAAACAACAAATTAAGTAATGTTAAACAAAGCAAGCATAAAATAGTAGCAACACAAAAAAATGTATGGTAAATTTAAGCTTTAATTTAGCCAGTTGTAACATGGAGCTTTTTGTACCCATTTAGTAAAATGTTATTGTAGAGTCCTAAATTTCATTTAGTGTTGAAATGCACCTAATCTATTAATAATTCTTCTTAAATTAATACATAACATTTCTTCTCAAAATCAAATAATTGAAATAATTCAACATGTTGAATAAGTCAATTATGCACGTTTAAATCCTTATTTTAAGTATCAAAATCTATATTTTCTACCTATTCAAACCTTTCCCACCTTTTTCTCCCTAATCCCAACCAAATCCACAAAGTTATCCACCTCTTATGACTCCTCCCCTAAGTTGTCAATAAAGTTGACTAAGCTTGTTGAGTCAACTAACCAATCCCACTCTTTTCTAAACTAGGTTGAAAATGTCTTCATCCTCATAGATGAGGACTTATCCACAATTTTTAATCATTTGGAGCATTGAAAAATTCCAAATGATCCTCCACCATTGGATCCTTTTCTAAAAATCTATAAATAAGATTACAAATCTCTATTTTCAATCATCCATTGAAATCATAATCATATTTTTGGGAATCATAAGATCTTGAGCTCTTGCACACAAAGTGAATCAAAGAAAATAAAAGTCATCCTTTTGCACCAAAACATTTCTTGTTCTCTCTTTGAATATGAGGAGTGAGCACCACATATTTGAAAGAGAAAATTAGATACACATCACAATGGAGAAAAAATTTATTCAAAGTGTGAAATTTTGATTGTTGATTTCTTCATTTGTTTCTCTATCTTAGTTGAATTTCAGCTTGGATTAGGATTAGTTTACTTTCTCTACATATCTAAATTTTAGTTCATAAATTTTAGGCACGTATAGGGGGGCTTTCCCATATCTTTTTTAATCTTATTATCATCATCTTTTGTACTTAGATAGCATTTATCTTTTGATTTGTGTTTCTTATGCTGGTATTTTTCATTTAATATTACTTCTTTTAGTTTTGGTATGGACTATAGGTTGTCATCACTAGTTTTCTATTTGGTTGTGTATGCTTCCCTATGTAACAGTGAATTCAAAGGTTTTAGCAGCAAAATTATGGGATTTAACAATGAAATTGTTATTTTTCCTACAGTTTCTATGTTTCAATTCTATTTTTAGGTTAACAATGTTTTCATTTGGAAACAATGTTATTGTCATCAAATAATGAAATTGTTTTGTCTTGCAAAGAAATTTATCTTTTCCATAGTTAAATCATTATTTTTTGTAGTGAAAACATAAGTATCTATAAAAAAATCATTTTTGTGTGAAGTGATTTCATCTTTAACTACAGTGAATTCATTCCTATTAGTAGTAAATTTATCATTTCTCACAATAAAATCATTGCTTTATGCAGCAAAATCATCTTGTAAGCATGATTATTTATGTTTTTTTTTTCTATTCTCTATTTTTTTATTGCATTATTTTTATTTCAATTTCACTTTTATGACTTGACTGTGTAACAATATTTTTATAACAAAGACTAGTTTTTTTCCTATTTTTTGTGGTTTTTCACTTGTTCATTGCAGGGTATCTCATTTCTCACCAAATAAAATATTCTAAGACCTTGTTTATAGGATGCTTTCTAAATAATATTAGCAAAAGAATCAATAAAAATCCAATTTTTCTTGTTGCTAACATTTTATTTTGTTTTTCAAAATTCTTAGTAATTACATCACTTTTATTTCAAAAACAAAATTGTGGTTGTGAAGTTTGTGTATGCTCTTTCCTTGGTGTTACATTGGTAATGATACCTAGAAATCAAAAATGTTTGCATAATTATCTATGTTACCCAAATAATATCTACATATGCTCTTTCTTTGATATTACATTGGTGATGAAAATTGGAAATCAAAAATGGGTATCTACTTTTATTTTTCTTTTCTTAGGGGATCTATTGACAGTGGATGTTATCAACAGGTAATAGGCCAAACCCTATTTATCATTGGGGTACTTAAATTGAGACCCAAATATTCTAATTTATTAACTAGTGTGTTTTAAGCACACTATGATTTGAGGGGATTTTATGATCCAATACCTAAGGTTTTAGAATCTAACTTGAAATCTGATATTATCGATTATCAACACACTGAGACCCCTATGGATATGTTGATAAATTTGAAATAAGACCTAATAGTGTGTGTATACTATATCAATTTTTTCCATGGTTTTTAACCCTAGATAATCTCATATAAACCTTAAGCTTAGGATAGCCTTTTTTGCCATTCAACTTTGGTGCATTAATTTAGCAATTAATGTCAAGAAGTAACTTTCCACACAACCTCAAAAATGGATTAAATGGGCCATGGGAATGACATGATCCTCCATGGTTAGTGCCTTGAAATATTAGGCCACAACTAAGATCATGTATGAGTAAGTGACAATGGAAAGACCAAAATTTATTCATGAGCTTTCTTCCTTGTTTTCACCCTTTGTGTAATTTCTTATTGTTTAGAGTAAAAAAAATTTCTGTTTTATTATATTTTCCACATGCTAAAAATCCTTATTTGAAAACTAATTATTTTCAAAATTACATCCTTAAAATAATTGGTTCAAAATTTTAAGTTTTTTAGTCAAAATTTTTGGTTCATATTGTTAATTTAGGTTATCCTTTTTATTTGATTCTTTTACTTTTTCTTTCCAAATCATGCTTATTACACATCAAATGGCCATGTTGAATCCTCCTACTTCAAGGGAAGATCCTTTTGGCAATTACCCCTTTCATTTTCCTGGTCAAGAGCATCATATAGAAATACATGAAATAATTGAGCATGAAGAAGATGAGGGAGAGGCTTATCAAGATGAAGGTAGCCCAAAAGCTACCCAACCTCCACCTTTCCTAGATGAATATATCATATCTAATAAAAATGAAGTATTGCTTCAAGTCTTGGGATTTGGTGCCAAGTTCCCATCTGATTTTGATGTGCATAACTTATAATATCGCATTGCAATAAAAGATCCTTATTCTTCCAATGTTAATAAAAAAATCCCCAAGGATATTTGGAGGGAATTAATTCTCTCATTCCTTCTTCACAATCCCATCCCCAAGTCTCTTAAGACAAAGGGAAAGTTATTTTGCATGAAGAGTCATCCAAAGCTAGCCATGGTTTTCTTACATAAATCAATGAAAATCAATGAAGCCAAGAGATTTTAAACTTTCAATCTCACCAATCAAATAATAAATTTGTAAATCCTACTATGAATATAAATACTAATTTATAACACCATCTAAACAATCTGAGTTTGAACATGATTTCAAAGTCATTGATCTTAAAACCCACAAATCAAAACTTGAATCTTACTTCAAGTTTACCCATCATCCCAACTTTAATTTGGGTTTCCCATCTAATTTAATTCCAAATAAATAAAATTTGATTATGCAAAATTTGGGTATTCACCCAAACTTACAAAGTTATGATCAAACAAATTTGAGTACAAATATTTATTCAAACTCACCAATCAATCCAAATCAGAGTTTTCAAAACTCACCCATCTTAGCCAATCCTAACCAAAACTTGAATACATATTTTGGTTTTCCCAATCAAGTACCAAATCCTATTTTAAATATTACTTCACACACATTCAATAATCTAAGTATAAATCCAAATATACTAAATTAATTATTGTTAAGACCAATTCCTCCAAATCCCAATCCAACTCAAAACCAACCTAGTTCTTTCATTTAAATCCATGCCAAATCCCAATGATAATTCAAGCCAAAAGCAAATGCAATATAATACTAACCTTAACTTTAAAAATCCAAACACAAATAACCCAAACTTAGGTATTGACCATTTTATCTCAAATCCTAACATTCCTCAACAAAAAAATACAAGTGTGTTTAGCCAAACAAGCTTTGATCAAAATACCAGTTCCAATCCCATGAACTTTAATGCTAACACATAAAACAACCCAAACTTTAACCCAAATCTAAACCAAGTGATTTCAAATTTCCCACAAAATCTTAATTTTGGTTTTAACAAAATCCAAACCCAACCTAAACCAATTTTGGTTTTAACCTGAATTCAAGTCAAATGAATTTTGGTACTAATCAAAACCTTGGTTATAATACCCACTTTTTTCCAACCTCAAATACTTAACTATAACAATCAAATTCCCATCAATTTTTCAAACATACACCAACAAACAAACCAATTTACAAATCAACCACCTAGTTATTTAAGTCAAATGGATCAACAATCCAATTTTATCATGCAAAATTTTCAAAATATAAAGGACAGAGTCCAAGGCTACAAGATGGCTCATACAACTAACAAAAGTAATTTAATTTTTAAGAGATTTCTTCATATCCCTATGATGTGAAAAAAATGACTACACCATTTCCTAAATACTTTGAAATCCCTAAATTTATAAGTACAAAGGTAAAGGAGATCCCAGGGAATATTTAATGAGATTTTATCATCCATGTGTAGATGTTGATTATAAAAATGAAATCTTGTTGCTTCTATTTTCATGAAACCTCAAAGTTCAGGCCCTTGAATGGTTCTCAAGACTCCTAAAAGGAGCTATCTTCACTTTTAAAGATCTATCTTAAAAAAAATTCCATCACTTCTCTTATAATATTGAGAAAGGCTTGACCACCCTAGACTTGCATTATACCAAACAACAAAATGGTAAAACTTTTGCCTTTTTCCTTTAAAGATGGATGGCAATGGTAAGCCACTTTACATGGTCCTTTCTAGAAATAGTGGTAATGGACATTTTTATGAACAACTTGAACTCAAATTTAGGACATCACTTACTACTTCTTTGGCCATGATCATTTGATTAAATTATCAAAAAAGGAATTCAGGTGGAAATAACTTTGATCAATAGGGGTATAATTAAAATATTCAAACTACACAATAAAAATTCCTCCAAACCAACAAACAAACCCAAAATCATTACCAAAAATAAGAATCTAGTTGGAGATGGTGTAATAGATGTAAAATAGATTTAGAATCCACAAACTCAAACATATAACCAATCAACTAACAAAATCACCATCCCTGATGGGAAATCAAAATAAGGAAGACCAAAATGTAAGTTTACTCAATTAGGTGACACTTATGAAAAAAAATTTGAAGGTTGATCCATATGAACATGATTATTTGGCCAAACACAAAACCTTTTAAAGCAAAAGTTCCAAAACCTAATTGGTACAAATATGATGAATACTATAAATACCATTGGATAAGAAGTCATTCAACAAATTGATGTAAGCACCTAAAACATTATGTTCAAGATCTTATTGATAAAGGTGACATAACAATAGAAAAATCATAATCAAAATAATATAACAAAAATAAATTAGGGATATACCAAGATCTAGTCCCTAATCATGATCAAGGTAAAGGTAAACAAAAACAAGAGTAACTAGAATCAAGCAATGTCAACCAAGGTAGTCATCCAATTGATTCCATAATCAATAGCATTGATATGGTATATAAGCATGTTAACATTTTCACTTTTCCAAAATATCAATGTGACATCACTACAAGATACACAAAGCTCACCTTACCAAGTGCATCCCCATCTAATGTTGAACATAAGTACAACATTATAGTTCACCTTGAAAAAACACCAGCCAACATATCCATTTTAGACCTTCTCAAGACTTCCCCAATGTATAAATATATTTTGTATAAAGTCCTTAAGAAGTCCAATGTTCCTCAAAACATTGATTCCATAAACTTCCAAGCATTAATAGGTTCTTTGGAAATAAATAACCAAGCAATGTTTGATCATTCTAATGTTTCTCCTTTAGGTTCAGAGCATAGCCTTCCCTTGTATATAGAGGTTACTATTTCTAGCCAAAAGTCAAAAAGGATTTTTATAGATAATGGTTCGACCCTTAATCTATGTGCACTAAGCCTCATAAAACATCTTTGATATCCATTAACAACAATAGAGTAAATTATCATAACAATAAAGGCATATGATAATAATGAGCATCATTTTATTGGCACATTCCATCTTCTTTTGATGGTAGGGTTTATCATTAAGAAATGCTTGTTCATGTTCTTGATCTTGATTTACCATATAATATACTCCTTGGATGCCCATGGATCCATTCCATGAACTCCATTCCATCCACCCTCCATTAGTGCTTGAAATTTTCCCATGCAAGAATAGAAGTAACCATTCAAGAGGATCCTCATCCCTTCTAATATTTAAAACTTTTAGAAGGTAAATATCAAAAATAAAAATATTTCCTAGTCATAAAAGATTAACTTACCCTTGTTGAGGATTACCCATCATTTGAAAACTATGTCAATCCTGAAATCTTATTTCAAACACCTCCCTATGGTGGTTATATTAATACTCCAACTCCATCTATATCCATTGAAAAATCATTAACCAATTCACCACCCATTGAGTAAGATTCCAATAGTCCATCCATTGAACAAACTTCCAATAATCCATATATTGAGAAAACATCTAATCCATTATCTAAAACCCCATCATCTTATACTTTGTAAAATTTCAAAATCATTTACCAAGGCATGAATGAGTATATTAGTCAATATTTGTATACAATCACAATACACGCTAATCTTAATGAATATGGTAGGCCAAACCATCTAAAGGATACAAGAATGGTTAAAAATCTTAGTCAAACAAAATTTCTTGAGATAGGCCTCCTTTTTGATGAACACATTGATGATTCAAATTTGTCCTATCTTTACTCTAATGAATTAGATACTTGTTTTTCTACCAATAGATACCCCATCATAAAATCCATCATGTGCAAAATTATGAATTACAAGGGAAAATGTCTTGGTCTTTGTGAACAAGGTTCCATTGAACCAATAACATTAAAAGCTAATGAAGGGAAGAATGGTCTAGGATTTAACCTACTTAATGTGCCTACAATAATTTCCCAAAGTGACTCTTGTAGTGAGTCAGAAGATTATTCATCAGACAACAAGATAGGTTCTATAGTTATTTTGAATATCTAGCCTTTACCAATATTTTCCATGAAAATGTCATTTTAACACTTGACCCTGAATATCCTTCTCTAATCCAATATGACCAATAATCTACACCAAAACTCAACCATTTTCAAAATGATGAAGCTATATCTGAGTTCTTAAGAATCAGGGATCAAATTCCTATAGGTGATCATAAGAAAGGTTTTTAAATATAGCTAGCAGATTCTTCATATTCTGGGGAATAGAAAATACATCACTTTCTCAGATTTGCATCAACATAAAAACAAGAAGAGGTTGAAGAATATTTTCATCTTCCCACACCACCCCTAGCTTATAAATATGAATCAAGTCTACTTGTTTATAGGAATGGTTTCTTCATCAAGTAGACTTGATTAATCTTTATAAGCTAGGGGTGGTGAAGGAAGATGAAATTCTTCTTCAACCTCTTCTTGTTTTAATGTTGATGTAGAACTGATAAAGTGACATATTTTTTGCTCCCTAAAATATGTGAAATATGCTAACTATATTTAAAAACCTTTCTTATGATCACCTATAGGAATTTGATCCAAAATTCTAAAGAACTCAAATATAGCTTCATCATTTTCAAAATGGTCGAGTTGTGGTGTATATTGTATATCCCATTGGATTAGATAAGGATATGCAAGGTCAAGTGTTAAAATGACATTTTCATGGAACAAATTGGTAAAGGCTAGATCTTTAAAATGACTAATGATGGAACATGTCTTGTTATCTGATGAATCATCTTATGACTCACTAGAAGAGTCACTTTGGGAAATTGTTAGAGGCAAATTAAATAGGTTAAACCCTAGACCATTATTCCCTTCATTGGAATTTAGTGTTATTGGTTCAATGGCACCTTATTCACAGAGACCAAGACCTTTTCCTTTGTAATTCGTTACTTTTCACATAATGGATTTTGCAATGGGGTATTTATTAGTTAAAATCAAGTAGCTAATTTATCAAAGTAAAGCTAAGAGGAATTTGAATCATCAATATGTTCATCAAAAAGGAGCCCCTCCTCGATAAATTTTATCTGCCCAAGCTTTTTAACCATTTTTGTATCCTTTAGATCGTTTGGCCTACCATATTCATTAGGATTGGCTTGTATTGTGCTTGTATAAAAATATTGAAAAATGTACTCATTCATGCCTCGATCAATGATTTTGAAATGGGAAGAAGTAGAAGATGATGAGTTGTTGGATAATGGATTGGATGTTTTCTCTACATATGGATTATAAGAATCTTGTTCAATGGATGGACTATTAGAATCTTGTTCAATGAGTGGTGAATTGGTTAATGCTTTTTCAATGAATACGGATGGAGTTGGAGTATTAATCCAACCACCAAGGGGAGGTGTTTGAAATAGTTTTAAAATGAAGGGTAATCCTCAATAGGGGTAAAATTATCTTTTGTGACTAGGAGATAGCTAGAAAATTGATATTTACCTTCTAAAAGTTTACAATATTAGAAGGGATGAGTATCCCCTTGAATAGTTACTTCCATTATTGCATGGGAAAATTTCAAGCACTGATGGAGGGTGGATGGAATGGTGTTCATGGAATGGAACCATGGCCATCTATGGAATATATTATATGGTAAATCAAGATTAAAAACATGAATAAGTGTTTCTTTAATGATATACCCTACCATCAAAGGAAGATGGATTGTGTTGATAGACTAATACACATTATTATCATATGCTTTTATTAATATGATATTTACCTCTAGTGTTGTTACTAGATACCCAAGATGTTTTATGAGTCTTAGTGTACATAGATTAAGTGATGAACTATTATCTATAAAAACCCTTTTTACTTATGCCTATAAATAGTAACCTATATATACAAGGGGAGCTTATGCTCTAAACCTAAAGGAGAAACATCAGAATGATCAAATGTGACTTAGTTTTTTATTGCCAAAGAACCTATTAATGCTTGGAATTTTTTGGGATCAATGTTTTGAGGAATATTGGACTGCTAAAGGACTTTATACAAAATATCTTTGTATAGGGGGAAGGCTTGAGAAATTCTAAAATGGATATGTTAGCTAGGGTTTTTTCAAGGTGATCTATAATGTTGTACTTACAATCAACATTAGATGGGGATGCACTTGGTAAGGTGAGCTTTGTGTGTCTTATAGTGATGTCACATTCATATTTTGTAAAAGTGACAATGTTAACATGCTTATGTACCATATTAATTCTATTGATTATGGAATCAAATGGATGAAAAGCTTGGTTGACATTGCTTGATTCTGGTTGCTCTTATTTTTGTTTACCCTTACCCTGCTCATGATTAGCAACTAGGTCCTAGTATATCCCTAATTTCTATTTGTTATATTATTTTAATGATAACTTTTCTACTTATATGTCACCTTTATCAATAAGATCTTGAACATAATGTCTTAGGCACATGCATCAGTTTGTTGAATGACCTCTTATCCAATGGTATTCATAGTGTTCATCCTCTTTGTACCAATCGTGTTTTGGAATGTTTTCTTCAAAAGGTTTTATGTTTGGCCACACAATCATGTTCTCATTGAAAAATTTTGGGAAAACATTTTCCTAAGTGTCACCTAATTGAGTAAATTTACATTTTGGTTTTCCTTATAATGGTTTCCCACCAAGGATGGTGATTTTGTGAGTTGATTGGTTATATGTTTGAGTTTATGGATTCTAAATCTATTTTACATTTGTTAAACCATCTCCAACAAGATTTTTATTTTTGGAAAAGAAATTGGATTTATCTATTGGTTTGGAGGAATTGTGATTGTCTAGTTATAAATTTTTAATTATACCCCTATCGATCAAAGTTATTTCCACCTAAATTCCTTTTTTTGATAATCTCATCAAAGGATCATGGGAAAATAAGTAGTAAGTGATGTCCTAAATATGAGTTCAAGTTGTTCATAAACAATGTGCACCAACTCTATTTCTGGAAATGACCATGTTAATTGACTTACCATTGCCCTCCATATTTGAAGGAGAGAGGAAAACATTGTCATTTTTTTGTTTGGTATTATACAAGTCTAGGGTGGTCAATTCTTTCTCAATATTGTAAGAGAAGTGACAAACAAACTTTTCAGATAGATATTTAAAAGTGAAGATATATCCTTTTGAGAGTCTTTAGAACCATTCAAGGGCCTAGCCTCTAAGGCTTCTTGGATATATATTTAACATGAATCCATTTTTATAATCAACATTTGCACATGCATGATAAAAGATCATTAAATGTCTCTTGGTATCTTCTTTACCTTTGTACTTATCAAATTTAGGGACTTCAAAAAATTTGGTAAATGGTGTAGTCATCTTGCTCACACCATAGGGATATGAACAAATCTCTTCAAAATTAAATTACATTTGTCGGTTGTAAGATCCATCTTGAAATCCTTGGACTCTATCCTTTATATTTTGAAATGTTTACATGAGAAAAGGGGATAGTTGATCCATTTGACTTTAAAAACTAGGTGGTTAATTTGTAAATTGGTTTGTTTGTTGGGTTATGTTTAAAAAATTGTTGGGAATTTGATTGTTATAGTTAAGGTCTTAAGGTTGGGAAAAAATATTAGTGTTATAACCAATCTTTTGATTAGTACTAAAATTCATTTGACTTGAATTCAGGTTCAAACCAAAATTGTTTTGGGTTGGGTTTGGATTTTGGTTAGAACCAAAATTAGGACTTTGTGGGAAATTTAAACTCACTTGGTTTATATTTGGATTAAATTTTAGGTTGTTTTATGTGTTAGTGTTAAATTTCATGGGATTGGAACTGGTATTCTGACCAAAGCTTGTTTGGCTAAACATACTTGGATTATTTTATTGAAGAATTTTAGGATTTGAGATAAACTAGTTTAAACTTAAGTTGAGGTTATTTGTGTTGGGATTATTAAGGTTAAGGTTAGTATTGGATTGCATTTGGTTTTGGATTGAATTATCATTGGCATTTGGTGTGAATTTAAATGAATGAACTATGTTAGAACTAGATTGGTTTTGAGTTGGATTAGGATTTAGAGGAACTGGTCCTAACAATAATTGATTTGGTACATTTGGATTTATACTTAGATTATTGAATGTGCATGAAGAAAAATTTAAAATAGGATTTGGTGCTTGATTGGTTAAATGATAATATGTATTAATGTTTGGGTTAGGATTGGATAAGATGGGTGAATTTTGAAAACTCTGATTTAGATTGATTGGTGAGTTCAAATAAAGATTCACACTCAAATTTGTTTGATCATAACTTTGTAAGTTTGGGTAAATACCCAAATTTGGTGTAATAGAATTTTGATTGTTTTGACTTGAATTAGATAGGATACCCATATTGAATTTGGGATCATTTTATTGTATGATGGGCAAACTTGAATTAGGATTCAAGTTTTGATTGGTGGGTTGTAAGATCGATGAGTTTGAAGTAATGTTAATAGATGGTACTGTAAATTAGTACTTATATTCATGGTAGTATTGCCAAAGGGATTATTTCATTTGTGAAATTGAAATTTTATAATCTATTGGCTTCTTTGATTTACATGGATTTTTTTAGGAAAACCATGGCTAGGTTGGGATGACTCTTCATGCAAAATATCTTTCCCTTTGTCTTGAGAGACTTGGGGATGGGATTGTGAAGAAGGAATGAGAACATTAATTCCCTCCAAAGATCCTTGGGGATTTTTTTGATTAACATTAGAAGAAGAATGTTCTTTGTTGATAAGTTTAGTATAGATCTATGCAATATTAAACAAATACCATTTATGATAATAGATCCAAAGATAAACTTTTAAAATTATTTCAAACACACAATATATATTATTTCTTCCACACTCTAATTCTTTTATCATTATAGATAATAAAACATTTCATTAGATTACATATTTATAGGAGTAATGTCCTATAACAACTCCCCAATATTATCTCACCTATAAAACCTCCTATAATAGTGTAAACCTAAATATGATATATTGCTATAATATATAATAATATATCTAACAATATAATATCTAACCTATACAAATTTACCATGTTAATCATACGTTTAAAAATAATAGTATATACTAACTTACGTAATGGTATCTCACTTATTACTATTTACCATCCTGTAAATGCCTATTTTCACCTAATGTGAAAATTAATCCCAGAATTCCCCCCATAGTGTTTACATGGTACAATATATCTTTATTTTTTTATTGTAGTGTGATCCACCTCCATGTACTCATGATCTTATCTACATACATGTGCCATTGAACATCTCTTCCTTCACAATTATCTACAATTGGTTTTCACAAGTTCACCAACAACCTTACGAAATGGTTTTCCTTGTTTCACCACTAACCTTATAGAATGTTTTTCTCAGGTTTACCACTAACCTTACAACATGGTTTTAATAGGTTTACCACTAACCTTTCATCATGATTATTAAAATTATTTTTAGATCAACATTCTCTAATGTAAATATACAAAAGGGTTACATGTGAATATCACAATTGAATAAGTATATACTTTTATTCTTATTTGGAACACAAAATAGAAATGTAAAACACACCATGCCAAAAAATTAAAAAATAAAACACCGCATACATCACCAAAACATTGATGTGGCTTGATCATTGGCAACTAATGAGAGGTCACTGAAAGACCTCTTTCCTTCGTGTATCCTCCATCTTCTAGTGATGTTGCTTACTCAAGAACTAGTGAAACTGATGATAGCCTTGGTACCTTCAAAAACATGTTTAGCAAGTTCTCATGGCAAAATAAGATGTATAGTTATCTAGATTTATTTGGATGTAATAATTAATTTTTTTTTTGTGACGAGCAAGATTGAATGCCTCTTGAGCCAATTTCTCAAACATATCATTCATAAAAGAGTTTATCATATGCATACCTTTTCTAGAAATATCAAGATCTGGGTGCACCTATTTTATCAAGTTAAATATATAAATCTTATAGGTTTCTTCATTTCACTCTATCTTCTTCTTATTTTTGTCTTTTCTTTTATTCATTTTATCCATTATGACCCTAGACTAGATAGGATGTCAGTTTCCATCTATAATGTGTCTGTACAAACAATATGAGAAAAATTTCCTAATAATCACCTAAATAAAATCCAACAAGAAACTCTGACATTTTTTTTTCATTTTCTAATGATAATAATAAAGACTCTATTTTGACATCAAATACTTCCATTATTACTTGTGACCCTAATAATATTTAACAAAAAGACTTTGGTCTTGCTAACAAACTTGAATAATGAATTATTAATTTGTAAAGACCAAAAAATAAGACTATTCATTAAAACAAGAATAATGAATATAATCTTTACCTTTTAAAATGACTCCACTAAAAACAAACCTTCAATTACAAAAAAAAACTTTAACCAACTATTAAAGATGATATAACAAAATTTAATAAGCTTATAAAAATAAGACTATACTCTAAATCAAATATTTTTAACATGGTTTTGAAAATGAAATTGACTTTTAAATACAATGGTTTTGAAAATGAAAATGAATTTTTAAATACAAATTTAACCATATATTACAGTCAAATTACTCATCACTAGAATCAAACCTTGAGGATAACTAAATGACATTAAACTCTATTTACACATAATACCAAATGTGATGCATAGATTTGCTTCATCTAGTCCTCCAATGTGTAAACTTTAAATGCATAATAGAATACACACCATGTAGTAGAAGGAAGGATGGATTATGATGAATACCACAGATGGAATAGAGGTAGCCTATTTAATACATGAAGCTATCAACATACCACTGATAGAATAGAGGGTGACAGGAGGTGCATGTCAAATCTAATAGATGCCTAAAGACTGAATACATGGAATGAACTATCAAGTGTGTATTATATGCATAATTAGATCCACATCATGTCTGTAATCCTAATACAATACCGATATAATGGTCTTCTCACCTTTAATATTTTAATTCCATTGGTACCCTTTGTCTCACCACACTATGTACATTAATTGAAAAGGATGTAGGCACTAGTAAATGAATGTATATTGGTTCTACATAATGATACTGATAGTGCATTAGAAGGGCACAACAAACTCCATTGATTTACACATGTAATATTGAATAAATCTACACAGATCTATAAATGAATTAACACAAAAAAGATAGTAACAATCAAACCCTCATTTTTGCATAATAGCCTTCAAGAATGCCTGCTCTGATACCAAATGGTAAGTTTGGTATAGACCTATGTAATATTAAACAAATACCATTTACGATAATAGAGCTGAACATAGACTTTTAAAATTATTTCAAGCACACAATATATATTATTTATTCCACACTCTAATTCTCTGATTATTCTAAATAATAAAACATTCTGTGAGATTACATATTTATAGGAATAATGTCCTATAACAACTCAATATTATCTCACCTATAAAACCTCTTATAATAGTCAAACCTAAATATAATATATTATTATATTATATAATAATATATCTAAAAACATAATATTCTAACCTATACAAATTTACCATATTAATCATATGGTTAACAACAATAGTAAATACTAATTTACATAATGGTAACTCACTTATTACTATTTACCATCCCATAAATACCTATTTTTAATGTGAAAACTAATCCCAACATTTGCTTGTAATGATATATTTCAAGTTATGCACATCAAAATCAGATGGGAACTTGGCACCAAAGCCCTAAACTCAAAGCAATACTTCAGTTTTATTAGACATGATATATTCATCTAGGGAAAGTGGAGGTTGGGTAGCTTTGGGGATACCTTCATCTTGATGAGCCCCTCCCTCATCTTTTTTGTGCTCAGTTATTTCATGTATTTCTACATGATGCTCTTAACCAGGAAACTAAAAGGGGTCATTGCCAAAAGGCTCTTCCCTCGTAGTAGTAGGATTCAACATGACCATTTGATGTGTTATAGGCATGATTTAGATAGAAAAAGGAAAATACTCAAATAAAAATGATGATCTAAAGTAACAATATAAACCAAAGATTTTGACTAAAATACTTAAATTTTTGAACCAATTATTTTAAGGATGTGATTTTTAAAATAATTAGTTTTCAAATAAGGATTTTCAGTACATGGAAAATACAAGGAAATAACAAACATTTTTTCTCTAAACAAACAATAAATTACACATAAATAGTGAAAACTAGGAAGAAAGGTCATGAACAACTTTTGAGCTTTTTGTTGTCACTCACTCATCTGTGCTCTCAGTTGTGGCATAATATTCCAATGCACTAACCATGGAGGATCATGTTGTTCCCAAAGTTAATTCTCAATGCTAACCACTAATTGATGCACCAAATTTGAATGACAAAAAAGGTTATCCTAGGATTAAGGTTTATATGAGATTATCTAGGGAGAAAACTATGAAAGAAAGCAATAAAGTGAATCCATATTATTGGTTCTTGTCCCAAAGTGCCCAACACAACCATAGGGGTCTTAGCATGTTGAGAATTATTAATATCAAATTTTGATCTAGCTATTAAAACCCTATATATTAGAGCATGAAATACCCTCACATCATGTTGTACTTAAAACACAACCACTAAGGCAATTAAAATAATTGGGTTTTGATTTATATACCCCATTGATAAATAGGGTTTAGCCTATTATGTAGTGGTGAAATCCACAATCAATAGAGCCCCTAAGAAAATAAAAATAAAAGTAGATACCTATTTCTTATTTCCAAGTTTTATCACCAATGTAATGTTGAGGAAAGAGCATACATGAATATTACCTAGGTAAGATAGATAATTATGAAAATATTTATGATTTACATATATCATTACCAATGTAATGCTAAGGAAAGATAATACGTAAATTTTACAACCCCAAACAAAATAGTAAAATAAAAATGATGTAATTACTAAGAATTTTGAAAAAAAAATAATAAATATTAGCAAAAAAAAATATTGATTCTTTTGTTGATCCTCTTTAGCAAGCATCTTGTAAACAAGGTGTTAAAATGTTTTCTTTGTCTATAAATAAGATAACCTATAATGAACAAGTGAAAAACAAAAAAAACAATTAAAAAAACTAGTCTATGTTTACAAAAATGCTATACACAGTCAAGTCAAAAAAGAAAAATTGAAATAAAAATAATGCGAGAAAAACATAGAGAACAAAAATAGAAAATAGAAAGACCATGTTTATAAGATGATTTCACTATACAGAGAAATAATTTCACTATGATAAATGATGAATTCACTACTAAAAAGAATAAATTCATTGTTGTAAAAGTGTTGGAGAGTTTCTAGTGATGTCATGGAGATGTCTAGGTGAGTGGATGGATTGTCTTGATAGTCTAAGTGTCAATAACAAAGTGTGCATTGTGTTTGTCCTAGTATGCTTGAAGTATGTTTGGTTGATCTCTACTTTGGACATGGTTAAGGATGTTTAGGGATGAGCATGATGATTTGATCATGTGAGAAGGCTCCTATCAAATTTTAAGGATGATTAGAGAGTTTGTGTAAGTGCATGGTTTTCACCTGGTTCTTCATTATGTTCATCTTGGAATATTTGGTTCTTTGATAGAAAAAACTGATTAAGTAGTTTTTTAACATTACCATTACCACATATGGATGAATCAGAGGGATTTGGTCATATCGATGTGATCAAATTAGTCCTTAGTTACTATGGTCCAAAATTTAGGTCATGTAATTAAGTGCAGTAAAAGTTATTAAGGTTTAAAATTGGCCTTCCAAGCAGATTGTAGAGGTTCCCATTCTTAGCAAAACTATCATTTCACATCATATAGATATGTATGAACTATTATTATTATGCATTCAATGTAGGTATAAATAAATTCAACAAAAGTCAAAGGAGTTCATGGATATGTTATATATAGTGCCAAAATCTACCCTAAAAACTTGGAGATTTGAATTGATTTATAGCACACAAGTTATAAAAATTCATAGTTGCTCTAGCAGAATATGATGGGTCAAAGACTGTCAAGATAAACCTCATTGAATTCTTAAGTCATCTAGTCATTAGATCTAATGGTTCACATTAATTCATGATCTTGATCCAATAGTTTACGTAAGATTCAATATGTCAAAAGTTGTTGATGTAGGTGACAAATGTCACAAGCTCGCTAGTCTGGAAAAATATCAACGATGAGCAATGATTTATACTGACAAAGATCAATGATGTAGGACAAGTCAAAGAATCAATAATGCATGTGATACTACCAAGTGGCACAAGCATAAAAAATTATAACTAAAGTGTTCAGAAGTCATGTGAGGGTACCAAGTGGCATAATCTCAAGATTTTTGATCAAGATCTAATGGTGAGCACTACAAGGTAAGGACCAGGCTGATCCACAGAGATCATTGGTTCACTTTTATTCAATATTTCAAATGTGCACGAGATGAGGTCAACATGTTCAATGTTTAATAATAAAGCATAGTTAAATATCTAAGGAGATCGATGGTGAATGTTTAATATAAGATGAGAAAACACAAGATGATGGAAAAGTGTTTGAATTTTAATAGTTGCTCAGTGACCATTGAAATTTAAATATTTGAATTTATGAGGGAAGATCAACCTACAATATTTTACTCATATCTTTCGATCTATGTAGAATTTGATGATGTAATAAAAAGAAACATTGTAGAGGAATTTGAGGTGCATCTAGAAATATTCAATTGAAGGTCTGAATATTTGTATGGTCAAAGTTATTGAGATCCAAAGTTGACTGTGTGTTCATTCATGCTCTGGAAGTGACTCAAGAAGGGTAATTATTGATGGCATTTTGATGTTTCAAGATGAGATAACTATTGAAGAGCATTGTATACTCTATGAGGATAATTTATATGGATTTTTGAGGTTTGACCAATCCATATTTAGTATGAACAAAAGCTTATATGGTGACTGTGTGTTCATTCGTGGTAGTTGTGTACATATAATGTTTTTTTGAGTGAATTGAGCTTTAGAAGAAGGGTGTTTTGATGGTTATTATCACTTAAGGAAGACCTATAAATTATGTGTCATGGATCTATTTATTTTTAAATTTTTATTATGTTTCTTAGTTTTTTCATAGAAGTGTCAAAGAGGTAAATCGGTCTTTATAGTACCTAAAAGGTGACTTAGGCCTATTTGAAAGAGGGTTGTGCTTAAAGGTGACATACGTAGATGCCTTAACATTGAAGGCATGTGTTTTGGCTGACAAGGAAGGTTGTGAACATCATAATGATCATGAAGTATCTATAAAATTTGAAATCAAATGTGGTGATTTTTAGTCTTATGAGATTGGAGAGAAGAGGTGTGTGTGAGAGCTATGGAGAAAAGGAAACGGTGTGTGCCCAGTGGATGGATTAAAGAATAGAATAGGTTGATGACTATGTGTATGACTTATAGGTTATTTTTCTAATGTCAAAGATAATTCTCTTATAGGTTTGAAGATTGAATTTAGTCAGAAGGACTTGATCATCTTAGGGGTAGGTACTCTTTATGAAATAGGTGTTTCACTAAAGTAGGTTAGGACTTGACCAAAAGGTGGTCAGAAGGACTTGATCATCTTAGGGGTAGGTGCTCCTTATGAAATAGGTGTTTCACTAAATTTTGGTTAGAAGGACTTGATCAGTCTTATGTTTGCATACTTATTATAGGACAAGTAGTCCATGTGTTTATAGGCTTGAGAGTGGGTTTTATTCCCCAAGAGGGTTTCCCACATAGATCTTATATTGTGTGTATGATCTTACATTATCTATTGTTCATTTCTATGAATAATCTATATATTCTATGATTTCTTGTAAAAATTAAATAAAGGTTTGAAAGGATTGGAATTAAAGTTGAAGTATCTTGCATCACTAATTCACCCCCCACCTAGTGATTGTACCTCTAATAAAAGGATGAAATTGCTTTACATAAAAGTGATTTCACTGCAAATACTAATGATTTCACTAAAAAAATATAAATTTCACTATAGAATAGAGTGATTTTTTTGCAAGATAGAATGATTTTGTTATTTGATGCAAAAACATTGTTTCTAAATAAAAATGTTGTTAAGCTACAAATAGGACAAAAAACATAGAAAACGTAGGAAAAAAGAACAATTTTGCTATTAAGTTCCATAATTTCACTGCTAAATCCTCTTAATTTATTGTTATGCAAAGAAGCATACATAACCAAACAAAAAATCAGTGGCAACAATCTGTATTCCATACCAACACTAAAATAAGTAAGATTAAATGTAAAATGCAAGCATAAACAACAAAAATCAAAAGAGAAATTCTAAGTATAAAAGATGATGATAAGAATATTAAAAAAGGTGTGGGAAAGGTCCCACTAGGCATGCCGAAAATGTATGAACTAAAATTTAGATATGAAAAGAAAGTAAACTAATCTTAATATAAGCTAAAATTCAACTAATCTAGAGTAATAAATGAAGAAAACAACAATCAAAACTTCACACTTTTAAATATTAGATTTCTCCATTGAGATGTATATTTGATTTGCTCTTTCAAGTATGTGGTGCTCAATCTTCTAATGCAAAGAGAGAATGGGCAACATTTTGGTGTAAAAAGGGAGACTTTTATTCGCTTGTGTGTAAGAGCAATAAATTTCCTAATTTTGATTTCAAGATTTATGATTTTAATGGATATGATTATGATTTCAATATGATTTTGATTTCAAGATTTGTGATTTAAAATGATGATTGAAAATGGAGATTTGTAAGCTTATTTATAGATTCTTGGAAAAGGATCAAATGGTGGAGGATCATTTAGAATTTTAAATTCTCCAAATGATAAATGGTGGAGGATGAGTCTGCACCCATGAGGATGAAGACCTTTTCAACTTAGTTGAGAAAAGAGTGGTATTGGTTAGCTGACTCAATAAGACTTAGTCAATTTTATTGACAACTCAAGGGAGGATTCATAAGAGGTGGAGAAATTTATGGATTCGGTTGGGATGAGAGAGAAAAAGGTGGGGGAGGTTTGAATAGGTGTAAAATATGGATTTTAATATTTAAAATAAGGATTTAAAGGTGCATAATTGACTTATTCAATATGTTGAATTATTTCAATTATTTGATTTTGATAAGAAATGTTATTTATTAATTTAAGAAGAATTATTAATATATTAGGTCCATTTTGACACTAATGATCTATTTATAAAATAATATATTCCTATCATCTAATATATTAAGTCATGATAATATAATTATTACCTTCTACATATTGGGGATTAATCATTCCTACTATAAACAAATAATATTTTCAAACTTATATCAATTACTAATGCTTTTTATCTTGTAGGAACCCATTGAGTCTCAAACTCTCTGAGTGCATGCCTTAAGGAGTTCACAAAAAAAGGGTGGGAAAACCATTGGTGCTTTAAAGGATTGTTTTCCCTTTTGACACCTGCCATCTACACACTTATCTCCTAAAACCATTCCCTAAGATTTGCCTCCTCTTTTTCACACTCCTCTAGTCTTTTACCACCTTCATTATCCCTTTTCCTAACCTAAACCCATTTTTTGATAGTTTTCATGAATATTTCAACTCTTTAAACCTTATACTTTTATTGACAAAACTTATTTAGGGTCTAGTTCAGTCCCTAATTGACCTATTCCGTGACCTAGTGAGTTTTTTTCAATAATGATACTAGGTCGACTGAGTCAACCTTGTCGACCAAAAATTTTGGAAGATTTTAGGGTTAGATCCACCTATATAAACATAATCATTTCACCATTTATAAAATAAGAGAAGAATAAGTAAGATATATTATGTATCTGCTTATCTACCACTTTAACTAAGGAGCAAGCTTAGGGTTTTATACTTTCTTTGGAGATACAGATCTTGCCTTATGGAGAAGTATTTGAGATGCATTGATAGTTTATGTAACCTAGATCTAATTTATCCTTGTCATCTTTACATACCATAACAATCTCTTACAAAGAACCTTGTCCAAGGTAGAGATTAAGACTTCATCTTAAAAGGTAATTATTCCTAACTCTATTCCTCCTTTGTAAGAGTATATAGATATGCATTTTTACATCTCTTTTATGCATTAGGATTCCATATACATTGATGTGAGTATATGTCTTATATGCATGCTTACTTGTATTGTTTATTACTATCACTTTGTGCCACAAGCTTTGGTGTGCATTAGATTAGATTTATGCTTTACTTGTTATTAGTTTAGTGAATATGAAAACATATGACTTAGTTAGGGTTATTACATAGTTTTTTTTTTAATGGAGGATTTTAAACCCTCTCTAGTAATATTATTATGGTAAGAGATCCCCTAATTCGATCTAATATATCCATATTGGTCATGACCTTGATTATCTTATGTATCCCCAATTGGAAGTGTAAGTAGGAACTATCTTTTTTGACCTAAGATTTATTTATAAATCTGATGCATTTTTCATTCCATACATTATGTTGAACCTAATTTGAATCTAACCCTTGGAGGTTTTCTTTCACGTTTTCCATTTCTATCATTTTATTATTATTTATCTATATTTATGATACTAGGTCTAACAAGATAGTATAGTTCTAACTTATGTACAAAATTTTAACATATAGTCACACCAAAATGACTCTATTTTCCTATGTAGATATTCATAAGATATAGGTTACTAGATTGATTATTTGACACAATACTCTTATTCAGTTTTAGATAATAGACTATGTCGAATAGGTCAACTTAATCTCCTAGTCAACATCTAGAACAACAAAATAAGTCATTTAGGTTGACTTAGTATTCTAGTCAACATCTAAAAAATAAACCAAGTTGACTTATTCATCTTAACAAACTTCAGCCAATAGGGTTTCATAGAACTAGATCAACACAATTGGTAGAAATTACAAGCAGTATTCAAGGCACTTTAACAAAAATTTCATGGTCCTCATCATCTTCTAACCCACCAAGGTTCCTTTCTTTCTCTCTCTTCCAATTCATTTCTTCATTATAGCTCTAGTTTTTAAAAAAAATTAGTCTTCAAAATTGCAATCCTATAACAAACTACGTCGACCTAGTGGGCCTATTTCTATAGTCTATCTTCTATCTAAGAGACTAAGTTAACCTGGTTGACTTAGTTCTTAAGGACTCTTGATTTTAAAATATAGTAGAAACCCTATCCACTCTATTCTATAATGTTTACATACATTTTCATCTTAACTGACTCTATACCATTTTTAAATTTATAATTAACAACTATATTCTAATAATTACTTCACACTTTTAATTTCAAGTATTTGCATTCTTAGAGTAGCTCACATAGTCTAATTAGGTGTTTTTTCAATATTCCATTTAGTTTCACTATTTTTATCTTTTTTTCAGACACTACCAAATCACATCATTTCAAAATGCATTCAACATTTGTCTAACCAAGGCCTACCTACATGGATTTCATCACCAAGGGGGAAGCCAACTTAGTTTTCTAGCCAAGTAAAAACATGTGGTTAATGGTATATATTAGCTAAGCACCTAACACCCTTATCATTGTGAAATTATGAAGTGAGTGGTTAGGCTCTAATACCAATCTAGTACCATTGCCAACATAAATCCCTTTCAACCTAAACATCTTGAAACCATCCATAGAATGCTTTCTAGTTTCTTATTTTCAGCCAACTTCCCTATCACACTTAAATAACAATTTATAATAATATAAAAAATTTGGAAATATTGTCATTGATGTCAAAGGTCTAACATTTTTGGTGACAAAGGCCCCATAGAATTTAATGTCTTAAGGTGTTTTTAATGTTCATATTTTGGCTAAATTATGTTGATATTTATTTAATATTAATGAATATATTTTTAGGTGCATAAAGTCAAAAGAGGGCCCATGAAGAAGTCAAAGAGTCATGAGATAAAGATAAAAGAGGGAAAGGATGAATCTTCTCATGAAGGGTCACCTTGAGGAATTCAAAGAGTCACCAAGTGAAGACAAAAGAGGGAAGGGAGCATTTTTCCATGAAAAGTCACCTTGAGGAATTCAAAAAGTCACCAAGATAAAGACAAAAGGGGAAAGGATGCATTTTCTCATAAGGGTCACCATGTGAATTTTTAAATGAAAGGATTCAAAGGGTCATACAATTTTGGAACCATTTTCCATGTGGATTGAAGAGTCACAAAGGGTGAATGCCAAAGGTCATTTGAAAAGCTATAAAATGAGGCTTGGGAAGCCATTTTAAATATGCAAGAGTGTGCATGGTTTGTAATTATTTTATATAAAAAAATAAGAGAGAACAGAAAGAGATATAGTAGAGTTCTATTATTTGTTGAGAAAGCAACATTAAGAGATATTTGTGTTTTATGTAACAGGGGTTGGTGCTCCTGTGGCTTGGTGCTCACAAATAGTTGTTGTGTTGGTTTTCAGCAAAGGGGTTGGTACTCCTATAAGTTGGTGCTTCTGAACCTCGTAATTTGATTTTGTGCTCATTCATATACTTAAGATTGTTCTCCATGGTTTTTTCCACATTGGGTTTCCACATAAAAATATGGTGTGTCTCTCTCTTGTGTGGTTCATGTTATTAATTCAATTTTATTGCATATCTTGAATGTTTGATTAAGTGGTTAAAGAAAAGAAATTAGATTAAGTAAAAGATTTAAAAGATATATGATATCTTGATTCATGCCCCCCTTAGTATATCCCATGCTTAACAATTAGTATTAGAGTAGGTTATTTTGGAAAGAGTTTAATAGCTTGAAGGTAAATCGGGGAAAGCACAATGTTTGTATCACATGAAGGTTTTTCTACAAATAAGGCACCTTTGTTTGATGGGAAAAATTATTCCTTTTGGAGCATAAGGATGAGGACTTATTGGCCCTTAGATTTGACATTTGACAAGCAGTGATGGAAGAATACAAAGAGCCACAAACACTTGTAACTACTCCTATAGAAAAGAATGCAAGTAAAAATAATGTTAAAGCTTTAAATGCTATTTTATGTGGTTTATGTGAATCAAATTTCGTTAAAGTTATGCAATGCAAATCTATTCATGAGACTTGGATAAAACTTGAGAATATTTACAAAGGTGATGGAAATGTTCCACAAGCTAAGCTCTAGAATTTTAGAAGACATTTTAAAAGTTTGAAGATGGAATAGGAAGAAAATATAGCAATTTATCTTTTGTAGGTTGATCAAATAGTTAATCAAATTCAAGGTCTTAGAGAAAAATTAGAAGAGTTCGTGATGGTATAAAAGGTTTTGAGATCTCTACCAGTGAGATATGATGCAAAGGTTTCTACAATTGAGGAGATGAAGGATCTAGCCAAGCTAAAGATAGATGAACTACATGGTACTCTTATAGCATATGAGATGCGGATCAAATAAGAAAAACCCTCAAAGAGGGAAGTTAATTTCAAGACATTAAAGAAAGACAAGGCTAAGATTTAAGATTCAAGTGATATCTCTATTAATGAGGAAGATGAAAATGGATCTTTATTCATCGATAATCCTAAAAAGGGCATAGGTAAATATCAAGGAAAGTTACCATTTAAATGTTTTAAATGTGGTAAGATTGGACATTTTGTAGCTAAGTGCCCAGATAAGAATAATGGTGATAATGAAGAAGGAAAGACTATATACAAGAAGAATTTCAAAGGCAAATTCAAGAAGGGATTTGAGAAGAAGATTTTATATTCTAAAGATCTTAGCGTAACTAAAGACAGTGGAGTCAGTGACTCAGATGAAGAAGACTATTCATGACCATACATGAAGATGCCTCTACAAGCAAAAGTATATATGATCAAGAATAAGAACATGATGAAGCTGAGGTGAATTTGGAAAGAGAAATAATTTGTGGCTTAGAATAATTAAAATATCTCAAGAAGAAGAATCAAAGATTCAAGCTCCAGATCAAGAAAATTGAAAAGGAGTCAAAATAAATAATTGAAGATCTACAAGCATAAATTGTAGAAGCCAAAAAGACTAAAGAAGATCTAACAGCTCAATTACAAAAATTAAGTGAAGAATGTGAAAATTATATTTTTGAAATTGCCTCTTTAAAAGAAGACATCATGAAAATAAATAAAGCAAATAATGATAAAGATGTCAATGATTAAAATTTTGAGAATAGCACTAGCATGTTAAATAAGATATTAGAAAGTCAAAAACCAATATCAGATAAGAAAGGTATCAGATTTGAAAAGAAAAAGAGCTATGTTGAAGCCATTAAAAAATAGGAAATAAAAAGGGAATAAGTTAATAATGCAGAGGATAGCTTAAATAAAGAAGGCTAGAAGGAATAGAGCTACAAAAGATAACTAGGTCAAAGACACATAAATCAGAATAGGTTATATTTTCATGATTAATGTTTTTATTGTAATGATTATGGTTATAATAAAATAGACTATTGGAAAAGATTCAATAATTTTATAACTAAGGAGAAGGGAACTCATGTAGAGTCAAGCAGAAGCCACAACTCTTTTTCTCCTCTATTAGGCTTTGATGAAGAGGCCATAGTATGTTACAAGTGCAATAATTTCAAACACAGCCTAGCATTGTAGAAGCATGTTCGATTCAGTCAAGGACCAAAGTTTCAAGACTCCATTCACCAAAAAGAAAGTTTAGATAGGTGTATGGTAGAAGAAATAACCTAAAAATTCTATGTTAGTCCAGACAACCTTGCATACAAGAAATGAAGAAAATCCCTGGTTCATTGATAGTGGATGTTTGAGGCACATGATAGAAGTCAAGAGCAAGTTCATAACTCAAAATAAGAACAATGGTGGCATAGTGAAATTTGGAGACAATACCACTACTAGAATAACCAAAAAAGGTGCATTAAGTTTGGATAATAGTAGAAGTAAGATTGAAAATATTTTGTATGTAGAAGGTCTTAAGCATAATCTATTGAGTGTAATTTAAATGTGTGATCAAGGAAACACATTAAATCTATATACAAAAGGTTGTGAAATTAGGAGAAAATATTTAGATGTGTTGATTGTAGATGCTCAAAGGATAGGCAATAAATTATATATGTTATTAGATATCAAAGGTCAAAGATATTGTTTGAGTCATGTTGACAAAAGTTGGTTATGGCACAGGAAAATGGGACACATAAATTTTGACAATCTTGTCAACTTCAGCAAGAAGTAAGTAGTTAAAAATCTTCTAAAGATTACAAATCCCTCCAACATGCTTTGTGAACCATGTCAGCATGGGAAGTAGGACAAGAGATGGTTCAAGATAAAATAATACTTGACCACTTAGATGTTAGAGCTTATTCACACTGATCTATGTGGACCTACCAAAACTCAAATTACTCAAGGTGAGAAATACTTCATGTTTCTTATTGATGATTTTAAATGTATGACTTGGGTGATGTTTTTAAAGAAAAAACCAAAAGATTTCAACCACTTTAAAGCATTCAAGGCCTTAGTTGAGAATGAAATTGGTTTGAATATTAAGTGCCTGAGATCGAATCGAGGAGGAAAATTCATGTTAGATAGGTTTATTAAGTATTGTGAAGACCATGGGATAAAGAGACATTATTCAGTATCCAAAACTCCACAACAAAATGGAGTAGTTGAATAAAAAATAGAATAGTTTAAGAGATGGTGAGGATGATGCTAAATGAATCCAAGATACTAGATCAATATTGGAGAGGGGTATTAGGCACAATAGTGCATATCCAAAATATAGTGTTATTGAGAGTCAACAGTGATAAGACTCCCTATGAGCTATGGGAAGATAAACTACATACTATTGATCATTTTAGAGTTTTCAGTAGTAGATACTTCATAAAGAAAATCAGTGAAAAATTGGGTATGTTTTAATCTACAATAGATGAAGGTATATTTGTTGGATATTCTTGAAAAAATAAAGCTTATAAATGTTATAACAAAATAACTAAGAAGATAGTTGAAAGTGCAAGTGTTAGGATAGATGAAGATGTAGCACAAAGAGATAGTGATCCAGTAGACACTCTTGAAATCATTGAATAAGGAGATTTTGAGGAATCAGATGAGGATGAGAAGGAGAAAAAGGACACCAAAAACCCATTCCAAATATGTCCAAATAAATCATAATGAAATTGACATCATCGAGAGCATAAATGAAGGAGTTCACACTAGAAGAATGATGGTAAGTGAATCTAAGCAAGTTAAATTTTTATTATTATCCAAAATTCAGCCTAGAACTTTTTTAGAAGCTAGACATGATGAGCATTGGGTTAAAAAAATGGATGAATAATTAAATTAGATAAAAAATAATGATCCTTGGGAACTAGTGCCTTGAATAAAAGATAAAAATGTGATAGGAAAAAGATGGATTCACAGAAATAAGTTGAATGAATATAGTGAAGTTACCAAGAATAAAGCAAGGCTAGTATGTAAAGGATATGATCAGATTGAGGGTATAGATTTTGAAGAAATTATTGCACTACTGGTAAGGCTAGAGGCTATTAGAATGTTTCTTGCATATGCAGTGTTTAAAATTTTCAAAGTGTTTCAGATGGATGTCAAGTTTGCCTTCCTAAACAAGAATCTAGAAGAGGAGGTCTACATTGAGCAGCCTAAGGGATTTATTCTCTCAAATGATAGTAGCCATGTATGCAAATTGAAGAAAGCAGTGTTTGGATTGAAACAAGCTTTGAGAGCTTGGTATGTAAGGCTTCATAAGTAACCTATAGGATCAAGGTTTCAAGAGAGGTTTTGTTGACAGTAATATCTACATCAAAATAGAAGGTGAGCATCAGTTGATTGCTGTGGTATATGTTGATGACATAATATTTGGAAGAAACATTGAAAATATGATAAAAGAATTTTTTGATAATATGCAAAAAATATTGAGATGTCTATGCTTGGAGAAATGTCATTTTTCGTAGGGTTGCAAATATTTTAGTTAGATAAAGGAATTTTCATATCTCAAAACAAATATGCCAAGGAAATGTTGAAAAAAATTGGTTTTGAGGATTGTGCACCAAGTGGCACACCGATGGGTATAGGGAACAAGGTGAGTAAGGATGAAGATTCACTAATTGTAAATCAATATTTGTATAGATCTATGATTGGTAGACTTTTATATTTGATAGCATCAATGTTGGACATCATACATGTAGTAAGCATGCTTACGAGATATCAAGAAGTCTCCGAAGGAGATTCATGTTTAGTTGGTGAAGATAATATTTAGATATGTCAAGGGGACATTGGATTATAGATTATGGTATCTCAAAAGAATAGATTTCACTTTAGTTTCTTATACAGATTCAATTTGGGCAGGTTGTTTAGATGATAGGAAGAGTACAAGTGGAGGAGATTTCTTCCTCAATGATAGCTTAGTATCTTGGCTAAGGAAGAAGTAGAACTCAGTATCACTCTTTACAATTGAATCAGAATATATTATAGTAGTGTTGTGTTGTATTCAAGTGCTTTAGATGAAGCAAAATTTAGAAGACATCAAGGTGAAATATGATGAGCCTGTTTCTATTTTTTGTGACAAAATAAATGCTATTAATATTTTTAAGAATCCAGTGATGCATTCAAGAACAAAACATATTCCTATTAGATATCACTTTTGAGAGTGCAAGTTGCATATTGGTAGGTTAAAATGGAATATAGAAATTCTATATAATAAATTGTAGATATCTTCACAAAGGCACTACTAAAGGACACTTTCAAGTATCTTTGAGAGAATTTGGGAGTAATTTATTTTACTTCCTAACATTGAGGATCAACATTATTTCAGGGGGTGATAAGTTTTAGATCTAAGATAGACGCTTTGCCATTAATGTCAAAGGGGGAGAAGTAAAAAAATAGGTACAAGAATAGGTATAATATGCTAAATTAAGGGGGAGTTATTGTATATTTTTTAGTTGGCATGTCCAGTACAGGTTGTTAAATGTGGCAATGTTAGTTTGAGGTTGCCATCAATGACAAAGGGGTATATTGTTGGAAATATTTTCATTGATGTCAAAGGTCTAACATTTTTGGTGACAAAGGCCCCATAGCATTTAATGTCTTAAGGTGTTTTTAATGTTCATAGTTTGTCTAAATTGTGTTGATATTTATCTAATATTAATGAATATATTTTTGGTTGCATAAAGTCAAAAGAGGGTTGATGAAGAAGTCAAAGAGTCGTGAGATAAATACAAAAGAGAGAAAGAATGCATTTTCTCATGAAGGGTCACCTTGAGGAATTCAAAGAGTCACCAAGTTAAGACAAAAAAGGAAGGGCACATTTTTCCATGAAGAGTCACCTTGAGGAATTTAAAAAGTCACCAAGATAAAGACAAAAGGTGAAAAGATGCATTTGCTCATGAAGGGTCACCATGTGACTTTTTAAATGAAAGGATTTGAAGGGCCATGCAAGTTTGGCACCATTTTCCATGTGGATTGAAGGGTCACAAGAGGTGAATGCCAAAGGTCATTTGGAAAGCTATAAAAGGAGGCTTGGGAAGCCATTTTAAATATACAAGAGTGTGCATGGTTTGTAATTATTTGTATAGGAAAAGAGGAGAGAATAGAAAAAGATATAGTAGAGTTATATCATTTGTTGAGAAAGCAGCATTGATGAGATAGTTGTGTTTTTACATAAGATGTGTTGGTGTTCATAGATAGTGTGTTAGTGATCAAAAAAGAGGTTGGTGCTCCTATAATTTAGTGCTTGTGAACATTGTAGTTTAGTTGGTGGCTCATTCATATAATTGAGATTATTGATCCATTATTTTTCTCACATTGGGTTTCGACAAAAAATTTGATGGTCTCTCTCTCTCTCTCTCTCTCTCTCTCTCTCTCTCTCTCTCTCTCTCTCTCTCTCCTCTCTCTCTCTCTCTCTCTCTCTCTCTCTCTCTCTCTCTCTCTCTCTCTCTCTCTCTCTCAACACACACACACACATTGGTGCATGTTATTATTTAAATTTTATTGTATATCTTGAATGTATGATTAAGTGGTTAAATAAAAAAAATCAAATTAAGTAAAAGATTTAAAAAGATATATGATTATATGGATTCACCCCCCCCCTCTTAGTATATCCCATGCTTAACAAATAATATTCAGGATGACCACTTAGTTAGCATTTAATTTTTAGTTGAATTCTTGCTCTCTACTTATGATATGTTGTATTGAAAAAACTTGTATTGGCCATCGTTGGTGCAAGGTTTTGTGTTGTGTGCCCCAATTAGATCATTTTCATTGATCCAAATATTTATGTTTTTGCTTCCCCTTCTTTCTTCAATTAAATTGCAAAAAAAAATATGATTTTCACTACACTATCATTCTATTCGACACAGTCTTTTATAGACTATCTTTTTCCCTAACTGTAGTACTGATTCGACCTGATCAAACCTAGTCTCCTTTTTGCCTATCAGGTTATAGTACTAAGTCAACCTACTCAAACTTTTGTATCCTTATTAGATTGTTTATTATCCTAATTTATAGTACTAAGTCAACTTGGTTGACTTTGTACACTTTTATCTCCTATTTATAGTACTAAGTCAACTTGGTTGACTTTGTACTCTTATATATCCTTCCTATATTTTTTATTTTCATCATCTTTACCTTCCCTAATTTCTCTCCTTCATCAATAACTTCCTATTTGAAGATAAAATTGAGTTGAATTCCATAGATATATGATGAGTCTTATGAACCCTAATAGATTTTATCATAAGCATATTATGGCTTCTACCCTAAGATGAAAGTAATGTGATATAGCCACTTGTACTAAAAACTATGGGACCCCTCCTCATTCCTCTTCACTTCACAATCATCTCTTCTCATTTGAAGATCAACATGAATTAGATTCTACCCTATAAATTCTCTTTTTCATCAATGAATTTCCTCAACATTGAGGAAAATATCCTTCTACTATTTACCATCTCATGATAATTGGTCAAGTCAAGGAACCCCATTCACCTT